>JAAGEH010000041.1:30981913-31019874 GCA_011751065.1 Lasiurus cinereus | reverse complement strand
GCTTTTGATTTCACCTTCAATTTTGATTGAGAGTCTTGCAGGGTACAGTATTCTTGGATTCAGACCCTTCTTTTGCATGACCTTGTATATTTCATTCCATTCCCTTCTGGCCTGATGAGTTTCTGTTGAGAAGTCAGTAGCTAGTCTTATGGGGGTTCCTTTGTAGGTAACTTTCTGTTTCTCTCTGGCCGCTTTTAAGATTCTTACTTTGACGTCTGTGTTTGCCAATTTAATTATAATGTGCCTTGGTGTCGGTTTGTTGGGGTTCAATTTGCTTGGGACTCTGTGAGCTTCTTGGATTTGTGTGGGTTTTTTCTTTCCTATATTGGGGAAATTTTCTGTCATTATTTCTTTAAACACATTCTCTAAACCTTGTTCAGTTTCCACTCTTTCTGGAACCCCAATTATGTGGTTGTTGTTTTGTTTCATGTTATCCCAAAGTTCCCTTAGACTCACCTCTTGCATTTTAACTTTTTTTCTAGAAGCTGCTGTACTAGCGTATTTTTTCCTACCGTGTCTTCTTGCTCACTGATGCGGTCCTCTGCTTCTTCTAGTCTACTTTTGATGCTTTCTATTGTGTTCTTTATAGCAGTGATGTCATTTTTCATTACTTTTTGTTTATTCTGCACCTCCTCTAGTTTCTTCTGCATTTCTTCTTGCTGCTTCTTCATCTCCTCTTGGGTCTTCTTCATTTCTTCTTGGCTCTTACTCAGATTGTCAATTTTGTCTTCCATTCTTTTCATCCTCCTTATGATAATTTCTCTGAACTCTTTCTCTGCCAGGCTTATTTCCACTTCTATTTTGTTTACTTCCTTTTCTGGTGAAACCTGCCTTTCTGTCTTATGTGGGCTGTTTCTTTTTCTGCTCATGGTCTTTCTTCTCCGGGTGTCTGGTTATGTCGTTCTCTCTCCTATGTTGATTGAAAGGCACAAACTACAACACGACCAGGGACAGCACACAAGGCACTGAGTAGAAATGTATTCAAGATGTTAATAATCACAATTAAGGTGACCACCAATGAAGGACAAATTAGGGGTAAATAGAGAAAGAAGAAGAGGGAAATGAGGAAAAAAGAAAAGAAAGAAATGCCAAAATCAAATTGGGAGAGCGAGAAAAAAAAAAGATAAATAAATGAACAAAAAAATAAAATAAAATAAAAAAATAAAAAGGAGCCGAGACTGGTTTGGCTCAGTGGATAGAGCATCGGCTTGCAGACTGAAAGGTCCCAGGTTCGATTTCAGTCGGGGGCATGTACCTTGCTTGTGGGCACATCTCCACTGTGGGGCGTGCAGGAGGCGGCTGATCGATGTCTCTATCTCATCGATGTTTCTGGCTTTCTATCTCTCTCCCTTTCTCTTTGTAAGAAATCAATAAAATATATTTTTAAAAAGAAGGAAAAGGAGAAGAAGGAGAAGGAAAGAGGAAGAGAAAAAAGTCAGAGAGAAAAGAAACCGTATAAGAGAGAAAAGGGAAACAAAATATAGGTGTCAGGAGACAACTCCAATAGAACAGTCACTAATCCCAATAAAGGCCTGAAACCAGTACCTAGAGATGAATGCAAACTGCAAATAGCAACTGGTATTGAGGGAGGTGAGGGAAAAGAGAGGTAGTAAACAAAGCAAGCAAAAAGCAAAATAAAACAAGTAGAATAAACTAAAACAATCTCACAAAAAATTTCAAAAAATCGATATAATCACTTTTCAGGCATATAGCAACAAAAGGACATAGAGAAAAAACAACTTTTTGGCTAGTGAAGACAAGAAGAGAGAGGTTTGTTTGGACTTGTAGTAGGGCATTTGAAATTAGATATATAAATGGGGTGAAATTTTAACCAGGTAAAGAGAAAGAATAAGGAGAATCTAAAGTTGGAAAAGGGAAAGAGAAACAAGACAACAAAATGGGAAAAGTTAGGAGGAAAGTGTTGGCATAAAGGTAGAGTTGAGTTGGAGTAAAATTATGCTAAAGGAAAAATGAAAATAGAATGTAGAACTCTAATCCCGAAATAAAATAAAGAGAAAACAAAATGACACTTGTTTTATTTCCAAAAAGGTAAAGTACTAGTAGTAATTAATAATACTAGTTTAAAACAAAAATATAATAATTAAAAAGGTAAAATCAATTGAAGCAGAAAGAAAAAAATAGTCTTTTAATTAAAATATGTGAAAATGAAAAATTTTAAAAAAATAAAAAAAGGGAAAAAAAATAGAATGGTCCTTCATTTCCACTATTATTCTGCTTGGCACTCCTGTTTTTCAGTAGGGAAGGTATTGCAGTTCCCTGTGTTCCCCTCTTGGTGTTTTAATCTCTTTATTCTTTTGTGGTTAAGCGAGAGTCAATTTGTGTGTCATCCACTCGGTGGCAGTGTTTCGGAATTGATCTCTGAGACAAAGCACAGGACCTCTCTAGGCTGTGCTCAGATCTTGCTACTCTGTGGTTCTCAAAGCCAGTTTGTGGGGGTTTTGCAGCTCGGACACTGTAATAACTCCCAGGCTGTCCCTCTGCCCCAGAAAAAAACAAGTCGTTTTCCAGAGCTCTCCTCTGTCAACAGCTCAGAGGGTTTGCCTCCACACTTAGGGATCAGGCCCTGACCACCTCTGCGGACCTCTCCAGAGCCAGCTTTCCCGCAGCCTGGTTCCCAGAGTGTGCGCGTCTCTGTTGTGCAGGGGTAGGAGACCTCACCCTTTCCCAGGCGAAATCTGACCCTTCCACACACTGCGTGGATCTCCAAATCTGCTGTCCTCGCGTCCTCACCGTCTGGAAAGCTGTGCTCTGGGTCCCCGGCTGCTCAGCGGCACAACTTTTATAGCAAACTTTTTACTTACTATCATTTGCAATAGCTGTCTCCAAATAATATTGTTTGTTAAATATTTGTTGGATCCACTTCTCACCTTTCCCCTAGGAGTTAGTTTGGGTTTAGTCATGGATATCTCCTCTCTCTTTGTGCTGGAGACAGATAAGCAATCATTTCCTCCAAGACATTGCATAGACAAAAGACACTCCATCAACTCTGCTCTCAAAAAAGTTCCAAACTAAAGCAAAATAAAAAAATGTTATGTGTGGGCAAGACACCCTTCTAAAGCTATAGGAATACCATGTCTAGACATATCAGTTACTTGACTTTCATCCCAAGGAAATAACATCTGAAAAACATGCAGTGTCACAATCTGGCTATATTTTATGTTCCCTTTCCATCAGTCTGGGCTAAATTGTGTGTGTCACGTTTGGCAAGCATGGGTGAACTAAATGGAGCTGTTAGCTGTCTTTCAACATATTTATCTGTTTCATTGCCTGCTCTAGGATGTCTTTGTGATCATTATATTGGGATCACAGATAATAGACCATTTGAAATCTTACTTCAATTAAAACTTAATCATTAGATGTCAATAACGGTGTTTTATACAGAAGGTAATAATAAAAGCTGTGTCTTTTATGCATATCATTAAAAAAAAACCACCAAGAATAAAAAGTGGCATCAACATTTGCCAAACAAGAGGCTTGACACTATTTCATAAACATTTCTCACTGTGGTAAAATTATGGTTATATTTCAATATCCTCTGCAAATTGACAGTCACATAAGATTTATGAGAAAAAATCACATGAAATGTATCATCTCACCACTTTATATTCATTCCCTTATTATTATATAAGAGAGAATTGATTGCAAAAGATGCTCTTATTTCATAAAATTGAGAATATAATTTAATATTATAAAGAATTAAGTCTTTTTGTTCATACTATACATAATGACACTCACAAAAAAACAAAGTAACAGAATGTATTCATGGCTGGAAGAACTTAAAGAAAGACTGGAGTGAAAAAAAAATTTTTTAGCAAGGCATGCATTTGGATGAACACTCAATCCATTATAGTGCATCAGATAAACCATTTCACCAAAATAAATGTTTTGTGAAGATGATGGTAATAAAATTTCTTCTCCTTCTACCCATTTTATAGCATCAATAGGATTAAAGAAGCTCTCTATAGTTTATTCATCAATAGAACACTTTTGCTATTTGGGGCATCCATTTTTTCCTTCTCTTATTAATAGTGCCCCAGTTTTGGTCTGGGTTTCAACTCCTCCACCATGAGGTCCAAGTGCTTCAATGCAAACTAAGCCACTCTCCAGTCCAGGAAGTTATATATGGGTTAGTTTAAGCCAATCAATGTATCCAGTCCAAGAGGCCACAGTGTTTGGGTCAATGTGGGCATGAGATAGAATTTCCCCAGAGATGTCAGGAGACTGTCAGAGTTATTGCTTCTAGGTAATAATTACTGTAAACTTCCTTGGAAGCTGTTTAGAGAGACTCTCTCTTCCTGTTAGTCATACACAATGTGTCTGTAAGGTCAAACCTTATTACACCATGATGCTTCCATAAAGTATAAAGTCTCCAAAGGGTAGGGGGAGGGATGGAGTGAATTGCAAAAAGAAAACAAAAACTAACTTAAGCAGAGTCCTTATTAATACACTAGAGGTTCAAAGTTCAAAATTCATGCAAGTGTAGGCCTTCCTTCCCCTGGCTGCTGGCACTGGCTTCCCTCGCAGCCCCAGCTTTGTCCAGGAAGGATGTCTGGTCTAATTAGCATATTATGCTTTTATTATTATAGATGCTAGGTCACATCTTGCCTCTGAACTTTTCAGTTTATGAAACAATAAATTTCCTTTATCATTTAAGTCAACTAAGTCAATTTGAGTTGCATTTTCTGTTATTTGTAACCACATAGTCTTATTGTGTGCTTACCATGAGCAAATTACTTTTGTAAGAGCTTTAAATATATTATTTTATTTCATCTTCATGACAACCCTTTGAGTACCCTTAAGGGGTACTGTTATCATCCCTATTCTAAAGAGATGAAATTGAGTTACAAATAAATTAAGGAACTTGTAAGAAATTTTGAACAGATGGTAAGAGTTAAAACCAGATTCAAACATAGGCAGTCTGAATCCAGATCCATGCCCTTAAACACTATGCTACCATACCTCATCTATTTCCCAATATCAAGTGAGACTATGGCAAAACATCCTAAATATGTTAGTCCTGACGATTTTTTTATAGAATGAGTATCAGCATATTATATTGATAAATCAGTAATATTCCTTCCTAAGTATTTTAGTCCTTCTCGCCTAGGGCTAATTTATCCATTCAACATTTATTCGACAAGTATAGTCAATAAATATATATTGATTGCCAACTAAGTTCTAGGCACTGTTCTAAGTATCAAAGGAATAATTTGTACTCTCATGGAACTTATATCTAACTAGAGGCCCAGTGCATGAAATTCATGCATGGGCGGGGGTGGGTTGTCCTTCAGCCCAGATTGCTCCCTCTCAAATATGGGACCCCTTGAAGGATGTCCGACTGCCCGTTTAGGCCCGATCCTATCTGGATCGGGCCTAAACGGGCAATCAGACATCTCTCTCACAATCCAGGACTGCTGGCTCCCAACTGCTCACCTGCCTGCCTTTCTGATTGCCCCTAACCATTTCTGTCTGCCAGCCTGATCACCCCCTCATTACTCCCCTGCCAGCCTGATTGATGCCTAACGCTCCCCTGACAACCTGTTTGCCCCTAACTGCCCTACCCTGTGGGCCTGGTCACCCCTAACTACCCTCCCCTGCAGGCCTGGTCACCCCCAACTTTGCTCCTCTGACAGTCTGATCACCCCTAACTGCCCTCCCCTGCTGGCCTGATTGCCCAAAACTGCCCTCCCTTGCAGGTCTGGTCCCTGCCAACTGCCTTCCCCTGCTGGCCATCTTGTGGTGGCCATCTTGTGTTCACATGGGGGAAGGATCTTTTGACCACATGGGGGCATTCATCTTGTATATTAGAGTGATGGTCAATCTGCATATTACTCTTTTATTAGATAGGATATAGGCCTGGTGCATGGGTGAGGGCCAATTGGTTTGCCCTGAAAGGTATCTTTAATTAGAGTGGATATTTCTTTGGGGTGTGGGGTCACCTGGGCGAGGGGCCTGTGGTGGTTTGAAGGCCGGCCACACACCCCCTGGTGACCCAGGTGTAGGCCCTGGTATCTGGGATTTATTTATCTTCTGTAATTGCAACTTTGTAGCCTACAGCAGAGCCAAGCCTTCTGCTTGCACAACCATTGACACTTTGTTGCCTTGAGCAGAAGCCTGCTGGCCAGTGTGCAGAAAGTTTGGCCTCCTCCATCGCCAGGGGCACCCCAAGCCTCCCTCCTGTTCTCTCTGTGGTCATAGCCATCTTGGTTGGGTTAATTTGCATACTCACTCTGATTGGCTGGTGGGCATGGCTGGTGGGTATGGCTTGTGAGTATAGTGGAGGTATGGTCAATTTGCATATTACTCTTTTATTAGATAGGATGGTAGAAACAGAGAATGAACAAACAAATAATGCTGGGCAGTAGTAAATATTATTAAGAAAATTAAAGTGGGGTAAAAAGATTTTCCAAAAAGGACTATAAAAATCATGATTACCATAGGAACATTTAATGCAAATTCATCAATATAATGAAATTTTCCAAGGGCAAAGAGCTAAAGATGAGAGTTGAGCAGGTGAAGAATTACTTCATTCTAGTCCACAACCAGACATCACCAGTTCAAGCCGATCAGTGACATCCCATCACTTAATATATTTTCTATCTCTGTCATACCCAAGTGTACAAATCAGGAAAACTGGAATCCTCAAAAGTATAGAAGAAATTATAAAAGAGTACAATCAATCAAGGAAGTTAATCATAGTAATATATACAACCCAATGATTAAGTCAAGAGGCCTTCAAATAATGTCATCTTCTCCACAGGATTGGTTAAATTAGATTTCCAGACATCAGATCATCTAGCAGTGCCAAAGATTAGCAGATGACCTGATCAGGAACTGTCAGAGAAATAGGAGACAACTGGGTATTGATGGTTAGGAATAGCCAGCCAAGTATGTATTGTCCAGGAAAAATCATAGAAGCAAAGCAGCAGCTAACACCAAATGCAGTATGATTTTGAATAAGACAATATATGCAATTTTACTTCCTTCTATATAACCAGCATCTAAACATAGAAAGTTGTCATCAGTGGGTTTAAGAGAAATACCTCTGGAAATGTTTTTATTTTGTTTAATTATGAATGATATGTTGAAAGAGGTGTTCTACACTGGTTGAAACCATTTATATTAAGCAATAATTAATGAGAGCAAATGAATAAAAAATTAGCAAATAGCTTACTAATCAGTAGAATTTACTATATTTTTGAATCCTGTTTTAATTGAATATAGTTTAAAAGAGATTAATAATTGTAGTTACTAATAGTTTAGTGAGACTAACTATTGAAAAGGAAGCAGGACCAGTTCTCTTCCAGTTGACCATATAGTTGGCATACTGACTGTTCAGACCACACTTCCATAGCAAGGCACCAAAGCAACTTCTCCCAACTGCAAAACACACAAAAAGGACATTGAAATAAGGTTGAAATTAGCAAAATTGGCACTCCTAGAAAGTCTGAGTGATCCCACAGATTTCCTATCACCAACAAGAAATGAGATTCAGTTATTACCCCAATCTTTATGCCATTTTCTCAATCAAAAATTGACTTAAACCACAGTAAAGCATGTTGAGCCATCTACTTAAATTGGATGCCTCACCCATCATAAAAGTTAACCATTTTATGCCTGAGGTTATTTACACTGACCTACTTAAATCATAGGCCTGAATAATAGGTTCCAGGGATTCTCACAATCCAGCTTTAATCTGCCACTGTGTATTAGGAATAGCCTTGCTTACAGAGTTTGTGGTTTTCTTCCTTTTTACTTCCCATGCAACCTGAAAACTGCCTTTTAGATCAGCAATATGCCACTAATTTTGAATTAACATGGCCATAGGCAGGGGAGAAAAGAAGGCAACGTCTTTGGGGGATTTGTAGTTTAATCATAAATCAGAGAAAGGTGCTCTTTGGTAGGCAAAGCATAAAGACCACAGAAGGTGTGGCTCTCCCAACCCAGGGAGGGGAGTGTAGCCAGCAGTAGGCTTGGCTCTGAGAGCAAGTCCCATTGTGTGCTCACCTCCTGCTCCCCCCCTCCCCGACCCCCCTACACACACATATCCTGGGCTTTGTCTGTGAAGGAGACAGTGCAAAGTTGGCCACAAAGGTCCTCCACAAAGTAAATATGAGGTCCCTGGGACAACATGAGAGTTGGACCTGCTTTGCCTTTCTATTCTGTCCCATTCCTACACATCCACTCAGAGAAAGCAGACAGCTACACATTTTAAATAAGTAACTTGAGGAATTATGTGACATTGAGCCATCCTGCTTTAGAGAAAAAAGAAGATAATTCTGTGGATTCTAAAAGCCAGCGGTGGATTGTAATATAGGGAATTAGGCACTAAATTTCTATTAATTCATAAAATCTAAAATAGAATCCATTAAGGATGGTTGAGTATTGGTGCAAAAGGAGATGTAAATTATCCACGATCATGCCTGAAATGCAAAACCTGATCGTGTTTGGCACCAGGCCAGCTACCATTAAAGTAATTATTTTTAATCATCAGTGCTTGGTGACATGAATACTCATATTTGTTGATTTACTGAGAAAAGCACTTTATATTGTAAATAAAAAGGATGGGAAAGTATACATTAGGATTTTAGAACAAATAATAATGATTATTCTCACTGTTTGAGTATTTTTCCTTTTACAAAGCCATTTTAAAAAGTCTGTTTTCCACATGACTCAGACATGGGCCTGATGTAAATGTCAGTGGGGGCAGGTGTGAGCTTATTTTTATGTCCTATTTTTTAATGGGATAGTTGGTTCTACTCTTAAATAAGGATTGGGGAAGAGAGAATTTCTGGTGATTCCTTTGATGGTAAAGTCAAAGGAGACGTAAAACATGGCTGTTAAAATGCACCCTAAGAATTGCCATGGGCTCCCTCAGAAGCCTTGGGATAAATAACTACCTTCTATTTCAGTTTGTCAGCTTCTGCTGGGATTTGAGAGATGGATGGTATTCACCAGGGAAAGGGAGGCCAGAGTGGCATCCCAGGCAGGGCTAAGACACATGCAAAGGAATCTCTAGAAAGAAGTGTGGAGTGGAAGGAAATGATGCTTCAAAGTGGATAGGCTGAGGAGCATGGATTGACCTTTTGCCCTGTCCAACGGGGTGAAGATCATTTCCTAAATCAGTGGTTTTCAAACATAAGGGCATTTTAAATTTATTTTTAAAAATATATTTTTATTAATTTCAGAGAGGAAGGGAGAGGGAGAGAGAGAGAAAAAAATCAATGGTGAGAGGGAATCATTGATTGGCTGCCTCTTACATGACCCCTACGGGGGATTGATCCCGCAACCCGGGCATGTGCCCTTGACTGGAATTGAACCAGGGATCCTTTGATCCACAGGCCAATGCTCTGTCTACTGTGCCAAGCCAGCTAGGGCATTTAAAAAAAAATCACCTAACTTGCTTAAAAATGCTAAACTAGGTTTTAACAGCTCCCCAGATTTCATTGTCCCAGAGCAGGGCCCAGAATGCTGCAATTTAACCAGCCCAATCTTGTGCCACCTCCCACACCCCTGCACTGACTTTGAGGCTGATGGTCTCCCATTGGGTAGCCCTATCATGCATGATGAGGAATCCCAGATAATTTAGAGCAGAGCAGCAGTCATTTTGTTGGCAATCTGGAAACAGACTGCAAGGGACAAGACTGCAGGCAGGGAGAGCCATGGTTGTAAAACTTACTAGTAATTCTTGCTATAGTGCTGAGGGTGAACTGCAAGAACCATGCTGAGAGACATCGGAGAGGAAGTTGGAGAGGCTATAAGGGCAGATACACAGGTGTCCAGGAAGGAGTGACCTGAGTACTTCTGGCGCAGGTGGCTGGGGAGGTGACAGGGACAGGTGCTGTCAATTACGAGGAAGGCTTCTTTTCTTTTGTGTTCTGTGTGTGAGTTGGGTTGGGAAGGAGTGTACTTCTTGGGTGAGATTGGGAAGGAGTGTACTTCTTGGACAAATGTCTTTTGATTCATCCATAGGACAACTCAATGGGAGGCATGAGGTAGGTTAGAAGTTCAGAAAGATGAGGGCAGCTTGAAGAACAAAAAATTGAGAGTCATCTGTTTAGAATCAGTAAATCAATCTATGGATGTGAATGAGACCACCTGGGAGAAATGTGTGAGAAGATGGGGTTTTTCATACAATAAGAGAAGATTGCAAGAAACCCACTAGCTCCTCCTGCCTCAGGAAAACCCTCCTTTTTTTCTCTTTTCTCTCACCTTCTCCTCTGTGAGCCCTATGAAGTCTACTATTAGCAATATGAAGCACACAGGAATCTGTTCATTTTGATAGGAATGTAATTCAGTAAAGAACCATGCCATTAATTTCTTAATCCCCAAAAGTGCCTGGAAACTCTCACAGAATTTCCATATAACTCAATCTAAAAAGTTTTTCTTCAATTTACTCTCTTTTTCTTAACTACCCCTATTTGAGATAAATGCTTCTTTGGATTTTTATTTGTTTTGATGTGTTTAATTGCTGGTACTATTTTTCTACAATCTTCCTGGACTTTGTTTCTTCTCTTAAATTATCATTTTATCTCAATAATTTCTAAAGCTTTCAGTGTTTGTTATTGTTGTTTACCATCACAACTATATTATTATAGGGTTGTTGTTTTTTTATTCAATTAGGGACAATTGTATGGGCTAGCCTGGAAACCTATCACATGTAAATTTTATGCAGAACCATGTTCCAAAAATGTCTTTTTGGAACACAAATAAATTGTAATTGGTGGCTCCCAGCATTTGGGAGTATCATCATATACTATTTTTAAAATAACATAATGTTATTGTCCACAAACTAAAAGGGTTTGTGTTTTTAAAAAAACACACAAAATATTATTTTTTAGGAAAAGCAGCTTGATTTCATAGGAATATAATGCCTCATTAGGAAAACATATTTGTTCAGAAATGACTGAGAAATGCAAGCATATGATTTAACCAGAGGATGTTAATATTGGAAAGAAAACTCTATCTGTATTTTCCCATATGTGAAAATAGCATGGCCAAAGTCTGGGGAATAGGTTGCAGGGACCTAAGGGGGCCCCTATTCTTATGGCTCCCACTAAGTCTTTATGATACTGCCCTCAAATCATTCTATCAAAAATACTGGCCCTCGCCAGTTTGGCTCAGTGGATAGAGCATCAGCCTGCAGAATGAGGGGTCCCGAGTTCGATTCCGCCCAAGGGCATCTTCGGGGCTCGATCCCCAGTGGGAGGCGTGCAGGAGGCAGCTAATCAATGGTTCTCTCTCATCATTGATGTTTCTGTCTCTCTCCCTCTTCCTTCCTCTCCGAAATCAATAAAAAGATATGTTTTAAAAAATACTGGATCCTTACTCTTTAATCCCCAGCAGAGCCCCTGAGCCCATGATGAAGAAGAAAGGGGACTTATACTTAGAAAAGTACACTAAGCTTATTTTTTAATCTTTTCATTCTCAAGTTCTTGGGCAAGAAGTCAGAACACCGATGGGGGTGTTCAAAAGAGAGGTTTAAAGTTGAGGTAGGAGATGGTATTGAGGGGGAATGAGTTTTCTGAAAGGGCAATATAGACTTGCCCTTTCAGAAGTCAGCATTTCTTATAATTTAGCCAACTTCTTTCTGTGAGCTAAGTTACCATCATTTGCCTCAATACCAAGATCTTTTATGCTGTCTTTGGACTCATGCATATTAAATAGTGCAAACATGTTGCAAGTGTGGCTTCCCATTCTGATTGAAAAATGAATCTGATACCATATGTTAATTTCAAATATAATCCATATATTAATTTTAATCACACACTCTACATGGCAAAAACACAAGTTACTCCCTGTTTTTTGCTGACCATGACCTGAGCTGGATAATGCCTGTGTATGGCTGTGTCTCTGAAAACAGTGGTGCTGGGGAAACAGTTAGCCAGTGATTTCTCCTTGGCTTTCAGGTAATGCATGTGTTGGGTGGGTATGTGGCCTGAATATACCTGTTTCATTCTAAGGCAGCTACATAGATGAGCACAAGCCTTCTTCTGGCTTGGCAGGAGTTCATAATAGAATCCTATATAATAAAAGGCCAGGGACTATAAGCATAATGACCGGAATGACTCCTTGACCAGTCACCCTGGGGTGCATTGACCACCTCTTGGTCGCTCCCCTCCACTACATCTCCCATCCCCTATCCCCAAGTGCATGTAAATGGAGAACCACAGAGAAACGGGTGGGTAGTGGCAGGGTGGGACTGGGGACTGACCTCTTGGACCCTCTACCAGGCCCGCAAGCTCTGATGGATCAGCTATGGTGAACAAAGGAACTGTGGTGGTTGGTGGGAGGACCAGGCTGGCTGTTAGGCCATTGGATCTCAAGCTCATCCCCGGTTGCTCAGGGGTTCAGGCTGGCAGGAAAGCAGGTACTGGCGACTTCACCTCTATGCAGCTCACATGGGTGCCATCACTGCTGCTGCTGCAGCTGCTGGGGCTTGCAAGGTTGATGGAAACTGCAGAGTGCCCATAACCTACCTTCCTTGGACCTGGGGACTGGCAAATGGGCAGAAGATGGCCCTGATTGCAGGCAAGGCCTAGCTACCTTATCTGCATGATTTCATGCTCTGGGCCTCTAGTTACATCATAAGTGGAGAGAGCACTATCAATTCTTTGTTTTAGTCTATGATATAACTTCTACTTTAAATGTTGTATGTGCTCTTATTTTGGAGACCTTCTCAAATTTTATGGTAGATCTTTTATTCCCCTAACAGATGTAGTTGGCAATTTTAGGCAGTTAAACATTATACTTCTATTATACTGAACTAGGAATTACATTGCTTTATCAAAGAACCTTAATAAAAATCTTCCTTCCTTTCCCATCATATCAGTGTCTTTTCTTCTTCCCCTGTCTTTTCATGTTTCTCCTTTTCCCTTTTTTTCAGGGTGTGTGTGTGTTGAAAAACAAAATCCAACCAGTCAGGAGTTTTCAGCTGTCAGGTGTATTAAGGTATAATTTATACACAATAAAATTCATACTTTCTGGACATGCAGTCCATTGCATTTTGGAAACATATACATAATAACCAAGATACAGAGTATTTAAATCATCCCAAAATTTTCCTTTGGAGTCTATTTCCTCTCCCTACCCCCCAGCTTCAACTTATCTGTTTTCAGTTCCATAGTTTTGCCTTTCCCACATTGTCATGTAGATGGAATCACACAGCATACAAACCTCTGAACCTGTCTTCTTTCATTCAGCACGCTTCTGAAACTCACCTGTGTTGTTCTCCTTTTCTACTGACAAGCACAGTTCCATAGTATGGATATAGCACCATTTATTTATCCATTGATGGACATTTAGGTTGCTTCTAGTTTTTGAATTTATGAATAAAGCTTCTATAAACATTTGCATTCTCATCTTTGTGTACATAGTTTTTAAAGACATTTAATATATGAGGCTTCAGGGAAACAAAGAAATATTGAAAGAGAAAAATATAATGTATATGTGTTAGAGAGAAGCTGAGTCTGCGAGAGGGAGAACTTGTGCATGAAGATGTGAAAGAAGATGACTGATGGAAAGTGTTTATATATTTACAGCCAATATCAATAGAGGAAGGTGGGAACACAAGCTGGTAATAGTTGGTGGGATCTGTTGTCAAGGGTCCTATGGGAACATAATCCTTATTATATCCCCATCTCCCATCACTATGCCTGACACATAGGGAGGTGTGGTGATGGACAAATATTTGTTGAATAAACAAAAAGATAAAAAATGAAATCCATCACCATTGATACAAGGAATGAGTTTTATTTGAAAGGATTGAATGGCAGGTTCTGATTTTGTGAGTATTCTGACTGAAAGAATTTCAGGTACATGGCTTTCTAGTTTTCCAAGAACATGGCACCAAAGATAACAAAATCTTTTTTTGTGGAGTCTAAATAGGATTATTGATACTTGAAGAACAGAGCCATGGATGTGGGTGACATTGATAACATCTCTTCAGCCTTGGAGACTTCTGAGCATCTTTCCACTCATCTCCAGGTTCCCTATGAGTTCCATCTCACTTGTGGTACCTGACTCTGCTACTCTGCTCAAGATCCCAGCCCCACTCCCTTCCCAGGCACTCTGATGATCCAACCTCCTACTTCACTGTGACTGAGGCACTCTCAGAGCTCTATAACTGTGCTACTAAACATCTCTCCACTTGTTTCATAGAACTTTCTTTCTCCCTTAAATTTTTGTTACTGGTAAAGCAATATGGAGTGACCATATATTTTAAGAGTAAAAATTAGACCCCCACCTCTTCCTTCCATAAAAACCTTTAGTGGCTTCCCACTGTAGTAGACAGAGCAAAATCTAACCTGCTTCATGCCCCACAAACCCTATTTGAGGGCCAATGCCCAACTCACCTCTCACCACCATCAACACACTACTACCAACCTCTCTTCACAGCTGCTATCCTACACCCACCCCTCTCACTGGCCCTCAGGTTACCCTGCTTTGGTTTCCTGGACTTCTGTCAGTTCTCCAGTGTGCCAACTTCTTTCCTGTCAGAGGCTTTTATATTGCTGATTTCTGTGCCTAGCTCTGGACATAGAAAATTTGCTTTATAGCCTTGAGCTCTTAGCTTAAATCACATTTTTTAAGAAAAGCCTTCCCTGACTATCACAGTTTCACTGCATATTTTCTTCATTTTATATTCAACAATTCCTAAGTGTTTTATTTTAGTATTTAGTTCCTTATCTACTACCTGTCTTTTCTATAAGAATGCAAGCTCTGTGAAGGAAGGAATTATAAGTCTTGTTTATTCTGTGTCTCTACCTGGAACATGGTGAATACTTAATAAATATTTAATGCATAAATGAAGATTATGCATTAAATATATAAAGTCTTTGCTAAAGTTTTCATTTAGAAAAGAAAGTTTTCTTCCCAATATCATATGAATATTTTCTTACAATATCTTAATGGTTTCACTTATGTATATTATATAACAAAAAAAGTCACATGCATGAAGATTCATGCAAGAATGGGCTTTCCTTCCCCTGGCTGCCAGCAGCGCCTTCTCTCTTGCTGGAGCTGCATTTCCACTCAGGCTCGTGGGAGCCACCTTTCTGCCTTTCCACACTGCCCAGAGGCCCAGAGCGGCTGGGGTGATGTGCAACATCTAAGTTGCTACCATAGCTAAGACGCAAGCATCCCACCCCACCCCTAGTCACTTGATAGCTTATGCAAATTAACCTGCTATCTTTGTTAGCTGAATTTGAATACTCACTCCTGATTGGCTGGTGGGTGTTGTGAAGGTATAGTCAATTAGCATGTTACTCTTTTATTAGTTAGATTATAATATTTATTACATGTGATATTTTATATATAAATATTTAAATGATTTTGGTATAGCTAGAGATTTCATTTCAAATTTTCAACTTATTTTATAGTATATAAAATTTGTTTATTGAATAATTTATACTTGCTTCAATAAATGAAATATCTAGTCATCATATTAAAAACTTTAATAAATACTTAGATTCATTTCTAGCTTTTTATTTGGTGTTATAGTTTCTTTGGCTATTATCTTTTTTTTAATTAAATCTTTATTATTCAGATTATTACATTTGTTTCTCTTCTTTCCCCTCCATAGCTCCCCTCCACCCAGCTCCCAACCCTCCCTCTACCCTTACCTCCCTCCCATTGACCTCATCCATAGATGTATGATTTTTGTCCAGTCTCTCCCTGTACACCCCTCACCCTTCTCCCCCTGAGAATTGTCAATTATCAGTCCACTCCCTTTCTGTGCTCCTGATTCTATTATATTCACCAGTTTATTCTGTTGATCAAATTTTTAATTCACTTAATTTTTAGATTCACTTGTTGATAGATATGTATTTGTTGTTCATCATTTTTTATCTTTTACCTTTTTCTTCTTCCTCTTCTAAAAGAGTACTTTTCAGCATTTCATATAATACTGGTTTGGAGTTGATGAACTCCTTTAGCTTTTTCTTGTCTGTGAAGCTCTTTATCTGCCCTTCAATTCTGAATGATACCTTTGCTGGGTAGAGTAATCTTGGTTGTTGGTTCTTGCTATTCATCACGTTGAATATTTCTTGCCATTCCCGTCTAGCTTGCATCATTTCTGTTGAGAAATCAGCTGACAGTTGTATGGGTGCTCCCTTGTAGGTAATTAACTGTTTTTCTCTTGCTGCTTTTAATATTCTCTCTTTGTCTTTTGCTCTTGGTATTTTATTTATGATGTGTCTTGGTGTAGTCCTCTTTGGATTCCTTTTATATGGGGTTCTGTGTGCTTCCTGGACTTGTAAGTCTATTTCTTTTACCAGATGTGGGAGGTTTTCAGTCATTATTTCTTTAAATAGGTTTTCAGTATCTTGCTCTCTCTCTTCCTCTGACACCCCCACAATTCTGATGTTGGTATGCTTGAAGCTGTCCCAGAGGCTCCTTATATTATCTTCACATTTTTGGATTCTTTTTCCTTCTTACTTTTCCAGTTGAGTGTTTTCTGATTCTTTATGTTTCAAATTTTTGACTTGATTCTTGCCTTTCTCTAGTCTGCTGTTAGGTCTCTGTATAATATTTTTTTATTTCAGTCAGTGTATGTTTAATTTCTAGTTGGTCCTTTTCCATCTGTAGTTGGACCTTTTCCATCTCTAGTTGGTTCTTTTTCATCTCTTCTTGGGTCTCGCTAACTTTATCCATCTTTTCTAGATATTCTTGAAAAACCTTATAAGCGTGGTTTTGAACTCTAGATCCAGTCGTTTGTTTTCCTCCATTTCTTTTGTTTGTGATCTCTTCCCTTGTCTTGGCATTTTCTCTATGCCAGGAGAACTTCTGTGTTGGATTCAGCCTTATGATACCAGACTTGCAAAACTGCAGAAGCCTCTCTGTTGAACTTGGGATGGGTGGAGTCTCAGGGCTTAATGGACCACCTTGCCTTCCAGTCAGTCCCGCCCTCCACGGCCCCCAAGTCTCACATGACTGGGTAATCGCTGGAACGGTCCCTGTGTGTGCGCGCGTGCTCTCATAGTGCCTCTAGACTGCTGCCCCTCTGGCTCCCCTGAGCTCTAGGACCATATGAATCTGGGTCCCCAGGGCTTTGCCCGAATCTAGGGTTTAGTGGAGTTAGAAGTGGCACAGTTGGGATGCTTTGTCTCCTGCCCTCTTGTGAAAGCCAGCGGCACAATCAGCAATTGGTCTTCTGCGTGCAGTGCTGTACACGCTGCCTGACTTCTGCCCCCTTGCGACTCCCAAAATTTCCATGCACTTCTCCTTTTTCATAGTCCAAACTCCCCCTGTATGAGTTTTGGCTGGACCTGGGTTTTAGTGCCATAGGATAAGGGGTTCAATGACATTGGGAGTCTCTGTTTCCCTCCCGCCAGAGAAAGCCAATCAGGTACTCTGGTACCCACTCTCTCCACGTGTGCATCTCTGTACCTCAGCTTTTTGCAGCTCCTCTGAGTCTCTGTGAGCTTCTTTCTTTCCTTCTGGTAGAATTCCCACTCAGCCAGCTTTCCTGTGGTTCTGAATGATGTCCGTTCTGTCTTTTAGTTTTGAAATTGTTGTGCGAGACAGCAGTGTAGATGTTTACCTATGCCGCCATCTTGGTTCTCTCTCATCTATCTTCTTTGGCTATTTTCTTGTATTGCTTACTATGCTGTTTTGGTTATTATAGCTTAAAACTATTTATATATGGAAAGACATCTTCCTCCCCATTGCTTCTTTTTTTTATATATAATCACATTTTTGTTACTCTATTCATTCAGGTGGACTTTAAAATAATTTCTAACACATTTTGTAAAAACCCACTGAGCACTTGGAAAATAATTGTCTTACATTTATAGGTTAATATAGGTATAATTCACCTTTAATAAGATTGAGACTTCTTATTAAAAAGTATGGTAACTCAAAGATTTATTGAAATCTTTTTTATTGGATTGTTTATCTTCCTTTTGTTAAGTTGTATGAGCTCCCTGTAAATTTTGGAGATTAAACCATTATCAGAGATAACATTGGCAAATATATTCTTCCATGCAGTGGGCTTTCTTGCTGTTTTATTATTTTTATTTTTTTATTTTTTTTATGGTTCCTTCTGCTATTCAGAAACTTTTTTATTTTGATGTAGTCCCATTTGTTTATTTTCTCCTTAGTTTCCATTGCCCTAGGAACTGTATTGGTAAAAGATATTGCTACAACAAAGGTCTGCTGCTTTGCTGCCTATGGCTTCTTCTAAGACTTTTATTGTTTCCCATCTTTCATTTAAGTCCTTTATCCACTTTGAGTTTATTTTTGTGTATGGTGTAAGTTGGTGGTTTAGTTTAATATTTTTGCATGTATCTATCCAATATTCCCAACACCATTTATTGAAGATACTTTTTTTATTCCATTGTATTCTTTTGCCTCCTTTGTCAAATATCAACTAAGCATAATGGTTTAGGTCAATTTCTGGGTTCTTTGTTATGTTCCTCTGGTCTATATGTCTGTTCTTGTGCTGGTAGCAGGCAGTTTTAAGAACAGTGGCTTTGTAATATAGCTTGATATTGTGATCCCTCAAACTTTTTTCTTCTTTCTCAAGCTTGCTACAACTATTCAAGGTCTTTATTTATTCCAGATGAATTTTTGGAGAGTTTGTTCTAGGTTTATGAAGTATGCCATTGTATTTTAATGGGGATTGCATTGAATTTACAGATTGCTTTGGGTAGTATGGACATTTTAATGATGTTGATTCTATCAATCCATGAACACAGTATATTCTTCCATTTGTTTATGTCTTCCTCTATCTCTTTTTTTCAGCATTTTGTAATTTTTTTGAGCACAGGTCCTTTACTTCCATGGTTAAATTTATTCCTAAGTATCTTAACATACAGAAGGCCAAGAGACATATGCTCAAAGCCACTAATCATATTAGAGATGCAAATCAAAATGACAATGAGGTACCATCTCACACCTGTCAGAATGGCTATCATCAACAAATCAACAAACGGCAAGTACTGGAGAGAATGCGGAAAAAAAAGGAACCCTCGTGCACTGCTGATGGAAATGCAGACTAGTGTAGTCACTGTGAAACACAGTATGGCACTTCCTCAAAAAATTAAAAATGGAACTCCATTTGACCCAGTAATTTCACTTCTAGGAATATATCCCAAGAAAACAGAAACACCAATTAGAAAGGACATATGCACTCCTATGTTCATAGCAGCACAATTTACAATAGCTAACATTTGAAAACAGCCTAAGTGCCCATCAGCCTACGAGTGGATTAGAAAACTGTGGTACATCTATACAATGGAATACTACGCTGTGGTGAATATGAAAGAATTCTTACCATTTGCAACAGCATGGATGGAACTGGAAAGCATTATGTTAAGTGAAATAAACCAATCAGAGAAAGATAAATATCATATGATCTCACTCATTTGTAGAATATAAAGAACATCATGAACTGATGAACAAAAATAGATACAGAGGCAAAGAAGCATTGAACATACTGTCAAACTTCAGCAGGAAGGCAGGGTTGTGGGGTAGGGGGAAGTGGGGTTGGTACGAAATCAACCAAAGAACTTGTATGCATGCGTATAAGCATAACCAATGGATACAAACACGAGGGGGGTGAGGGCATGGCCGGGGGGGGTGGAGGAGGCTAGGGGAAGTCAATGGGGGAGGGAAGGAGTCATATGTACTAGTATTTGAAATACTTTAAACAATAAAAGAAAAATTTTGGAAATTAAAAAAATTAAAGTATGCCATTGTATTTTATAGTCTCCAATATAAACTAAAAAAGCTTCTTTATAAGTTTCCTAACATTTCTTAAGGTGATTCATATATTTCTTATTTAGTTTATTTATATTTTTGTTTGCTATTTTAAATTATGATTTTAGTATAATATGTTTTAATAAATACTTTTTTATTCATCCTTAGAGGTTTTTCTCTTGAGTTTTCCTAGTAGAAAGGAATATAATATGAAAAGAGTGATAATTTTGCCTCTTGCTTCTATCCCCACTTCATCACAGTTGTCCTGAAATACTGTAGCCTCACATAGATGCAAGGGCTTTTTAATGCTTCTCCCTACTCCTGCTATTTCTCACTCCAGTCTATCTTACATAATGCTGACAAAGCTAATGGTTTCTCTATTCAAAACTATCAGAATCTTCCCTTTTTAATTTATTAGTTTATTTGTAAAACCCTAAGGAGTACCCAGCCTGTGCCAAGCAATACTAATAGTGAACAAAACTGATATGACTTCTGCCCTATGAGCCTTCCATCTACATGAAAGAGTGACAGATGTTAAACATGCCAACCAACAAACAAGTATATTATTATAAATAGTAGTGAGTGCTTAATGGAAAAGACCAGGCACGATGAGCAGAGAATTCTAGGTCAGAAAAGCCCCTCAGAGGATGTGACCTTTGGACTGTGACAAGCAGGATGAATGGGATCTGGCCAGAGGAAGAGCCTGGGAGTCTTTCTGGAAGATGGAAAGCAGTACAAAGACCCCAAGGCAGAAAAGAGTGATGCTTTTGAGAAACTAGAGAAAGGTCAGTGTGCCTACAGTGTGGTGAGTCAGGAGGTGGGCGGTGAGAGGCTGGACTGCCAATTAAGCTTGATGCCAGTCACCTCAAAGATTTTGAGTTTTATTTTAAGTACAATGGAAACCATGGGAGGTTTTTAAGGGTGGGAATAACATGATGTAGTTTGCATTTCAAAAGGGTCTCTCCGCTCCTGAATTTACCCATCATTTGGTTTGTGATAGGGAGGATGGTCAAGTAAAATACTTGAAGAATATTAACATTTAATGGGGAAGCAGTAGAAGAATCTGCAAAGAAAGAGTGAGAAATAGTCTTGGTCTGAAATGGAAAAGGCTTAAAGTGGAAAAACTTTCCATCTAAAATTGGTGAGCAATAAAAATCCCTCAAGGCCTCAGTCAAATGCCACCTTCCTATAAAGCCTTTGGCAATTACCCCAAAGTTTTGTTACTAAGATTCCTAGCCTTCACTGATGCAACTTTCCCATAAAACTTAGCATTTGCCCTTAACTACATTACTTGCTTGTATTGCTCTCTTAGAGTCTCTTACTGTATCTAACACTTGGCTCCCCAATGAGTTTATAAATTCATTGAAGTCAAACTCCTTATCTCTCACCCTTCGGTTTTTCTCACAAATCTTAACATAATAATAATTTTGTAGCAGAAACAACAAATAATTGGTGATTGGATATGGGTTGCTTTCAAAATAGAAACAGTTGGTGCTTTAAGGAAAATACCAGGTTTGGTTTTATATTTAAGCTCCTGGCGCATCAATTGTTTAGCCAGGTTCTCATCAATAGCCTGGCCATCCTTCCCCTCTTACTGCCCTCCCCACAAATCTATTTTCCTTTGGCAATCTCATGTAACCCTAGAACCAATCCATCCTACCACACGTGAAGTTCCTGTCAAGTGTTCCACTTTCTATTCAATGACTTCTCTTATTTCCTACTTATTTATCCTAATACATGTCCTTTGGACCCAAGAATTATCTAATGGTTTTTACAGAAGGGGTGCATAAACGTAGTCTCCTTCCTTTTAACCATAATAGTACTTAATATATCTTCAAACTGCTTCAGACAACAACTAATTCACTGCTTTTTAAAAGAACTCCTGCTAAAGAGTTAAGCAACTGAATCTCACTGGGAAGTTGGAGAGACTGAATCCATGAGTTAAGCATTGACTAACATCCCTGAGGAAGTCACTGCGTCAGACTCTGTGAAGTTTCCAAATGCTGAGCTCCTCCTGTCAGGCTCACTTCATCCCTCACCACCTGCAATCATTTTGACCGACTCCACATTAGATACAAAACACAATGGAAGAGGAGCCCATGCCAAGAGTTTTCCATTAGGAAACTTCCAATGGAGTAATTCCCTCCACTTTTAGTGGTGAATTTACCCTTTCCAGAGTATAAAGGTGGCCCTTGCCTAATGAGCTCTTGTAGAAATAGAATTTCATGTCTCATGACATGAAAATTAATGCCCATGTTGAGGAGTTTTCTTACCCTCTTATAATTGTTTCATGGTATTCATACTTCCAAACTTGAGAATAGAAAGAAGTGCCTGCTGCTTCATAGACTTTACAGGCTAACAAGTTACTTTTATATTCTCTACCATTCAAAAGTAAAAAGCATTTTCTTGCATAATAAGGTACAGCTCACATAAAACACAATAATACCTTTTTAGAATACAGGAGTCCTCTTAAGACTTAGCCAGAAAAGGCAGCTAGCCTTCTGAATAATTTGTAAATATAAAATATAATAGGAGAAACATGTATTAAACATAAGCCTAACCTTTCAAGTAAATTCCATTTTACAGTATACCCACAGCAGCTGGTAACCTCTGACATTCTTATCTTCTAAACTTTTTGTTTTCTATCCATCTGTTAAGTATTAAACGATGTCAGTTCTTCCTTCCCAACTCTAGATCTACCCCCATCAAACTAGACTAAATAGAACTAAATTCAATTACTACATTAAGATATATTCTGCTTTACTGAAGAACAAAATATCTCCTTTTTACCTTAAATCAAAAGGCATGCTTGAACTATGCCCCTTCTGAAAACTGCAGCTTCTGAGATGAAGAGGGAAAGCAGGAGCTATGTAGATTTCTCCTTAAGTATTTTCTATGCAGTTTCTTCTTAGGAGCTTAAATCTGTCATCCATGAAGTCATCAAAAGTAGCTTAAGAATGCTCCTATTTTGACCATATTCACACTATGTGAAATCTAAGGCAGCAAACTTGGGAAGTGCTGGGATACAGTCTGAAGATTCCCACAGGGGCATCTTAGGAATAAAAGCTTTCTTATAGAACAATGTTACTCTTCTGGCCAGTGACAGTATGAGGATTGATGCATGACCTAGGAGAGAGTGGACAGAGTATAGAGAGAGGGAAGTAAAAGGATGGACTCAGCTCTAGTCAGTACTCAGCAAGCATGAGCAGATAAGACCCTGCCCCATGTGAGCCAAAGGAAGGGAAGAAAGTACTCTGCCCAAAAAACTCCCATCCTCTTCCACATTGCCTGTCAGGGAACCATTAGAGTCATTGTTCCAAGAAAAGGCACTTCTAGACCTACATAATGGAAATCCTTAACAGGAATAAGCTGTAATTGCTCATTAGCAATAGTAATCTGCCAAATTCAGTTCGTGCTCTTTGGGGGCCACCAAGATATCCCACCCCAAGTCATGACAGAAGCTACAACTGGACGAGCCAGAGATGAGGGCATTCATCTGTGGGCTAACCATTGGGTTTGTGTGCTGTATGGGGTGGGAATAAATGGCGTTTTTAGCTGTCATCAATGAAATGCAAGCAAAAAAACAGTTGCCTTTTAAATAATTCTTTTAAAATAAAATAAAAACAGGATTATACATGACAAAAAATCAAGAAAGTAGTATCAACATGCCTGAAGTGTGGGAAACACTGACATTAAGGAAAATGGTACACTGGAAGGTGGCATAGGCTTACCTTTTGTTATCTGCCCAATGACCCTCACATACCTTTCTCCAGGGCAGGTCTCAGATATTTGAACTGGAAGCTGGAGCTCCTCCTCAGTTCTATGGATACCCAAGAGATGTTCTCCTCTACTCACCTTACCCCAGCATTGGCACCCTCCTGGATCTAGGCCAAAGAGAACAAACTTCTCTTGAGCCATGGCTCAGTCCGAATAGAAGATCCCATAACTGCTCACCCAGAAAATAAGATACAGTGGGAATTGTCTTGTGTGAAAATGCCCGTGGGCAAGAATGCCCAGAAAGGACTCCCTTTTGTGAGGAGACTAAGCCTCTCGGTCAAGGACTGTGTTTTGCCAGCCCACCAGGGTCACGGTCAACTTGGAACCACCACAGGGTGTGTGTAGAACAGGCCAGTTGCAGGATGCAGTGTGCAGACACCCCCTGGGTCCCTGAACTATCAGACTCCTGATGGTGATCAGAGCACCAAGAAGGGACTAATTTAAAAGCCAAACAATGTGGTAATTGCCCCTGGTCACCAGGTTACCTTGCTTTGGAAGGCCGCTGTTTCCGATTAGTGGGGCCTGGATCTGATGAGGACTAACAAAGTGTAACGAATGATCAAAGCGGCAGTTACAACAGTGCGGGTGCCCAGTGATTGATCTGGATGACATAATAATGGCAACCAATGAGGTGAGGCGGTGGTGGTCCCCTCCAGGTAAGGATGGTGGTGGGCCCCTGGGCAGGTCAGGACTTTTCTCTGTTTGGGGAAAAGAAGGTCATAGGGTGGAAGCAGAGGCACGTGGAAAGGAAAGAATGAAGTACTAACACCTGAAATTTTGGAGGGGAAGAGTGAAGGTCAACCATGGCTGAAAATGAGATCCTTGGTTGGAGATGGAGATAAAGATTGTGAGCCCTGGAATATCACTAACCCAACTATGCATATACCACACAGAATCATTTATAATGAAGAAAACTCAGATCTCTGTAAATAATTTAAATTTCTAAAGGGCTCATTTAAAAGTTACTTTTGATAGTCGTGTTTTCTAAATAGTGCAGGAATTACCCTTTAAAAACCAATAAAAGCAGGGCCCCAAACTGATATTCACACAGCCATGTTTATAGCAACACTATTTACAAAAGCCAAGAAGTAGAAACAACCCAAGTTCTCCACTGATGGATGAATGAGTAAACAAAATGTGGTATATACATAGAATGGAATCTTAGCCTAAAAAAGAAAAGAAATCTTGTCACCTTTACAACATGGTTGAACTTAGGAGTCATTCTTCTAAATGAAATAATCACAAAAAGACAAATAGTGTGTGATTCCATTTATATGAGATAGCTAGAGTAGTCCAATTCAGACACACAGAAAGTAGAATGGTAGTTACCAGGGCATGGGGAGAGAAAGAAAGGAAAGTTGTTGTTTAATGGGTATAGTTTCAGTTTTGCAAAATGAAAAGTAATACAGGTCTCTTTCACAACAATGTAAATATACTAACATGAGTAAACCATACACTTAAAAAATGGTTAAGCCCAGCCAGTGTGGCTCAGTGGTTGAGCAATGACCTATGAACCAGGAGGTCAGGGATTCATTCAAGTCAGGGCACATGCTTGGATTGCAGGCTTAATCCTCAGTTAGGGGCTTGCAGGAAGCAGCCAGTCAATGATTCTCTCTCATCATTGATATTTTTCTCCCTTTCTCTCTTTTTCTCTCTCTCCTTTCCTTTCTAAAATCAACAAAAAAATACTTTTAAAAAATAGTTAAGATGGTAAATTTTATGTGTTTTTTAACCACAATAAAAAAATAGAGCCTGAAAGATTTACTATTTAGATAAAAATAATTTTTCAATAATGTTATAAATTTTCTGTTTTTCAAGAAGTATGTGCCGAATCTAAGTTGACTCCTTTTTCTGAAGTTCAGATGTTATTCAGGGAAATAGAATAGTCTTGACTTCAAAGCCCATTGAGGTGGGTTTTGGTATTTGCACCTAGACAAGTGGCCAAAGAATGATGAATATCTGTGGTTCTAAGATCTTGTGGGTTTTATGCTGCTTTTGTTGTCAGGCTCTCAACTCTCACTTCTTTTCTGTGGGCCAGTCTCTTACCTCCTCCAAAACTGTCTGAGAAATGAGGAAGTGTGTTAAATACATTAATTCAAGTTTTGCATTAAAAAAGGATGAAAAGATGCAGACTTGGGACACAAAAGTCCCACTAATCACCTGAGCTTCATTCCCTGTCTTGGGTACTCCTGCTTTTTTCTTCTCTGCTTACCACTGTTCATCTTTCTGCATTATTGGCATGGGAACTGTTACAAGCACCAGAACTGTGGGTGGAGAAGGCAGAGGTTTACTATCAACATTACTCAAAAATCATAGATGCACATATTGTCAACTCTAAGGTTCCTTCAGATCAAAATTAAGAGACTCTGTGAATAACATAAATCCATCTTCTAAATAAAGACTGAATAGCTTTCTTCAGCAAAGAATCAATGTTATTCATATTTCTAGGCTTTAATGCTACTTTTTTTCTTGCTAAATAAGAAAAAAAACTATTCTACCCATGCCGGAGGGGGGCCGGGGGAGGGAGACTGGATTTTTTAAAAGGTTATATTCTCAATAATTCTTCTGATCTTCCATTATGCCCAGTGGAGAAAAATGAGATGTGTCTCCTTCTCCACCAAGTCTACTGCTGGCTCTGAAGGCAGAGGTTCTCTGTAGAAGTTTATTTGTGAGCCTCAGCACCCCAGGCATCTCACACTACAGCTTTTGTATTCTGCTTCTGCTCGGGGCTGAAGGCAGGTCCCTCTTGCTCATTTCCATATGGAGGCTACAGACACAAGCAAGGGGAGAAGGGGAAGAGTACATGAAGGCAGGAGGAGAAATGGACAGCTATATCCCAATGGGCAGTGGATGTTGGTCAGTCTCACCACCCCACCACCCGATCACAGAGTAGCCCAAGCTCTTTGCTGGAGGGTGGCCCAGCCGCCACATGGTGTGGGGCAGGGACTGAGTAGAGTGGGAGGACCAGGTGTGAACCCTCCCTCCACCCCTCACTAGCTCTGTGATACCTTACAAGATACCCTCTGAGCCCCCATTTCCCCACCCCATCTTTGAAAAAGGGGGGTGGGCACAGAATAGTCACCTTCCTGCACCCCCTCCCCCCAAGCTTACCATAAGGATCCACTAGAGCATAGCTGTGAAAATAGGCTGCAGTGTGTGAGGTTCAGACACAAATGCAAATGGAGAGGCCTCTGCTGATTACCATTTGGCAGATGCAAAGCCCTGTGCTGTTGACACAATTGTCCTTTACAGCCCTTGGCTATTTGGACTTTGCTGACAAACAGGGAAAAGGTGGGGAACATTTGCCTCTGCCTTCAGTTTTGAACCAAAGTTTAAAAGGTTTTTTAGGAAACCTGCAAAACCAGGTTGTCTCCGGTTTTGCATATCTCTTGTCCACATTGACCATTTTTCCTCAGCACCTCTCAGGCTCCGCTGACCTTTCTCTGACCTCTGTCTCCACACCAGCCTTCTTTGAAAACAAACCAACCAGTAAGCCAGCATCATTTCTCTTTTTAAATAATCCTAATGCAGTTTCCAGGAGACTGGCGCAGCTCTGGTGCCGCACCTTGAACTAGGGTGATACCAGGCTCGCTGCCATCACCCAGGTCCCAGGCAGCCTCTGATGTCAGCTCAGGTGTTCCCCCGAACAGTCTTTCATTGTCACACTGTATTACTGCCGGGTCTTGGAAAAGCATTAGTAGCGACAACATATTTTCCAGAGCTCCAGATTTTTCTTCCTGGCGACTTTTAAACTTCTCAGAGCCTCCCCATTCCATCAGTGCCCACCCTTGGAGGCTCCAAGCGTATTCAACTTAATTTGCTTTAATTCTTTAACTGATAAATTGTTAACAGTAGAACTTCAACTCCAAGGCTCCTCCTTCCCACCCCCACAACTGTCTGTGTGTCTGAGGTTCTCAGATCAAGATGGAAAAATACCTCTAATTGTTTACAGACAATACATGACCCTCTCACTCTGGGTGAGGATAAGTATGACTTACATTTTCACAAAGGACCTCGGGGAGGCCCATGGGAGATTCCTGTAAGCGGCTTCTCTGTACAGTAGGGTCCACTGGAAAATAAAACCCAGTTTCAACGCTGAGCCAGGAGTTTTCACTTTCCCGAGATTATTCCTACGTGAGCAGCTATAGCAGGTTTTATTTTCCCCCAACAAACAACATTTCTTTTCAGATATTATTAGATTTTTTCTTAGCCTCGCATATCAGAAAGTAAATATCTTGGCCCAGAGGAAGTGACAACTGTGCATTGGAATATGGCACAACAAATAATCTGCATGGTAGTCTTTTTCTGTCTCTAGGCATCTCTCCCTGCTCAAGAGATTCATTTCTGGGCCTGAAATCCTGTTGCTAAGAGATTCACTCATTTGTGAGTAGAAGATTCACTCGTTTTGACTCCCTAGTTTTGAGAACTTGCACAATTTGAATACAAATACAGTTATTGACAGTTAATACCTTAGTCAAACTCTGAGTAACCAAATTGCCCAACCATCAGAATGAGACTCTGGATTAGAAATTGGGGAAGGACTTCCTGGGGGAAGAAGAGAAGAAGGGACAGAGAGGAGTCAAACCTACACTGATTCACACTCTGTACGTGCCATCTATGATCTACAGCATATCATCTTCTATGATCTACAGCTTCTCATCTTCCTAACAGACCAGTGAATGAGGAGGAGACAGGGATTCAAAAGGGCTGAGAAACTTGCTCAGGCTCACACAGAGAGTACTTACTTTAACCTTGGGAATACATGCAAATTTAATTTTAAATATTTTTCTTTCAATCAACCCTTGTCTCTTGTGTTAGATATTAAGTGTCGTCTGTGGTGTGTTTGTGTTTATTTTGTAATGAATATTAAACTAAGAGTTCCCCTTTATTTGTGGTTTTGCTTTCTATGGTTTCAGTTACCCACAGTGGTTCAAAATATTAAATGAAAAATTTCAGAAGTTATCAATTCTTAAGTTAACTCTAGAAATTAACAATTCTCACCTGAGTAGCAAGATGAAATCTGGCACCATCCTCCTCCATCAAGCTCAGGACATAAATCATCCCTTTGTCCAGTGTGCCTATGCTGTATCTGTGTCACATCCCTTAGTCATTTACTGGCTCTCTGGGTTATCAGATCAACTATCTCAGTACCACAGTGCTTGGGTTCAAATAATCCTATTTTACTTAATAATGGTCCCAAAACATAAGAGTAGTGATGCTGGCTTTTGGATATGCCAAAGAAAAGCTGTAGAAGCCATAGATTGCTTTTTTATTATATACAGTACTAGAGGCCTGGTGCACGAATTTGTGCATGGGTGGGGTCCCTCTGCCTGGCCAGTTGGGGCAGCAGGAGGCTGGCTAGGGGAAGGGGCCACAGGAGATTGGGGCAGCAGGAGGCTGGCTAGGGGAAGGGGCCACAGGAGATTGGCCATGGTGAGGAGGGGCTGCGGAAGGTTGGCCACAGGAGCGCACTGACTACTAGGAGACAGCTCCTGCATTGAGTGTTTTCCCCCTGGTGGTCAGTGCATGTCATAGTGGTCAACTGATTGTTTCAATTGTTCAGTTGTAATGATCACTTAGGCTTTTATATATAGAGATAAAAAGGTATTTAGAGAGGGACCACATTGACATAATTTTTATTACATGATAGTTTTAATTGTTCTATTTTACTATTAGTTATTCTTGTTCATCTCTTATTGTACCTATTGATAAATTAAACTTTATCATAGGTATGTATTCAGCATAAGAAAAAACAGTATATATGGAGGGCAGCACTACCTGAGGTTTCAGGCATTCACTGGGGGTCTTAGAACATATCCCCCATGAATAAGGGGGGAACTCTCATCATATATTGAAGAATTTATTATATATTGAATATTATATATATCATATATAACATTGAATACATACAAAGTGATGCAAAAGTGAGTTTGCAATTGTTTGTATGGAAAATAATATAATAATAAATAATAACACAAGAATGAACTCTGTTTTGCATAGTCACAGCTGTAAACCTACTTTATTTATTTTTAAAATTTTATTGTTTAAGGTATTACAAAAAAAAATAACATATGTCTCTTTTTTTTCCCCCCCCCGGACCCCCCCCTGGCCTCCCCCATCCCCCAACACTTGCCCTCATTCCCCCCACCTCCAGTGTCTTGAGTCTGTTAGTTGTGCTTATATGCATGCATACAAGTCCTTCGGTTAATCTCTTACGAGCTGCCCCCCCTCTCCCCCACAACCCTCCCATACCTTCCCGCTGTAGTTTGACAGTCTGTTCAGTGCTTATTTGCCTTTGTCTATTTTTGTTCAACAGTTTGTAATATTCTTTACAATCCATAAATGAGTGATATCATGTGGTATTTATCTTTCACTGACTGGAAAATAATATAATAATTAATAAATAATGAATTGTGTCCTTTTGAAGGTTGCCCTTTTGCATTTTAGGAAATAATGGGAAAGTTCGTGGAAATTTGTGCTTTATGAAAACCCTTACTTGGAGAAAATAGTAGTCTGCAAAACCATCTTTGTGCCTATCTGAGAATATTTCTCTAGCATATCTACACGTGGAAAAAGAAGCATAGATAAGGAAATAGGGAAGGTTCGAGAAACCACTGTGGAGTTAAGTACAACAGTCAAAAAAGAATGAAATAGAGCCACATTGATAGAAAAATCACTAAGGTTAAGAAAATGAAGAACCTAAAGTGGAGTATGATGCTATCTTTATAAACAAACCATCCAAAGTGTGCACTTCCATATGGACCTATGTATGTATGTAAATACACAAAGAAAGTTCTGGAGGGAGGGACAGCAAACTGAAAACAGCAGTTTCCTTTATGGAAGACTGAGATTAGATGGCTGTCACCAGAGACTTTTTTATCTATATTATTTGACCTTATTATAAGGAGAACATGTTCAGCTACCACTTAAGCAATTAGAAAATAAATCTAAAGGATTTTTTTAATTTGTTCTTTTTTTTTGTTTATTGTACCCTGATGTCCTGATTCACAGGTCAACACTCACTCCCTGAGACACACTGGCTAGGTAAATTTTAAGTTTTTAAATTTCAAACCGTATGCTAGTCTCTTCTTATTATTAGTATATGTGTTATACCTGCTGCTGCTGTTGTTATTATTATTGTTGACATTTAATCTTACCAGTCTGTGAAAGTCAAAATCCAGACAAAGGGCTTGTGGTATTAAAATCTAGCAGTATGGGAGTCAGAAAAAGGTGCGATAAAACTAGAGATGGTTCAAAGAGTTACTTATCCAGGCTTCCACCATAGCACAGAGTCAAGGCAAAAATTCAATACACACGATAAAGTACACAATAAGGTCATCTTTAGTAATTCTCAGTATAATAATTATGCATCTTAAAAGGATAATGTAAAAACTAGTTCACTATTTTAAGTATAATACTGTGACTTTTATTCAAATCATTTAAATGAAGTAAATTTTAATTCTTTGAAACTCAGGGTTGCAATATTTCATGTGTAATAGAAATTTGCAAGCTTCTCTTGTTACCACTGTCTCTCTAAGGTTCACCCAAACACTAAGGTTATTATCCCACATTTCATTTAGGGAAACCACATTTTGCATTGGGCACTGATTTTAAAGGATGCCTATTCTGCTCATTAAAGTTTGCAGGAACATTTGCTAGAGAATCTGGCACATACTTCATTTGTCTTTTCCCTCACCATCTCTCAACCCCTCAGACTTCTGCAGCAAATCCTTGCCCTCAACTCTGCCATAGCCTCAAAGGATCTAAGTTCAATTTTCAAGCATTTGTCTCTTACATCATCGTCAGCCCCATGCACTAGACTTGGACTCAACATCAAGGTAAGCCTTGGGGAGAGATCAGGTTTGTAGAACTGGAAACTTCAAGCCAGTATGACAGCAGTTCCTTGGACATTCAATCCCGAAGCCCCAGGTTGTGGGGGAGAAGGGGGTGGTGAGCTGGCGGATCAGTGCCAGAGACCAGCCTGCCTCTGGAGCTGCTCCAGGCCCTGATGCAAGCAATAGCCATGGACTCTGGTAAAGGACAAACATCTCTGCTGCTCAGAGCATCAATCACCACTTCCTACCAGACCTGGACCAGAGTCTTGAATTTTTATACAGATGGGACAACTGTTTCCTTTTCTAGCCTTTGGGTTGCAAATGATTTGGAGGATCCTTTTGTTCCTTTGGAGCTCAAACTCAAAGCCCCCAGAACTCTGTCATAATACCTCCAAAAAGCCAAAAATTTCACCCTTTTCTTTCTCCTTATTGACAAGTGTGAAATAGATGTTAGCTAGGTCCCATAGGGTGCACAGAAGATCAGCTCAGAACTACATTCCCAAACCTGTGGAAGTCCAGAGCCCTCACTAAGGATTCTGTAAATTAGATGTTAAGAGGGATTCCGATGATGGATTTGTATTTGACCTCACTGTCTACATTTGAAACCTGGTCTCACCATCTCTCAGCTCTGTGATCTCAGGAACACTATTTAAACTCTTTGTGCCTTGATTTTTGTGTGTGTGTGTGTGTGTCATAGATATAATAATAGTATTTCGTAGAGTTATTATAAGGATTAAATGAGGAAATGCCTGTGGAGGATTTAACATAGGGCCAAAAATAATAATTACTCTATAAATGTTAGCTATTATTATTGGCATCATGAGAAGTCCCTGGTGACAAAACAAAGGAGTATCATAAAAATGACCATCTTAGATCCCAAACTTATGACCAGAAGATATGAATAGAATTCACAAGTATCAAAGCCTTAAATTTAATTGTTTAAGCCCTATTGGTGGGATTGTTAGTTGCGGGGAAGCCCAGATGAGTAACCCTGGATTCATCCATCACAACCTTTTCTGACCTACATCAGGCTACATGACCATATTCAGTGAGAGGTGCCACATTCTTTCTTTTAAAAATCATCAGCTGGATTTCCAGTGGCTGTCACACAGGATTTCCTCTACTCCTTCTCCAGTGAGCATGTCTCCCTGATGCTCATCCTTAGATCCAACAATGCTTTATGCTCACCCATTCAAAATCACGGTGATGAATTTGCTGCAGGCTTTGCATAGGAGAGACTTTGTGAGTCACATCATAGACTGTGCTATTCCAACTTAGGTCTTATTTTTATTGTTAAGTGTCCAAATACCATATAAGAAGGCAAGGCAAATGTCTAAAAGCTGCAATTCAGCACGATTTTTTATTTTCTAAGTTGTGACCTCCAGTTAAAAAACAATCTTCTAGCCAAAGCCGGTTTGGCTCAGTGGATAGAGCGTCAGTCAGGTTCAATTTCAGTCAAGGGAAAGTACCTTGGTTGCAGTCACATGCCCAGTAGGGGGTGTGTAGGAGGCAGCTGATCAATGTTTCTCTCTCATTGATGTTTCTAACTATCTCTCTCCCTTCCTCTCTGTAAAAAATCAATAAAATATATTAAAAAAAAAACACAATCTTCCAACTCTTACTAACTATGGTGATATTTGACTACTACTTCAGTAGTAGTCAAAGATTCAATTGCATCAGGTCAATGATTTCCTACATTAATGTCTTCCTATAGCTTTTGGATCTTAAACCATCATACTATGGAGAAAAAGCCACTTAAGTATTTGATAGGAAATAAGCAGTCTCCAGGTAAATTTAAGATTGCACCCCCAAAATCTTGTGTGTATTCTCAAGGCACTCAATTAACTAAATATAATAAATGATAGTAATAGTACTGTTACCCACACATCAGTGGATAGTATTTTGTATTGAGACTATAACAAGTCTCACTTGTATTACTCAGCTGCAAATTATTTATAAAAACTGGGAAAATAAAAAAAGGTCAGAGGTTATAAATTTGTTTTTAGAATTCCAGAATTATAAAAAGATATATAAAATCACAAAGACAAAATTAATTCTTCAGCCATTAAATATTTTTGGTGTATGGTTATCTATGCTAGAAAAATGCTACAAGTATAATGATCTCAATAAATTGACTTCTTAATGGTCCTTGCAATTTGACAATTACAAATTTAGCTCACTGTCAAAGATAAGAGGAGAGAGAGGAGAGGTGGGGACTGGACAAGAGAAGAGGGGAAAGAGGACGGGAAAAGAAAATATGAAGTTCCATGGTTCATTATGTGCATCATAAACAGAATGACTCTTGGTTTCTTCTTCTGGGTTCTGGCACAACTGTAGATAAACAGAGTTAGCCTAGAAGCAACTGCTTGGAGAGGAGGTTGAGAGAGCTTGAACTAGTGAACTGACATGCCCACATAAGGTCCTGTGTTGGAGGATAGAGGTAGAGAGGAAAGAAAGCAGAGAAGTATGGGAAGGGGTCACATCCTAGCAAAGGAGTAAAAACAGTCTGCATTTAAACAAGACCCTTCAGGTCTTTGTGACGGCAGAATGATTTACATTTTTACTTACCAGTTTTTATAACACTTAAATATTTAACATGCAGTATGTAGGCCTCCACTAATATTCTTGTCTCAGACCCCACACAACTATAGACAGGTCTGACCCTGATTTAGCATTTTTCAGTTTATAAATCCTTTTCATACATGGCATCAGCAAATCCCCCCAATCACCCTAATTCATAGAAAAACAAACACAAACAATTGAATCCATAGGGGGTTTGATGACAAATCCAAAATCAGGTGGATAGATAGTGTTGGTTTACCTCTTCCTGGCAGGAAGAATTTGGATATGAGTTAAGTAAATCAAAAACTTACCATAGTAGGGGATGGAGCTTTTGTCTCTCATGCAACTGACACAACACAAAAGCCTTGGAGGTGTCCCCTACTTTCAAGATGCCCTGGCTGTGGGCAGAGAAGATAAGGGGACATGCAGAGGAACTGTGGAGGACTTTGGAGGTGAAGGCCCAGAAGCTTCAAAGGAAGTCAAAATCTGAATATTACATCCATTGATTACTATCATTGTTCTTGATTGATTGGTAAATCTTCTGTCATTTAGTTGTTTGTATTCAATATTTATATATTAGGTTTAAAATCATCCTCAGTGTAGCTTCTTACCGTCTCGTCTCTCTTGTCTGGAACAGTATAAAAGGTATTTTTCTGTAGGGCCCCAAGCAAGTGACCAAGCACACCTTGGGGCAATGCCATGTTTCTCATTAACAGGACTGCTGGGGCACCTGATGGATCTGAGGCCATTAAAGGAATTGTAATAGGGAGGTTTAGCTCTTCTTAGGGGTCCAATGAGTTTGAAAACCTTGGAGAACTAAATTTAAAACAAGTATAGCTCACAAGGTACAAGAAGGAATGATAAGCCCTATTGGTGGGATTTATTTAAAAGAAAATAAATCAACCCTATAGAAACATTGGAACAAAAATTGACCTTGCTGAGCCAAGAAATATCATAGACTTTAAGAAACTTGCCAACATTAATGATATATTTTTAAATCACCTTTCTTAAGCAAGTCAGTCTTCTTATGATATGGCAGAAGGAAATCTATGGAATTCATGCCACAAAGTGCCATTGTGGGTCCAGGATGAGATCATATTGGAGAATCAAGCAAACTCTCATTTTCATCAAATTAAAGTTAGAGTGTCCAGAAAGTGAGGTTCTAAATTGGACACCTATGATGTCAGTTCTAGGCCCTACAATGTGTCATCTATGTACTCGTCTTTAGTGTTAAAATATACTTCGAAGCACCACACACTTGCGACAACATCTTTTTAGGATGTTCATTGTGCATTGTATTTGATGGAAGTTGCTTAAGCTAAGGAACCTGAGCAAGGTTTCTTCTATTTCTTAGTTTCTTACATTTCTTTCTTCTTTCTCTCTGTCCTTTTCCTCCTCTGCCTTCCATTTTGTCTTTGTTTGTCCATGGCATCCTTTGCACTCTGTTTTTTCTAGCTCCTTGTGGAATTACCATACTCATCCCATCCCCCGCTCCCTGTCCATCCCCATCTGTGGTTTAGTGGGAAAAATGGCCATGCAGCCCATGTTTGAAGATTATGCTAATCAGGATGAACCTTAGCAGGTATTTCTGATTTATGATTAGAATGTTCCCCAATGATGCCGTCACTGACAAAATCCAAGCCAAGATTGTCATATTGGTGTCCACCCTACACTGAGTCTAAACCTTTTCCTCTGAACTTCAAGAGCATTTATTGTTTGCATCATTCTTGTAACAAAATGGCACCTCTTGCAGGTTTTAAAAAAGGATCTCAAAGGTGCCTGATCTTCACATCCATTCTTGGACTTCAATGTCCAGCAGGCTTCACTGGTCTCTTATCTGTGTGAAAAGTCACAGTTTGTCTGGAAGAAATGATGCTGAGAAGTTTGAGAACTTGCCCAGATGCTAGGATTCAGTCTCAAAGTATCACAGGGATTGGAAAACTATGGCAAAGCCATGGTAAGAAAAGAAGTGATTATAGGAGAAGAATGTAGGGCTAAGTTAAAGGTTGTATGTCCCATTCTGAGACACAAAGAGAGAATGGGGAGGAAGACCAGGTGATAAATGACCACTAGTACAGCCTCTGGAGAAAATATGGCAGAAAAAAGGTAAAAGAGGCACACACCTAACACTCCAAAACCGCAATCATTAGATAGGAATAGAAAACACTTCCTACTATGTGCTACATTAAATGCATATCATCTCATGTAATCCAGAATGAGAGTATGAATTTGTTAGCCCCAATTTTACAGACATGAATATTGAGGCTTAATTATTATTTGCACAAAGTTGCAGTAAGGAGGTGATAGAAGTTGAATTTTTACTCCTGCATTCTACTCCAAAGTCTAAGCTGAATATCAGTAGCATTGCTATTTAAAGATGGGTGAACCAGGTGCTACACAAGAATCTTCCACACAGGGCAAGGAAGAAATGACAGCCCTCGATGGAACAGCTGGAGCCCAAGCAAGGTGAAATCCTCAGCCTTAGCCTCTGCAGGGATTGTCTGTAGCAAAACTGAGAACAGATGGGGAGCCAGAGCGGAGCCTGCAGCAGCAGTGGCATGGGGTGTCGGGAGGAAGAGCTGTAATGGTGGTGCTCCCAGCAGCAGCTGAGTGGCCCGGGGAAAGAGAGGCTACATACAGCCTCACACAAGAGGAGTGTGGGAACTACCTGCCTTAGGGTGGCTGATGGCATGTTTGGGACCTTCCTAACAAAACTAGACAGGAACATGACTCAAATGTCTTCATTCTTCATCTCTGAATGTTGACAGTATGTGCACTTTGTCTTCCCAGCTTCACTGTATATTCAGGTGTGAGCTTTCCACCTCTTTAACTCCTCACAATAAAGACCCAACACCAATTTATTTATTTCGAGATCATGTATTTACCTATATTTTGGAAAGAACTCAATTCTGTACGCTCATTATTTCTGCCTGCTAGGAACTGGTGCTGCAGAAAAAAAATAATCAATTCCTTGAAATATTTTTCCAAGTGTGTGCATGTGTGTATCTGAGAAGGGAGAGAAACATGGCATTTATTGTGCATCTACTATGAGCCAGACACCATGCCAGACACTACAAATGTCAATCTCATTTATTCCTCTAACAGTTGGAAAAAGTAGGGAAAATTATTAATGTTCATGCTATGTAGTTGCTTGATCTCATAAAGATAATGCCCAGGTAGTTCTGGCTCCAAAAGCCATCTTTCCCCCGATTTTACAAAAAGACTTGCCAAGTAGAGAACAGGTTTTTGAAGGATAGAATTTTCCTGTTTCCCTAATTCCCTGTGGCTACTTGACTTGGGGTCCCCTTGAGTGGCTTTCCAGGCTCGGAGCCTCCCATCCTGACATGAGGCCACTGTCAGTGGGGCAGGGAGAAAACCAGTCCTGGACAATGTGCAACTGGTACGAACACATGGTATATGACATAGGCAGCAGTGGCTGTTCCCCCATTCCATATCAGAATAATTAGTGTTTGATGACTACACATGGCTATTTTCATTTTGTGTCACCCCAAAGAGGGTTCCCAACCATCTTCAGAGCCTGGCTCCTTGTCATGCTACAGCATACAGCATTCACAGAGGAAGCACATGAAACTCTGTTCATAAAATGACATCATGGCCGTCAGGCTTTCTCTGGAGTCCCTCAGCCTTGACCCCAAGGGGTACATGAAAAGAAAAAAAAAGATTTGGGCAATAAATAAAACAAGGAAAAAAAGAGAGCTCTTCCTTATTTTCAGGAAAACTCTGAGGAAACATTAAACCAAGCTCACTCTGCCTGTTTCTAACATCTTCACCAAAGAACTGTAGTCAGTGAGCCTCATGAAACTTGGGGTTTACAGTCAGCTCTACTTGAAGACAGTGATACTCAGGGAACCCAGCATGAGATGCTGCCAAATATATTTCCATGTGTGAAACGTGAGGGGATGACAAGTCCCCAGTAGGGAAGAACTTTAAGAGATCATTCAAGCCAGCTCTGTGCTTCCAAGCAACCAAGGCCCATGCCCCCCCGCCCTCTCTCTCTTCTCTCTCTCTCTCTCTCTCTCTCTCTCTCTCTCTCTCTCTCTCTCT
>JAAGEH010000041.1:30962041-30981903 GCA_011751065.1 Lasiurus cinereus | reverse complement strand
CCCTTTAACCCCAGGCACCTCATGATTCCCAGGCACCTCACCATGCACTTCTGTATAAAGCAGTAACAGTCGGCAGCATCTGAGTGTTCCCTGCCTTTCTCTTCCTCTGCCTCAAAGTGATCCAGAGCCCTCTGACTCTGGAATATCCACCTCCTTCATTCCCCTGAGCTCAGTTCTGCCTTCTGGTGGGAAGTTCTTGGGCTTCCTGATAGAGATAAGGGTAAAAATGAGCAGGAGAATAGGATGTGTGAGGCAAAGGCTGGAGGAGACATCGGAGAGTACTTTAGAAAGCAGTGCAGCCTTCAGGAGCAATGGCTGGGGAAAGAAAAAGGGAAAATGTGGGATATATAGGGACCCCTGTTTCCCATTCACATAGGGCATTTGAGAAGTGCAAGTGGAAGGCTTGATTTATTTTGAAATTACTTCTGATTGCATGGACTGTGTTCTTTCAGCCATAACACTTCTCCAAGACCAAACCTCATGGGGCGTGACTTCATAAGCATTACGCTGGTGTTTCCAAAACGAGGTCTTGTGAGGTGGTAGGGAGTGTGCCGGGGCTCTGCAGGGGTTGGAGAGCAAGGAGTGCACGGCCCAGGGTGATGAAGTCCTCCTGTCCCAGTCACCATCGAAAACACCAGGTAGCTGTCCGGCTATGCCGTGATTTCTAGGCAAGCAATGTGTTTTCATTTCTTTTCCTTTGAGGAGTGATGAAGAGGTTGTGAGAATCTCTGAGGTAGGAGGTAGGATAAAGAAATGGTGTGCTTAATCAAGTGATTCTAATATAATATCTGTTTCTTTCTACTTAGACTCTCGAGTTTTAGAACTGAGAGGGACTTTAGAAATCTGCTCCCTGACTTCACACACTCTAATCACCATGTGACCAACCCAGTGGTGCAATTGGCATGAATACTGATGCTCTGTGTAAACCAGACCCCAGACCCTGTGTTGACACAGCGACATACCACAGGCATCCTCTGCCCTGCCTGCCATTTCCTGAGAGTTTTACACAGAACTAATTCTGGGGTCTCATCCTTAGAGACCCTGATCTCACCTCTCTGCAGTTTGGACATTAGGACTATAGAAAGCTCCTAGAGAATTCTAAAGCTAGGCAGGAGGACCTAACTTTGAGGTCCTTTCCCAAGTCCTTTTTAAAGGGAATGCTATGGACTGAATGTTTGTCTGCTCCCATTCCAATTCCTGTGTTGAAACATTAACCGGAAATGTGATGGTATTAGAAGGTGGGGCCTTTGGCAGATGATTATATGAGGTCATAAGGGTGGAGACCTCTTCAGTGGGATTAGTGGCCTTATAAGAAGAGTCCAGAGTCAAGAGCTTGTGTCCTCTCTCTCATTCTGCCAAGTGGGATGCAATGGGAAGTGAGCAGTCTCGTCTGTAACGAAGTCCACACCTATGTTGTCACCTTGATCTTAAACCTCCAGCCTCCAGAACTGTGAGAAATGAATGTATATGATTCAAGCCAAACAGTCTAGGGTTTTTTGTTACAGTAGGCCAAATGAGGTAAGACAGAGAATAACTAGGAAGCATTGTCCCTTCATTAATAGCACTCATGGGGTCCAAGGCATTGAAAGGAGAGGCAAATGGCGGGGAGAGAGTAGTGGAAGTGAAATGCCAGGAGACCTGTGCTGTATGACCCAGAGAAGTGACAAGCCCCTGGCCACAAGTGCTTCCTCTCTAAAATGAGCTGGTTGAAATGGAAGACACTATTATCCCTTCTACCTGCACATTCTATAACACTAAGTAACCCTCCTATACTCCAGGCTCCAGTTTCTTAAAACTTGTGATTTTCATGGCTTTATTTTTTCCCTTATAATCAATTTCTCCTCTGTTCTCCCCTTCTGCTCCATGTTCTTCACTTCATTGAATGAGTCACTGCATATATGAAAGCCACACACATACCCTTGTCCAGGCTGTGGACACAGTAAAGTCACATGAGCAGTTGAACCTACCTCTCACAGCCAAAAGCTCCTGGATGCTCAAACAGGAAGTCCGATCCCTGCAGCCACCCTAACACATTTTGCAGAGGCATCTCACAAACTGAGCACCCAGCCTGCCAGGAACATCACCGTGGGCATCTGCTCTGTTCACTTCTTACTGTGCAGGCTCCTTTCTTGTTGGGAACTCCACTCGCAAAGCCACCTGAGGGAGTTTTGCAGTTTTCACAGTCATGTATTGCCAAAAACTTTGAGGCAGGGTTCAGGATCTGAAAGAGGGGCCAACTCACAAATGAAAATGCCATACAAGAAATATGAATTTAGAAGTCCTGTAGGGTCACATAGAGACCTCTTTCTTGAAGAGGCACCCGGACTTCTGGCCTGGTCCACTATTTATTTACTTGAATACGCATTTGCCCTTTAACAATGCTTATAGGCATATCAAAGGTAAAGTTCATGAACAGTAAATGGATTATTGTGTAGGAAATTGCCTTGAGCCATTGAGCCCACAGCAGGGCAATAGTCTGCTGATTTTCAGCCCTGCTGAATTTCAAAGCCCATTGGTATTCCAATGTTTTCTTTTTGCATTAGAATGTTGGCTTGAGCCTCTGGCAATGTATAGGTAGGGGTGCTGCCTGCCAAAATTGCCTAAGCCGGCAGGCAGTTCTCAAGAGGCAAGTGCAGTGCCACATTCCATGCAGGATTGGCTCTCGCCCCTTCTCTGCTGCTCCAGTCTCATAGACAGTTTTCCTATGCCCAGAGTCACTAAGTTGGTCCTAAAGGCAGCTCTCCATCTTCTAGCCTCACTTTCTCCCTGCTGCAGATCAAAACAAGTCCAGGGTGAGTGAGGTGGAGGGATGAGAAACAGAGTTTTCCTTCCTCTCTCCTTATTCAATATATACTTATATGTCCTGGCCAGTGTGACTCAATTGGTTGTGCTTTGTCACATGCACTGAGAGATGGCTGATTTGATTTCCAGTAGAGGTACATGCCCAGATTGCAGGCTCTATCCCCAGTGTGGGTGGGAGTTGCAAAGGGCAGCTGATTGAAGTTTCTCTCTCATCAATGTTTCTCTCACTACCCATATCCCTTCCTCTCTCTCTCTTTCAAATCAACTTAAACATATTTAAAAACATATACACTGAGTGGCCAGATTATTAAGATCCCTGAACGCATAATAATTTGGCCACTCAGTCAGTGTGTGTGTGTGAGGCCCAGTGCATGGATGGAGTCCGGCCAGCCTGATTAGGGGGAGAGGACATGGGCAGTTGGCCAGCCTGCCTATTGGTCGAATGCCTGGTCAAGGGGACAATTTGCATATTAGCCTTTTATTATATAGGATATACACTCAATGGCCAGATTATTATGCATTCAGAGATCGTAATAATCTGGCCACTCAGCAGTATATATACATCATATGCACACACACACACATATATACACATACCATATATCTATCTATATATATATACATATATGTATATATATAGATAGATAGATAGATAGATAGATATATACACACACACATACACACACACACACACACACACACAGTGGTACCTCAAGATATGAGTTCCCTAACATACCAGATTTTTGAGACACAAGCCATCGAGAGAGCGATTTTTGCTTTGAAATACGAGCAACATTTGAGATAGGAGTAATCGTGCAGATCAGCCAGCTGCACACGACTCACCAGTTTACCACGACTCGAGCGTCTCATAGTTTCCCACGCCTCAAGGTTACGGAACGAATTAAACTCGTATCTCAAGGTACCACTGTGTGTGTGTGTGTGTGTGTGTGTGTGTGTGTGTACACACACACATACATGCTTATAAATAATAGTATATAGATTCATATAGTACATATGTTGTATAGTTTTTTTTAATCTATTTAGTTATAGAGGAGCCAGGGGCTATAATTTACAATTTTTTAAGAGCCACTTCTTGCCAATAACAGCCACCATTTGTTGATGAATGCAGATCAGTGTTACCCCATAGGGTTACATTCTCCTACTTATTCTTCTCCACAGACTGACTCCTCAGCAGATGAAGAACATCAAATCCAGAAGTCCATATCCCTACTGCAGGGTACACTGGGCTGTGGTTCACCTCAGTGCTCCCTGCAAGAGAGAACAGTTTGCAGTTTAAATCAAGAGATGCCTCCAAGGAAAAACCAATTAGCAGAGAGAAGAGTGACCAGAACAAGCCCATCTCACAGGAAAAAAGGAAAGGGCCATTTCCTCTCCTGTGTCCCTGAAACAGGTGTCCCCAAGGTCTCTGGCCTGAGCTGTTGACAATTTGCTGACTTTCACTGGATGCTCTGCCTCCTGCTCCCTCTACTCAAATAAGAAACTAAGGGAGTTGGACCCTTGCCTCCCTTCCAGTAAGTAATAAGAACTAAAACTGGAAGTTCCTCTCCTTGAATCATAAACTCAAAACCAAGACCCAAATCCCCCAGTGCAGAGTAAGGACAAAGGAAACCCCATTGCCCCTGCCAGCTGGACGGGGGCCTTCAGGCCGAGGAACCCATGTCTCCAGCACATTCCCCTCCAATCACAATGACCCAGGGTCCCCGCAGCTCCAACCGACAGAAGCACAGGGCTCTTCTTTCCAGACGTCTTGGGTTAATGGCTTTATTTTTTCTGGCCCATATTTTGAAGTTTTTCCAGACTGATGGGCTAAAGTGGAAATTACAGTCCTTTTGGCTCTGTCCAAAGCAGATGCCACATAATCACAATCATATTAATAAATCTGGCAAGAATGAGGATGAAGAATCTGAAAGAGGGGAAGTAGGGGAGAAAAAAAAAAACTAGCAACTTGCAGAATGTGTCTCCACTGATTGAAAATGCTCCTGCCTAGAAAGAGGTTTCCCTGAGAAATCTGAAGCCAGCTTTTCCCTATCTAAACTCCAAGTAATTCCTTTTCTTTTACTTACTATTTTCTATGGTTTGGGTACTGGGAGAGAAAAGGAAGACTAGTTGCCCAAATGATTTTGGACTTTACAACACTTGAGGTCTTATTTACGCGTAGGTTTCCAGCTCTGCGTGACATAAGTCCCTGCAAACGGTCAGGTCTGTCCATCAGCAAGCACAGCGCAACCACAAGTTTGGCAGACAGCTCCTGTTGCCAGATGCCTTTGCTGTTTCTTAAACTATGTATTCAAGGCACTCCACTTTTTTTTTTTCTTGCTGGAAATACTTTCAAAGAAGAACACAATGTTTTGGGTTGCCTGGCCAAAGTTTAGCTGTACTTTTGCATCTTTGCCAAACTTCCTGTTTTTAGCAAAACAATTTATTATCTTGCTGGTTCTTTAGACCCAAAAAGATTTGTAGGAATACAAAAACGACTTGGTTTCCATGTCTTTTCAGAGGAGAAACTCATCTGCTTTCCTATAATTGTCCTAGAGATGCAAGAACAGAAAGGTATTTAACCTTTGGGAATGTTACCAAGGTGTAGAAAAGGTTTTAATTATTCAAAACCTTTACAGTCTGAACTTTAAAGAACTGACAGTTGTGTGTGTGTGTGTGTGTGTGTGTGTGTGTGTGTGTGTGTGTATGAAAATAATTCTTTTCAGGTGGTTTGGCAAGATCACAGATCTGCCGCACGTGGTATAATGGAAGCAAGTACGAAGTGAGTCTGGTTTGGATGCCAAGGTTAGACTACAGAGATTTGATTAATCAGCAGCAATCAACGAAAGCATTGGAACCAGACACTTTTATGACTAGCTCACCCCTCATTACTAAGCCAAATAGTCACCCTTTGACTCCATCAGAAAACAAAACAAAAACTAAATAGTAAGAGCCTTCCCCAACCCCGCCTAGCAGCCACCTAACCTGACCATCAGCCAATAAGTAGATTGAGAAGAAACAAAGTCTCAATTTGATTAGATTGGAGTACCCACATATAGTCCCCGTTTTCTTCTACAAAAATGTTCTATAAACAGAACATATGTTATCTTTAGCCACACACACCACACATAGTCACTTAGATGGGGTTTGATAGTAATGCCCTGTGCTGCAAGGATGACTATCTCTTCAGTAGAGACTGCCCCAGTGTGGTTGGTTCTCCAGATCACCTCATTTCTAAAAAAGAAAATATTTCCACTTAGATGGATCTGACCACAGTTTTTCCAGGTCTTTCAAAAACCGCTTCACACTACCTCCAAAGAACAAGGTAAGCCCATTTCCTACAGATTCCTGCTTCAGAGACCTTGGAATTATTTGGTGGAGACCTAGCAACCACTCTAAAAATAAATTCTCCTTAAAACAGAGAGAGTCAAAGAGTAATACACTTTAGAGGAAATGATTAATATTAATGAGAGAGTTCAGTGTAGTCTCACAATAGGCCAGCATCAGCACTTCAGGAGGGATGCTTCTCACTTAAGCAAGAGAAGGCTAACTTCTGTCTCTCCATGTGTCCTATTTTCCTACTGATTAAAGTAGAGAAAAAGACAGTATCTGCCAGAGGGATGGGTGGATAGATAGGACATGTGTGTATGTTTTTAGTGTGTGTGTGTGTGTGTGTGTGTTTATTGTGTGTGTATGAGTATATATCTCTGAACGCATAATTATCTGCCCACCAAGTATACTTCTCTTGAGTACCTCATTTATTTGATATCAAAGATACTATAAATCATGCACCTGATCAGTTTTCCCCTTTGCACTGGCTGATAGAAAGCTCAGGGAAAATAGGTGGTTGATCTCCAGCAAAAGTATAGAATACTTTTGGGACACATTTGAGATACAAATACACTGAGTGGCCAGATTATTATGCGTTCAGATGCTTTGATTCTCTTCAGTAGAGACTGGGCCAAGAAAAAGAAAGTCCAAGTAGCAACTGAACAAGTTAAGAGCACCTACATTGAGGAGAGGGTTAAACGGGAAGGTTTTCCTAATGAATTATCCCTCATTTCAATCCCTCTCAGACACTGTTGCTAAGTATATGGTACAGAAGGGGCCCAAGATGTCCTGTATACTCTTCTAAAAGGTGAGCATGTTCCTTTATTATTAACCCTAGGGCATGTGGCTTTAAAGAGTTATTCTTGAACATTTAAACATAAACAATATCAGTATTAAGTATCAGATCAAAGAAATGCTGTTCCATATGGGGTTCCCAAAGCACAGAAACGTGGCTGTGAAGCATGAGCTCCCTTTGAAGGGGATGTTGCTATCAGCAGCCTAGTGCCATCAAAATAAGGTGCACCTCCACACATATATTCATTATGTCATGCTGGGTGTGAAAAAAGTTTCACTCCTCCAGCCTTTAAGAACAAAACCTGGCATACCAAACAAAAGCCTGAGGGCCCCTTCACTTGCTTTTTTTTTTTTCCCAACATGAACACATTTAAAGTAATGTTTGAAGTCTGTGGTATCAGAATTTTTTAAATATATTTTATTGATTTTTTACAGAGAAGAAGGAAAAGGGATAGAGTTAGATACATCGATGAGAGAGAAATATCGATCAGCTGCCTTTTGCACATCCCCTACTAGGGATGTGCCTCCAACCAAGGTACATGCCCTTGACTGGAATCAAACCTGGGACCTTTTAGTCCACAGACCGACGCTCCATCCACTGAGCCAAACCAGTTTCGGCAGTATCAGAATTTATTTCTACAAAGTTAAGTCTATTTAATATCCTTGGCTCTAAGCTTAATTTGCTAAATCATGCTGTTTTCTAAATTTATTGCAAAATTATTGTTCTCCGGGGAAATAATTACCATTTCTCTTACTTCCATAGTATTGCTTTCTTCTGCCTGTGAATTTAAGTAAAGAGATTTAAAAAGCAACTCTGTGTTTTGAGTAAGTATCATTCAAGATAGGGTGATTCTAGTACTATATTTGAATTTAAGAGAGCATATTCTATTCAGTTGGCTATTGGATTTTTGTGAATGAGAACAATAAGATGTTAAAATTAGAAAAGAATCCTAAGAAATGATTGCATGTATCTATTTATTTATATACTCCCTAGTTGCAGAAAGGATTCTAGGCAGCTTAGGAACATATAAGATATATAGCTACTTAACATAAATTAGAAGTAGGCATAAAGCAAAACAGCAACAACAGAAACACAATGGAACCAGAAATGGACCTATAATAAGCTCATAGGCTTCTATCAATACAAATATGAGTCTTGGACTTTTTAGTTTCAAGATAAAAATAATCACCTGGCTCAGAAATAACAAAGGTTTTCAGAACTTCACGCCATTTTATAAATTATTCATTTGTGAACTAGATGGTGGTGTCTAGTCTTCTCCATTGAATGTTACAGTGATCAGTGAGGTTGACCACACTGCATCTATCTTTCAATATTTTAGCAATGCATCCTGATTCTCTTTAGAGAAATTGTCTTTGCGTGGTGGTGTCCTGTTCCTCCCAGATTCTCAGCAACATGGTGTAGAGTGTGCAGTAACTGGAGGAGCAATGGCTGTGGCTGATTGGCTATCTAGTTAACATGCACTACCAAGAAGAGTACTAGTTTGCATAATGCCCTGCTTCCACTTCTTCTCAAAATCTGGTTGTCCCACCTTCCCATCAGTTTTCTGAGTCATCCAAAATTCACCAAGTAATTTCTTTTCTGCCTAAATTAGATTATGTTGCCTGCAACTGCAGAACACTGGAATGAAATAGGAGTATTTCAACAACTCATGCAGATGGGTTGAGTGTATCTGGACCCTGTAGGGAATTTTAGGTACATTAAAGGTGGAACCCTGAGAATCTAATGCCTAGCTTACAGATTCTCTGATCCCATTTAGTGCAAACTGGATCCCAGGTAGAAATAGCCATTGGTGAAGAGCATTTCTGTCTATAGCAATAATCTCTGCCAAAGATTATGTATCTTCTCTCTTTATTAATATTCTTAGTACCTATTCTTTCCTGTGTAGGGCGTGGGTATACTTAGGAAAAGAGTTTGGAGCAATCTACCACCATATGCTCACTTTCAGTATTAGATGGAAACATTGTTATTAATATTACAACACCTTCTGTTTGCCCTAATAATAATGCCTGATTTCAACATTGCTAAAACCCAACATCTGAATAGTGCTTCATATGTTTCAAAGGGTTTTGAGTGAAAAGCTAATGGAAAAAGAACTACCAAGTATCTGAAACAGTCTTGAAGGCCCACGAAGCCATGAGGTGTGCCCAGTGGTGCCCTGATAAATGTTTCATGACCGACTCTCCAAAAAAAAAAAAAAAGCCCCGACTTTTCGTCTTTACAAAGTTCTGTGATAGGACTCTGACCATGACCAACTTCAAGGTACCAACATGTCACTGCACTTGGAATTGGGAAGAGATGTGCACAAAGGCTCTCAAAGCGGGTTCAAATGGGCCTCGGTGTGTCATGGGGAGGGCTCCCTGCTAGAGTCCTCTTCTATAACTGAGCCCAAGGAAGAGCCTCAAAGGACCCAGAAATCCATCAGTCTTGTGACGTATGTTCTTCTAGAAGGAGCATTGGAATCTTCTAAAGTGAAGTTGATCTTTATAAATCAGTCAACAAAGGAACAGGTAATAGGAGTCTCTCTCTCCCCTCCTATCTTAAGATCTTCCTCTGGAACATCAGAGGAAACAGAAATGATTTGTCATGCATAGACTTTCTATGTGAAGAACATCTTTATTAGTGTCCTTTCAAAAGAAAGTTTTCATTGAAAAGCAGAATGGTCTGCTTTTTCTGTAAAAAAAAAAATGGGCTGAAGAAAACCTATGCCATTTTGCAGGGAAAGAAAAATCACAGCTCAGGGACGAAATGTACTAATGTGCAGTGGTGTGATGGTGAAGAACGTGGGTCCTAAATTGAGCTCTCTGGACTTAAACACTGGTTCTGCTTTTTACTAGCAGCATCTGCCCTTGGGGGAGTAACGAGCTTCAAAACCTCAGGTTGCTCCTCCGCAAAATGAAAATTGTAGGGTTCCCAAGAAAACTTAGATGATGCAAGTAAAGGGGTTAGCCTTGTTACTGCTCTTTAACTGTCTCATTTGCCTTTGTCACAGGGCGCTCGGTGTTTGGGCATTTCTTTGCTAAGCTACAGCAGCCACCAATGGAGTCCATTCAGCCCAGGAAAGGACATGGTAAAGGGACTATTAGGAGAAAGCCATTCCTAGCAGGGTGCTTGCGATGGGCAGGAGGACATGATGACAGGCGCCAACGAGGCGTTCGTTCCTCCCTCCCTCGTGGGAAAGAGCACAAGCCTGGAACAGGTGCAGTCACAGGGGCCCCGGGAGGGGGTGGCCAAGAGGATGAAACTTCCATTATCAGGGTTTGGCTGAAAACCTTCGGAGCCACATTTCCAGTGGAACTTGTAACTGCTTACTCATCTCAAATAACTTAAAGCATGTCATCACCGTTCCCGGCCACAGGAATGAATCCTGCCACAAAGTGGAGATCTGTTTTCTTCCTTAAAGCCCTCAGAGTGTTCTGCTTCAATTCCCTGTATGGGATGTAGATATATTAAATACAAAAAAATGACCATAAAGTGAACATTAAGGTTGAGAAATGAGGTCCAAGGATGCCAAGAAATTCAAAAGTAAGTGTTCCCCCAGCAGCTCTAATTCAGCCATCTTTTCGGTAATGCATCCTTTCCGATTTCTGAATCCCCAGCGGGAGGCCCTCGCATATGGATTCTGGATCCTTTCACCAAGCCCGGGAGGAGGGATGACTGGAGTCCCTCCCACTCCTTCTCACTTCCCCAGATCGTGAGAAAATCTGTCTAGGATCCTTCCACCAAGCCCTTGAATGAGGCCCAGGCCCAGCATGGCAAAGCAGGATCAAGAGCCCAGGGTGCAGGGGGTGAATTGGGGGAGGGGAAGTTCAGCCCAGGAACTCCTTGCTCCAGCCCTTCCCTGACAGCCAGGAGTCTACTCCTGGCTCCACAGGACCAATGTACCCATGCAGATATCCAGGATGCATTAATGGTTCGACACAACTGATGTGCTCAGGCACCTCTGGGGTGCATTAGTTGAAGTGGCTAGAGCAGCTGGTGGCTCCTCTTCAGGCATAATTTATCTATTGCACTTTACTTAATGTGCAAAATTAAATTTATGCTGAATCCATGTGTATTACCCACTGTGCATGAGCAGCATGAAATATACCATAAAGCAAATGAGCATGGAATCATGCTCTTAATTGCTAATGGCTTTCAACGCACTTCATTGTGGTCTAACCAGTCATGGAGTCCGTTCTGCACTGAGAGTCCTGCTCATGTCAAGGTTGAAAGTGCTTCTCCCAGGACCTTCTAGAGAACAGAAAGACAAAACGAGCAGTGCCTTTAAGTCCATCTTTCTAGAGCCCAGGTTCCTTAGATCTCAGATTCGGCACTCTTTACTAATATTGTGATCAATAGGTTTTCTTCAAAAAGCATGATTTTGCTGGAAAATAAACAAATCAATGTGAAATATATTTTTAAGGCGAGTGTCAAAAATATACTCGTTTCAGTCTAAGTTCTGTTCCTATCAGGCTTTGGGAGCCACTACAGGTTTCTGATTCCACACATTGAAACATCAGAATAGGAATGGTTGATTTCTGACCCCACAAGAAAAAAAAAAAAAGTTGTGCTGTCAAGAATAGTGAATTTTAGAAAACAAATCTCTCAAATGAATAATATGGTGTAAAATACACTTGCTCATACCTTCACACATCTAACTTCACAAAAAGCAGACATTAATTCAGGTTTGGAACCTGATTCCCCCCTCCCCCCCAAAAAAAATGTGGAAAAACCAGAAAGAGAATAAATACAAAGGTAACAAAGAAACTTAACTATATCTACTTCAACTATAAGTATGCAAAGGGTTTTTCATGGTTCTTATCCTCTGACAGTATGCTTTGTATAACTACAGAGACCAATTCCCATGGAAAAAGAAAAAGTTATTTGCTCTTCAATTTACATTTGTACCAGGAAGTACCCATCTGTGGAAATGTCATGTTTCTCCCTTAAAAATAATTTGTAGCTTTCCCCACGTAAAGGACAGAGGAAAAATAAAACCAGTGATTATATTACTTTTTAATGTCATCTTTACATCTCTTTGCCATCTTTACATCTTTTTTATATTAGAAGTATGAAAATTTAGAAAATATATCAGCCTTTCAAAGCACAGTATTTTTAGGAAGATATCGAGTGATCATTTTACTTGTTTTTCTACTCTTTCTCATTTTGTTTTCCATATGAAAATTAGGATATTATTCACCAAGGATTTTAATATGACATTCTAAATGTTTTGTTTAATCCTAGTGGTTTTTGATTTTATGTGGTTTGTGGCTAAAAACTAAAATGCATTTATGAATTGTCTGCATCTGTACATAAGTATATACATACATGTGCACACATATGCATGCATTATTTTCAGACACTGTCCTATTGGATAAATATGCATGTAGAAATGGATTTTCCCATTAGCTATATATTTTAATGTTCTTTTACTGAATTGTTTACTAAATGTACTTACGTAATTGAAATGCACTGGTAGCATCTGACTCTTGTTCCTTATCTGGAAAAGAGATATTAAATTTAACGCAATAGTAAACATTAATTGAGCAACTACTAGGTATAAGGCTCGGAGCTGAAAAAAATAACTTGCCCTTGCCCTATGGGAGCACACAATTAAATGACAAGCTTGGGCACACACACAGGTAACTCTAGTGCAAAGTACATAGCAGTAAGTCTTTGGGTAAGGTTATGGAGGGTGTTGGTGGCACCCTGGGACTCTGGGTAGGTATCAAGGCTACAGAGGAATGAGAGCTGAGTTTTGGAGAATGAGTAAAGCAGGCTGGACCACATTGGGGGAAAGCAGAGAGAAGAGCACAGGAGCATGAAAAAAATGTTTTGGATAAATGAAGGAAGGTCAAAGTACCTCTAGCTGATTTTTAAAAAACACACAAAAGTAAGCAAAGCAGCAACATTTCTTTTCCAGCTGTAAAGTCTTATTCAGATCTTCATAGTCACAAGAGCCCCAGGAGAACATATTTCCTTCTTAATCCTGAAAGGGAATAAGCTTTTACCAGCAGTTTGTCCTTACCTCCTTATTTTAGCTGGCTGCCCATGGTGGTTAGGGAAAAAATGAGACATTTTCAAGCTCATTGTAAAGTTACATCTGTGATATTTTATTTGGTATCTTCTGGACTAGTACTTTTCCTAGGTTAATTCTATGCTTTCTAAAAATAGGAATTTCTTTCCTTCCTTCCTCTCCCTCGCTTCCTTTTTTCTTTCCTCCTTCTCTTCTTCTCCCTGCTCTTTGCCTCTCTACATTTTCTCTCTCTCTCTTTCCCTCCCCCCTCTCTCCCTAATATCAAGGAGCTTGAATTTGAGACACAAAATAAGGTTAGAAGGTAGCTTCTTTTAATTGAATATTTGCATGACATAAGTCTTAAAAATCAAAGAGGCGTTTTCTCACATAGCTTCCACAAAATTCACCTACTTTCCTCTTCTCTGGGACAGAGTGCATATTTACCCTGTTGCCCCAGGCCTGCTCTCCTCATCTCACTCAACACCAAGGCTTTGTCAAAAGAGAGGTCAGTAGATTCTTAGGATCTTTTGGAGATAGACAGAGCCTGGTAATCATTTCCCACAATGGCTTATCTGTTATCTGCCAGGGCTGTTTTCCTGAATGATATCTGATCAAACTACCCTGCCATCTCATCTCTTAAAAAGAACCCAAAGGGTATTCCCAGCCCTGTCATCTTTCTCTGCTTTCTATCAATCAGCCCAAGCCAAGATAATGCCTGATCCAAATATTTAAGTGTCAACATAGACCATGGTGATTGAGTCTACATTTAGATAAAATCTCATTTATATTCTCTAATCCAGCTCATTATCCAAGATGGTTCTACAGATTTCCACTGTATTGTCCCTAAAGTCAGGACCCAACAGGAACCCCAGAAAATTTGCATTCTTTCCTTCCTCTTATTTGGGCCCAAGTACATTGTTCTTAGAAATTCAAGCGATAAGCAAAAGAAACAAACTACCTTGGAATTTAGCTGAATCTTGGGATCTCTGACCTCGCACAGGGAAACTTCAAACTCTATTCTCTTAAAATGCAAAATCTTTGAAAACTGGAAACAGTGAAATTCTACTATGTCTATAAAAAAATAGAGAGCACCTATACACCATAAAATTGGAAGAGTGCATACATGAAGAGCATCATTCTCTTTTTATTTGGACTTTTTAATAACTGTCCTTTTATGAAATTAATGATTTCACTTTTGTCCCCCTTTAGGATTATGAGTATCCCATGCACAAATACCTACATCTAATATTTGAAATTTTCCAGGTTCCACATGAACTGATTAAAATCATCCTACCAAATTTCTTTCCTTGCTGCTCCTAGACAATGAGAAAGGTTCTGCAGGGAGCTAAGGCCCAATCTCTCTAAATCTGACCTGAAATGGACTTCTCTGGGCATCCATCATTTCACTGGATGATAAGGGATCACCACCAGCCATGAAGCAAACCTTTGGCTCTCCCACACAAGACCTATCCCAAGATCAGCAAGCACATTCCTGTCTAAAGCCTTTGCTGCAAATCGCCACAGTGCCTTTCATCAAGTTAATTATAGAACCAAGGGCTGGAAGGGTAGCCCAAGACATCATCTGTTCCATCCCCTCGGCTTTCTGGCATGGCCACATTTAAATCATCCCAGACAGATGGAAATCTATCCGGTTGCTAAAGACCTCCAGCACAGAAGATTCCACAAGCCCGCCAGTCACCCGCTCTGCTGTTTAACAACCCCTGTCAGAACATCGTTCTTTATCTCTAGTTTCAATCTCATACATGGCACTTCAAGCCAATTTCTTCTTGTCTCATGCATCAACCCTTCACATACTTGGAGATCATTTTTAAGACTTCTCCCCAGCTTCTCTTCTCTGGGCTGATCAATCCCAATTCCTTCCACCTCTTCTTAAAAACCTAACTTTCTAACTTGTAATCACCTCTGTGATTTCCCACTGAACTTTGGCATACCAATGATTAGCGGGAGATGTGGGGAGTCATTCATTTTACCCTACGGCCCCTTTTATACTTTTAAAAAAGGACACCACAGTGCTTTTGTTTATATCGGTTGTATCTATCGGTATTTGCCATATTAGCAAATAAGACTGAGAAATCATTAAGATCCCAGTGCATACAGGTATATAGTCCATATCTGTCAGAGCCATGCTGTCATCACATATTATGTGGCCTCTGGAAAACTCCACTGGATGCTCATGAGAGTATGGATGATACAGATATCGCAAGACTCTTGGGGCTCCCATGGCCTTGAACCACCTACTGAGAGCCTCTGCTTTCTGGAAAGGGTGGCCCTATTCTTAGAAGAAATCCAGATGTACAGGCATGGAGTCTAATCTAGTCTAGTTCAAGGATGGCCACATTAAACCATGCTCAAATATACGGTGGATTAAAGCCTTTATCCAAGTGCCCATGCTGTCAACCTCAGGAAAACCAGAGACACTGATTTTGAGGAGAATGAGCTGACTTTCGTTGATATTTTTATGGGAAACACGGTAGTATCAGAGCAGAAAGAGAGAAAGTTACTGTTGACTGTGCTTTCATAACAAAAGCAGGTTCTCTAATCCTCCTAATCACACACAAACCATTCTGTTTACTTACTATTGATCTGGGCACAAATAAGTTGTTTGCTGTGAAATAGCAAAGCTCTTCAAATCCCTTACTTACCACTATTTTTACAACTGAAAGCAGTCCTGTCTACTAGATGCCATGAGGTCTCCTTGTCAATTTTAAAGGCTCTGAGGCAATGGTGGGACATGGGGAAGGCAAAGGGTCTATAAAAGCCCCTTTTGCAGGTTCAATTCCTGAGCTAAGCCAGAGGCTGAAATGCCTTGCCTTGCCTTTACTCTCTTTCTCTCAATTTTATATTGTTTTCTTTAGCACTTGAGAAACTGCCCCCCTTCAATAACCTCAAGTGTAAAACTGTCAGCCTGTCTTATTTAACATATTTATAAGGCATTATAGGGTTATCAATCAAGCAACAACTATTGATTATTTACTTAGTACTCAAAATTCTGCTAGACATAGTAGGTACATACCACAGAGTCGTAAGTCTTATTATTATTTTTTTATCTCTTGAGACTTATAGTCTAGTTGAAACAAAATTAAAATAAAACTCACATGAAACAACAGCCCATGGTAAGTGTCAGAACAGAATCAAGTTTTGAACTGCACAGTACAGACTAAGTAATATAGGAGTTGTCAGAAAGAGTATCTCTGTTACGATATAAAACATACCACATGAATTAAAAAATTGAAATATTTCAGTTGTGGCATAGGGGAATTTGAGTTAAAGCTTGAAATATATTTTTTTTTCTGAAAACTTACAGGATCATTCTTACAACAGGCCTGGTCCTGGTATTTGTGGAGCCTGGGGCTAGAGCACAAATATTCCCACCTTCCACCCCTCACCCCAGCCTGATGCCTGCCCCATCTTTTTCCACCCCTGGCTCCATTTTGGACAGGTTAAAAAAACGCCTCTCATGCATGAATGGGGAACTCTAGCAAGCAATCCAAACCCAGTCCACAACCACATGGCACAAAACAGCCCGCCCTGGCACCTTTGAATGACTAATGAGCACACCAGAAGTCTGGTTAGCCCTGGGAAAGGAGATTAAATTGGTGCTGAAGAAGAGGCGTGGTGTTTGTAGGAAGCAGGCATAGGGAACACAGGCTTAGGGAACGCCAGGTCCCTGGGACCTGAGATGTACCTGAAGGAGGAGGAGGCAAGCCCAGATGAGTGTTGCACTGACTACTCAGAACCCTCTCCTTGAAGGGAAGGAAGCACTTGGATGGGGCCAAAGCACAGTCTCTCATGCCTAGGACCTACGGCCGTTACTCAGATGCCCAAGTCTGAGGAGGAAGCTTCAAGTAGCAGCATTTCAATATAAAAGTATTTCAAAATAGACTGTTCATATTACGAGTCTTTCTATATTCCACAACCACTTAAGTTACACATTTCCATCTCTATTAAAGAAAATTTGTGTCTCAATTAGGTTTTCAAATTAAGACTATTGTAAATGTTATTTTACTTAAAGTACTTTAATTTACTTTTTAGTATTTACTCATGTAAATGTTTTACATGAACTTTGGTGGGAATTTTCAGATATATCATAATTTAAGAAAAAGAGACAGATCTGGACAAGTAAAGTTTTCAAGTCAATATTTTGAATATACAGTAAAGGTGAAGGAAATATTTCCTTTATAAAGTGACTTTCTATTCTTATTCTATTTTTAATGAAGTTAATCACCCTCTACATCCATTATTATGTTGTATTTAATATTTATGCATCAGACTTCCTTGATTTCTCAACAGGAGTCAGACTTCTAATCTAGCTACATTTCTTTAAAAGAGTTTTCTGACCTGCAATTTCCCTTGAGGCATCCTGGCTCTACTCTCCCTCTTGCTTTATCATTCTGAATTAGTGAGGTTTTCCCATTTCTGGTGAAAAACCAAAAAGGTTTCTAGCATACAGACATGGGCTATACAACCAAGCAAAGTTACATTAGAAGCAAATTGCAGCTTTTGTTTTCCCTCAAGGGCTGCCTTGTGGCCCATCACAGCATGACCAGCATTCACAATAGTTGGAAAGCAATTTAATTTATTACTTCAACCTCTCATGAAGGTACCATAGGGAGAGTGGAATCACAACATAGAGCAGATGTCTTCAAAATCTCATTTTCTACTGGAAAATGGGAAAAATGACTTGAACACATACTCCAGCAAAGAGGACATATGGATGGTAAATAATATATGAAAAGTTGTTCAATGCCATTAATTGATAAGAGAAATAAAGATTAGCATTATAAGAACATATACTTCTATATACCTATTGAAATGGCTAAAGGAAAAATGCTGATAATAACAAATGCTGGTGTGGATACAGAACTAGATCCTTCATACATTGCTGGTAGGAATGTAAGATGGCAAAGTCACTGGAAAATAGTTTGACAGCTTTTTATACATGTTAAACATACACTTACCACTGAGTAGTCAGTGCAATACCCACATGGGCTTGAACTATCCCTGACCCAGCAATCATACTTCTACATATTTCTCTTAAAGAAATGAAAACTTGTATTTATAAAAAAAACAAACCTGTCCATGAATGTTTAAAGCAATCCTATATAATAAAAGCCTAATATGCTAAGTATCTGGTCATCCAGTTGTCTGTTCAACCAATCAAAGCATAAGATGCTAATGATATGCTAAGGTTCCTCAACCACTTGATATGATGTGCACTGACCACCAGTGGGCAGACGCTCTTACTGCTAGGGTCTGGCCGATCATGACTGAGAGAGAAAGGCTAGATATGCCCTAGAGCCCTCCAACAGTCCCTCCCCAGTTGGCCAACCTCGTGCATCCCTCCCTGGCCCTTATCATGCATGCACTGGTGGACTCCCTCAGCCTGACCTGTGCCCTCTCCAAATCCGGGACCCCTCAGGGGATGTTGGAAAGCTGATTTCAGCCCAATCCTGCAGGCCAAGCCAAGGAACCCCACTGGTGCATGAATTTCATACACCAGGTTTCAAGTTTTACTTATAACTAGAGACCTGATGCACAAAATTCATGCAAGAATTTTAGGTCTTCCTTCCCCTAGCTGCTGGCACCAGCTTCCCTCTGGCACCCAGGAACCAGGCTTCCCTTGCAGCTCCGGCTTTGTCCAGAATGTCATCTGGAAGGACATCTAGAAGGATGTCTTATCTAATTAGCATATTATACTTTTATTACTATAGATAGACAAAAATGATAAACAACCCAGTTGTCCTTCCATGTGTGAGTGACTGGATAAAGAAATAGCACTATATCCATACAATGGAAAACTACCCAACAATTAAATGGAAAGCTACTCAACAATATAAAGGACTATTGAAACTTGCAACAGCTCAGATAAATCTCAAGGAAATTGGGCTGAGAGGAAAACCAATCAATCCATGTGATTACATACTATATGATTCCATCTACATAACATTCCCAAAATGACAATATTATAATGATGAAGAGTAGATCAGGTTGGGGTTGGAGGGAGAGTAGGATGTTTAAGGAGTAACTGGATGAAGTTTCTTTGTGGTGCTAGAACAGTTCTTTATCTCTATAGCTGATGAAGCTGTAAAATGTATTGCCAAAAAGAACAAGCATCCAACAGTAGCCTGTGCAGAACTTTTCCCAAAGGCAGTCATTACTTGATTACTTGCATTTTTATCTTGCATCTGCTTTTCACAGTGTATCTATTGAACTTTGATCCTCAGTTCCATCCTCTGGGGTTGGAAGGACTATGACAGTTCTCCTTATTTACTCAGAGAGGGAACAGCACATGGGTAATGATTCTAATGGACAGATGAAGAATCCCTGGGCTCCTAGAATTTTCAGCTGATGCTTTTCTCACTATACCACCACTCAGCAAGATCCAGCTGGGGCATTTGAGGAGAAAGTGAGTCCTGATCAGAAGAGCATCTTTAGGTAGTGAAGATGTTGGTCCTGAGACCCCTGGAATTAACTCTTCCAACTGAACCCTCATATTGTGACCAGAGGTTGTCAAACATTTAGAGGGAACTCTTGGGTTGGATTTTTCATCTTCTCAACCTGAACTGTATTCTTACTGCTTCTGCATTTGCAAAACATGTGACTCCTTCTTCAAGGGGAAGGACATGAACTCTTACCAGACTGTAAGTCACATTATATTTTATCTCGATAGCTTCAATTCATGTGGTATTATCCCTCCATTTCTGCTGCACCTATCAGAAATTCCAAAGGAAAAGCTATCAACAGATCTGGGTGGCCTCCAAAAAAGGGTGTTTTCTCTTTGTCTATTTAAAGTGCCCTTGTTGCCAAGACCAGTTTGGCTCAGTGGATAGAGCGTCGGCTTGCGGACTGAAAGGTCCCAGGTTCGATTCCGGTTGGGGGCATGTACCTTGCTTTCGGGCA
>JAAGEH010000041.1:30886850-30962031 GCA_011751065.1 Lasiurus cinereus | reverse complement strand
GTCCCAGGTTCGATTCCGGTTGGGGGCATGTACCTTGCTTTCGGGCAGATCTCCACTATGTAGCGTGCAGGAGGTGGCTGATTGATGTCTCTCTCTCTCATCAATGTTTCTGACTTTCTATCTCTCTCCCTTTCCTGTCTGTAAAAAATCAATAAAATATATTTAAAAAAATAAATAAATAAAGTGCCCTTGTTATTTAAAAAAATACATTCTATTAATAACAGATGCCTGGAAGCTCATTTCTGTAATATACTGTAATTAACAATGCAAATGTGAAATAAAAATCTCATTTATCAGATAGACATGAGCAGGTGATTATGTACTTAGAGGTATAAAATGCATGATAGAAATGCACAATGATAATTGTTCCAAAAGGTCTCCCATTTCTGGGCCACAGGTAGAGTTTCAAAAGGTAAATACAAAGACTGTCTGGTCCTCTTCTTTTCTCTGTCTAGTGCCGGGCATAGCATCATTTTTCTCAATCCATCCAAGCTCAGTTTGAATAAGTTACATTTTATAGCATCTCGTTGAAACTCAATGCCAACTGAGGAAAAATGTGTTAGAAAGCCTATGCAAATGATACATTTCTGTTTTTCCAAAAGACTCATATAACTCAGGAAAATTAGACAGACCAATTTTATTAACCATTTTTAAAAATTCTATTTGAAAGGAAAGCCTTCCTGGATGGAAAGCTTGTATATCAAATGTCAGACCTAAGTAAACTTTTATAGCTGAGCTGTAAAAATAGTCATTTATAATGCAAACACTGCCAAATCTTTAACTATAATTCTGCTAGTGGGCAACTGTAATGATCCAACAATAATCATCGTCATTATAACAAATCACCTGAAAGAGAGGCTGCTGCCTTCTCCAAGTGGGCAAACGTTTTCCTCCAACAGATATGCGTTTCCACAGAGAACCTAACAACAGGCAGACAGATACCTTGCCTTCCCAGCACTGGCAAATCTGGGGAATAAATTAGGCAGACCACCCTGCCCCCATCCAGTAACCTTTTTGCGTTCAAGATGACCTAAAAATGCAATTTTTCAAAGGCCATTTTGAATTACCTTTTTAACTGAATTATCTTCCCCTTTGTCCCATAACACTATAAGCTTTAACCCTGAAATAAGAAGCCCAGTTCACTTTTTCATGTTTGCAAATATCCTATGTAACAGAAGAGACTCTTTGAGGTCCAACTTAACTCAAAGCAGAACTGAATCCTCTCTTGGCACTGCTGAGATTCACATCAGTCTGAATGGGCTCTGGTGTGAGTCCGTCTTAAAGGACCAGCATCTCAGAATGGCCCTGACAGGCTAACTACCTCTCACATCTTAGTACCTCAGGCAAATTAGTAGTTTTATTAAAGAAAGGATGGAATGGAAATAGACATCTCTGGGAGACAGGCAGCCCAATGATAAAAGCCATTAAAGGTCATTGAGTGGCCACATTCCTCTCCCTGTGCCACCAGCCTGGGATTGCTAATCCTTATTCACACAAATGGGGAGGCTTTGGGACATCCTTGTTGAATTCATTACTGTTATAAATATGAATTAGTGGCTGTTTTAAAGAAATATCTGTCTCTAATGCCTAGAATGTGTAGATACTAGAACAAGTCTACCATAGTATAACCATGTAGACATTTTTATGGAAATTTTTATAAATAAAAAGTACTGATTAACATAGCCATTATTTTATATGAATTTAAGTAAGCTTAAAAGTTCTTAAAATAAGCTTTTCCCCTCCTTAAATGACTGATAAAAGTTTTAAGCTAGTGAACATTCTTTCTGGGATTTATTTTTTCACATTAAATTTTTTTTCTCAATTACTGGAATGTGAATTCATAGCATTTCACTTTTGATATCATCTTAGGTTAAATTCAAGAGAAATAATTTTTTCTTATATTTATTGTTGGGGAACACATTCCTTATTTCTCATGTTTTCAGATGAATTTTCCACAATTAGAGTTTTTTTTCTTAGCTTCTCTCTCATTCTCAGATTGCGGAGTTGGAGAAAAGGAATGAAGTGGGAATGGCCAGCACTTGGTGATTCTCTCTTGAGGAGTTACCTACTTTGCCGAGGATGCCTATTCTGAGCTTCTCATGCCCTGGAAGACACCAACGGCCTGTGTTCCCTTCTTCTGTGACCCAGAGACTATGACTCTAATACAGATGTAAGATGTACCCTATGGACCTAAGCTTCATTCTCAAAACTGTTACTGTACTTTCATTTTCATCTTTCTGACTTCTGTATTTCTCTTTCAATTGATGCTAAACTGGAGCAGAAAAAAAAAGCAGGGGGATCAATTTTTGCCTCTTCGAACCATTATATATAGATCAAGTGCTATATATGTTGTAGGTAAAGGGAAAGCCCACAGTGTGTCCATTTTCCAGGGCAGAAAACTTTAAAGAAAGGTGTTATGATATGTGCCGTGCTACTTCCTACACAACAAGAAATAAATCAAAACCCTATGGCAATCTACAAATATAGGCATTTTGTAGTTTGGAGAAATATTAAGAGCTTTCAGGTTCAAGGGCTAAATTGATGTGATAACATCCTTGTAGATTTCATGTAAATGTGGATTCCATAGAAGACCTGGCTTCTGGTCCTACCTCATCCACCACTCATACCTCCTCTTATCTCTCTAGAGTGTTAACCCAGACCCTGGGTTCCTCCACAGCTATTTTCCTGAGGGTGTAATCTCTTTTCCTCAGAATACTAAAATGCAAATCTTCTGTTTAAACATTTCTTATAGATAGCACTATTCCATCCTTGGCCATTTGCAGAAGTAAATAAACACACAGGGATTCTTGAACCTCCATGTAATCCAAAATGTTTCATTGCCACTCCACGGCCTATAAGCTCTGAGCAGGCAAGCACAAACAAAGAGACAAACCATGCTTGTCATTTGAAAATCAAGTGAGTTGAGACCCACATTTTAGAAGAAACCACAAAATAAGAAAAATTTGTTGTCATTGAGAGCAAGGTGTGTCCAAACTTTAACCAACAAAATATAACCGATGTTGCAGAATGGAGTGTTTCCAAAGACTCTAAAAATTGTTGAACTTGAATAATGCTTTGCACAGAGAAATGATGCATCAGAAGATAATCAAGCCCTGAAAATGTCAGTGGGGTACTAAGCTATGACAATCTATGGAAGATCTGCTTTAGTTTTTCGAGGATAGATATTTTTAAAGAGCTTTGCCAAGATCTTCTTGACCTCCAGTTTTTCTCTCAGAGTACTTTAGAATTTTAGTGCAATTTGGGACCCAGAAGTCTTCTAAGAACCACCACTCACTTCATTTCTCCAGTCTGGAAGGGGAGTCCCAGACATGAAGGAGGCGATGACAGTGCAGGAACTCTCTCAGGGAGACGGCCATGCCACCCCATGAATAGTGGCTTGTCTCAAAAGAGCTTCTAGCCAGGACTGACTACAGGATGTAGAAGGCCTAGTGCGAAATGAATATGCGAGGCCCCTTGTTAAGAAATTAAGAATTTCAAGTTGGTCACAACAGTGCCTTAAACAAGTGTGAGGCCTTTTGACTACTCAGACTGTATACCCTTGCAGCCAGCCCAGCCTTCAGAGCCTTTGATGGGATAGGCCACCATATGGACTGAAAAGGATCTCTCTCTCTCTCTATTTTGCAAAGATTCCAACATTCACAACCACCCACTAGCAGTTCCTTTGGACACTCTTGCACCCACTCATCTGGAAGAAAAGCACTGTCTTTAGATCTCACAGGCCAGTAAACTGAAACACACAGAGTTAAGTAATTTCCCAATGCTCACTCCTTCAGCTGCAAGTGGGAAATCCCAGAAGTGAGTGTCACAATTCTCAGCTGCCACCATGGCTGCCTGCAACCATGTCCTTCTGTTTAGTAAACCCTACACTAACTAACAGCACAAAGATCCATGCTCTCAGTGCCAATTCAGTTCTGCATCATCTCTGGCACCATTTCTTAACTGGAAGCCATATCACCACATGCTGATACTCTCAAAGGAAAGCCTGGCTACAGAGCCATATGACTTCCCTTTACACAATGGTTATATCAGTGACCCGGTTCGGTATTCTTTGTTGCACTCTGAACTTGATGCTATCGCTGATAGTAAGAAGAGCAGATTCTCTGGCTGTAATTTCTCTTTTCTTGAAGTATTTCTATTTCTCCAACTTGTTTTTTCTTCTCGCACGCGCGTAAACACACACACACACACACACACACACACACACACACACAAACACTCTGACTCCGCTCAAAGCAAGCAGAAAACATGACTTGGTGTTTGGCCAGTGATTTTTCCCTCTTTGTCCATCATTTTAATAAACTGTTTAACTACCTGCTGGCCTTAAATTAACAATGAGTAAGGCATCAGTTCAGGAATAAGTCATTCTAATCTTGTTCACTTTGAATCCTCCTTTCCATGACAATGGTACAGTGTCCCTGATCCAAAAGCAATCAGAAGCCTCTGTGTGTGAGGTTTAGATGCATGAGTGGACAAGTGTAAACCAAAAGCTGCGGTGAGCTACACCCACCCTCCTCCTCCTGCTTCCACCTCCAAAGATGAGTATTTTTAAGTGCATCACTGGTCACCATAGAAGATTGGTGATGGGGGCATCTCTTTATTTTTTATGTTTTTGAAATTTTACACAATAAAAATTAAATTTATAAAAGAGAAGTAAGCTGACAAAATAAAATCATCCACGTTGCTTTTGATTTCTAGAAGGTGACCCACCTTTCCTTGCCAGACCATATCTTCCCTTTACACAGACCAGCATTTCCAAGGTCAGAACAATTTAGCTTAAGTTTATTCATCAGAAAATAGTGCCCAGCCCTAATTCAATGGATAGCGTGTTAGCCTGTGCACCAAAGGGTCCTGGGTTCAATTCTAGTCAAGGGCATAGACTTAGTTGCAGGCTCCTCCCCGGCCCAGGTCCTAGTCAGGGCTCCTGCAATAGCCAATTAATTAATGTGTTTTTCTCACATCAGTGTTTCTCTCTGTCTTTCCCTTACTCTTCTACTTTCCCTAAAAATCAATGGGAAAATATCCTTTGGTGAGGATTGACAGAAAATAGTGCCCAAAGATCATCTTCAAGGTTCATGTCTAAGTAAAAATTTAAAGTGTCAGAAGGGAGAAGAAGAAACCTAATTCGAGTTTGAGCTCCACTGCTGCCAGGCCCTCCATGAGGTATGCAGCCGATACCTACATATGTCAGTAACATGGTCAGGAGCAGGCACTATCCCATTTGGAGCTGGAAGGTTGGGAGTGAGCCATTTGTCCTACAGCTCATGAAAGCCTCAAATTTTGACTTTTGATCTTATCTTCAAATGAACTCAAACATATGGTCATTTTATTTCCGTGTGTTTCACAATGATTAAGTTGTTAAATGTAAATATTTGAAGTATACCACAGTTGTTAATCCATGTTTTGGCCATGCTTGTTTTTATTTTAATCACTTCATTTTATTTTATTTTACTTTTCCATCACCATTTACTGCTCCATACCCTCTTTCCTCTCCACCCACTCCTCTCCCCCTGCACATACTTGCTTTTTACTATACCAACGGTCCCCAAAGAGAAACAAACAAACAAAATACAACAAAATGGGAAGTGGCCTGGGCCCCTCTCAGCCTGGCAGAGGCCCTCATGGAAAATGGGGCTGATTTTCTCTGTAAATAGAGGTCACTAATGTTTTCTTCTTTTCGTTTCTACTGCCTCCTCCTGTGATTTGTCATGCTTTCCTAGAGCCACCAAGATTCTTCAGAATAAGTAACAGGAAAATATATGAAGCAACCAGTGAGGGCCATGTTATGATTCTTTAAAAAAAAGAAAAGAATCCTATTTGGGGAAAACTGACTAAGTAATGCCAGGAAAAATAATTTTCAGATTCCGGAGAAGAGCAAATAAGACCTTAATAGCTTTAATATTTCCCAAATGTGACAAAACAGAAAGCCTGGGGAGGACGATGCCTCCCGAACAGTGTCTACCCATGCCTATGACCTGTGGTTTGTCAGCTGCCCCCCAGCCCTGTCCTCCAGGTGCTGCTCGTGTGGTGACACCTGTCATGTTTTATGGGCCTGCCTCCACCTCCTTCCTTTCCCATAGAATGATTCCACTGCTTCCAGTGTCTCTTGTAGTCTTCCTAGTAGCATCAGAGAGTAAGATGAATCATTAAAAATGCAATTTCCAATTGCCACCGGGTTGAGAAAGAATTTAGAAGTTCACATGGTATAAAATAAGGCCCATTTAATTTGGGGTTTTGTTTAATTGTTTATTTTTTTCCTGCCATTTCAACAGCTGTTTCTTCAATAGCTAGTCTTGCTGGAAGAAATGGTCAGGAATCCAAGGGCACCCCATTACTTCCAAAACTCTAGTTGCACTGCTTTGCAAATTCCTGCAAAGGGATTCAAATGATTTCTTACCAATCCCAGGAGTCCCATTTCTAGGGCTGCATCCTCTAAGGTTCTGTTCATCCTCAAATGGAGGAATCAGTGAGCTGGGAAGTGGCTAAGAATGAGAAGGCAGCGAGAGGAGTCAACCAAGATGGCACACCTTGTCCTTTATCTACAGTGAGCCATGAAGTCTGTGGTCGCAGGAGAGGCACCCATGCAAGCCCTCAGCTTTTCAGTTTGATCCTGACTCCCTTGCATAGGCCCTGAGAATCAGACCAAAATTTTGAAGTCCAAAAGGACTCCAAGCACCTGATTTGGGCTTCTTTGGTCTTACATATAATGATACCATAGTAAACTTCTATAAAATAAACTCAAAGACCTAGAATATGTTCCTATATTATTTTAAATGATGTGAAAAATTAAAACTGAAACTCAATATTTTAGATAGGGTGGGATATACACAGTGGGCAAAAGTAAGCTTACAACCGTGAGTCTGAGATACACAGTTTATTCTTATATTATTTATTAATTATTGTATTATTGTATTATGTAAACCTACTTCTGCCCACACTATATAAAGTGTCCTCAAACACCCTGAAATCTTTATCAAAACTAAAGTCAAGGAAGAATTTGAATAATTGACCCTGAGTTAAAAAATAATAATAATGAAAAGTCACCCTCCTCCATGGCTGAATTTGGTCCTCATTATAAATTAGTAGTTTAGTGAGTTGATGTGGAAATGTTCCTTATTATCACAGTTTTATTGCCTACTTCAGTACATCTGTTCCAAAATTCATATAGAAATAGCCAGACATTTCAATAAACTAGTGTGTCTTGGAATTTTCATATAGTTCCCAATGCACTAAAATCTGGATGGAAAGCTGGGACTTTGAAATTTACAATCGTACAGACTGAGCAACATCTGGATAGCTCTGCTCTGTTGCTTTCACTGTTCTTTTAGATTTAGACGCAAGTTATGATTTGCACAAAAGGCCTGAAACCTTGTGTGTGGCAGGTGTGAGTTCAGGCTGACAAAAACTTAGTACTATGTTCAATTCACTTTGATACAGCTTTTTACAAAACACATGGAACACCGCTTCCACACTTTCCCAAATAGCTTAACCATCCAGGAGGGAGGACCAAGCAAGGGAGAGGAATTTTCTCTTTGGCTGGAGAGAAAGACTGGGAAAAACACATATTTGTTATTCAAACGAGGGTCCTTGAATTAATTATCTCTCATCACATCTCTTGATAGTTGGATACAGACTCTCTTTGTGTGTGTGTGTGTGTGTGTGTGTGTGTGTGTGTGTGTGCATGGGCGCGCGTAGACACTGGACCCATTTCTAACATAAGGAAAAAAAAAACATCTAGAATTGCCAATTGAAGGACCCCTTAACAATTTGATCTGCCTCCTTACTGGATGGGTAAGAATTTGCTGCTTAGCTGTCCCTATTAATGAGAGACAAAGGTAGAAGGGAAGAGAGAAGGACACAGCAGAGAAGGAAAAAGGTGTGCTGGAAAGGATGTGTATGGGCAGATGTAATTGTAACTCAGTACTGATGACAACTTCGAGGTCCCTCTGATTCTGTGAAGGTGCAGGCGCCTCCTCCCTTGTGAAGCACCACTGAGTCATCCTGCAGGAGCTCAACACTGGCGCTCCGCTTTAGGTTGGAGGCAGGTAAAGTGCTGTTTTGCGAGAATAGGTTAGATCAATCTGAATTTTCGACCTGACCTTCCCCTCACCCCTAATAACTTCCTGGTTCCTTGGTCACAGAGTGATTTATGAGCAAGGACAAAGAATGATGTGTCTGTCCCAGCAGCAAGGGAAACTAGAAAAGTTATTAAGGGGGAGAAGCGGGGAGAGAAAGGGGACAGAACCAAAGAGAAAATACCAGGTTCAGAATGAAATACCTCAGTTTCCAGGCAGCTGTAATTACCTAGTCACTGAAGACATAAAACGTGGAAATCCATTTGATAAAAAAATCAATGTTTTAAATAATGTGAAGAGCTCTCATAATTTTAAATCTCACTACAATGGCCGTGTTCAGAACTCTGATCGCCTTTAAAGAGGAGGGCTCCAGTCATTCTAAATTGCTTTTCACTGAGAACGCTCCCACCCTTCAGTCTTTCCCAAATGGAAGCAATCTTGAAACAATTTTACATAGCTCTCCCCCAACCCCATCACTTCACGTCCCTTCATTGTCTTTTCTCAACTTATTATACAATGATGTTCCCAATTTTAAACTGAAAAATTTCTTAAACTTACAATTGAAAATTAACCTGCAAGAACAACTGATGCTCTTGCTCCTTTTTCTGAAATAAGTACACCTAACTTTTTCTCAGATGAATGGTGACCGAAGTGTAGGGCTTTATTTAGAAAACCCTCCTAAGAATGTTTTTATTTAACACTTGTGAAAAAAAATAATGTAAAATTAATGAATAAGGATTTTATTATTTCTAATCTACAATTCCATAAAGAATACAATTTTATATTGAATTCCAGTCTCATTTACAAAGACCTTCTATAATTAAAATGCCTCAATCTTTTTCAAATTAGAAAAGCAAATTGTTACATATCCTAAGTAGGTGCTTTTCTGTTTAATGGCGGTCGCTCACATGATTTATGACACACATTATTTTATATCAAAGTACAATGAAATAGGCATTACCAAAGGTAATCTCTGTAATGTCTGGAAAGGGATCCGAAACCTCAGTGCAACAATGAACACAGTATTTAAAATGCAAAACCCAAAGACATTATTATGGTTTTGATTTCTTATGGCACAGCTTCGCCTGATCAGTTATATTGCCAGCACAGCACAAAGGGTGTTTGCATCTGAATGCCGCTAAGATAACAGACGGAGAAAATGAAATATAAAGTCAATTTTCATGCAGAAATTGTTATCAAAGGGATGATAAAGTAAAACTGTATAATCACAAGAAAAAACAATTGATGATGAACAATCTAAACTAGACAGAGCTGACGACGTCTGCTTCCGGACTTTAAACTCTTGTCCTATTAAAATATGGAATAAAGTGTTAAGATAACGTGTAAGCAAATGCAAGTGGAACACTGTGTTGATTATGACTTAGACACTGCCTTCTGAGATCTCTCTCTGCAAATGGAAAAAGGAAGCCACGTAAGTGGGCATGTCATGAATTGAGATGAGTATTCATCAAGCTCAGACTTCTAACTTTAATGAAAAAGAAATAACTGTGAGTTTTAAAACTCACAGTTGCTTCAGTGTTGAATGAAATCATCAGGCACCACGGGGAAGAGGAAACAGACACACACACACACACACACACACACACACACACACACACACACTTCTTGAACGTGCACAAGTGAAAAGTCATAATGCTGCACAGAATGTGACCCCCGAACTTTAACTTTCTGTAGTAAGATGTAAATAATGCCCAGGCATGCACTGCACTGAAGGATTACCCATTCAAATAAAAGCCTCTCTCCCCATTAAAATGCTGTTTTATCTTGCAGTTTGCAAGCAGAAAGGTGCCTCTTTTCTAATTCTTTTTAAGATGTTTTGCTTGGGGCCTCCAAAATTAATCGGAGAACAGCAGGGAAGGGGTTTACTATTTAATGTTCTTGGTTGTAATTTTTTAATTAGCCATTAGGAAGATGAAGGCAGGTTCAGACAGGGAGGAAAAGAGAGACTGGGAAGAAATATGGCTTTCTGCAGAAAGCTCACGGAGATTACAGGAAAGAGCCAGGTCTCCAGAGAGGTTCCCATCACAGAAGGAGCTCGCAGGCCACTTCCTCACGTCCCTTGGGCAAATCTAAACCTAGTTGTTTGAAAGCTTAGGGTTTAACTGGATTTCCTAAAAGATGTCATGTCTCAGGCTCAGGTTCTTCCAGCTGGAAAAAAAAAAAGGAAATGACTGGGGGGAAAAAAAAGACAAAAATGCCAGGAGCACAGATGCAACTGATCTCGGGAGCTTAGAGCCTCTGGGTGTTTTCCACACACCTCCCGCTTTGGGGAGGATTAGAGGGAAGAGAGGACACTGTACTCTGGGTACCAAGAGGCCTTGTCTTGTTTCTTATTTTCTAATGACAAGACAGTAGGATACTGGAGAAAGGCAAAGAGGTAAAACACCCAAGATTCAGGAAGGTTGAGAGTATCTGCCTCTGTAAATATTGAATCAGGCCAAACAAATTCAAAGGCAGCCTCCCCCACCCCACCCCTACCCCCTGCCCCACGCTAGATATGCTGATTAGAGACCTACTCCTGGAAGACAGAGCAGAGACACTGAATGTTTTGCACAGAATTCAAGTCTTGAGGTGATTTTAATAAATAAGAAATATGGCCAAATTTTGAAATGAGGATGGCAGAGAAGATTCAAATATTGTTAGTACTTGGAATAACCAAAACTGTGAATCCTCTAGTTTTCATTATTCACATCTGCTCTGTCTGTGTTTTGCACGTCTGTTATGGCACCATTCATTTACTCATTCAGTCAGTCTCCCAAAAGTTGCCTTTACCTTCTCAGTCTAATCAGACACTAGGTCTTGTCCAGCAGGTTCCAACAGTCATCTCATGCCCTTCATCTTCTCCCCACCTCCACTGCTGAGATTCAACTCTTCATTGTCTCTCTTCTGGACAATTGCTTTTGCTTTCCCATTGGTTCCCTTGCCTCCACCCACTTCCCACCATTCTTCAACCCAATATCTTCATCAGATCCTGTTACCCAGTAGATCTGTGGTGAGACCCAAGGAATATGCATTTTATCTTTTTCATTTATTATGAAGATATATAAACATACTCAAAGGTGGGAAATACAAGAAATCAATTCATTCTTGCCTATCCCTGCTCCCTAACTTCAACAACCATCAATATTTCCCTATAGCTACCTCCATTTTTTTTTCATAATTTCCACTCCCCTCCCCCTTTTTGTTGTTGATGGAGTATTTTATTTTATTAATCTTTGACATTGTTTTTAATTATCTTGAGCCTTATGGTGACATAACTTATAATTCTGTGTTGATAATCTATTCTCTACTTGAATCCTAGTCAGCTGGCAAAAACACCCAAATTACCAATGACACACACATATAGTAAATGAATAGCTGTTCAAGACAATCCTGAATTATAACTTAGTCTGACTTAAGGATTCACAAAGTTTGCTACTATATCTTGTCACACTGAATTATTAAAGCACCTAAACTTATAGCTCACCTATAAAATGTAGAAGTGTTGAATTCTCTTTATTTGATATTATACATAAACCACACCAAAATGCCCTTCATTCAGTAAAAGGCAACAGTTTAGATAAAGGACTTTTATTAAATTGGCATATTTGGGATCAAAAGGATAAAATGGTCACTGCCAGCTTAACTGCAACCCTTACCTTTTATTTATTTTTTTAATATATTTTATTGATTTTTTACAGAGAGGAAAGAAGAGGGACAGAGAGTTAGAAACATGGATGAGAGAGAGACACTGATCAGCCGCCTCCTGCATGCCCCCCACTGGGGATGTGCCCGCCATCAGGATACATGCCCTTGACCGGAATCATACCTGGGACCTTTCAGTCCGCAGGCCGACGCTCTCTCCACTGAGCCAAACCGGTTTCAGCAACCCTTACCTTTTAACAGGCTAATGAACACAACTTGAAACACAAGCAAGTCTTGTAAGTCTAAGAGACAATGAAGGGATTTCCTCAGAATGTAAACATATTAATACAAGTCATAAATATCTAAATATAAGCCAATCTCCTACAGATTCTGAGATGGCACTCACCTCCTCTGTGAAAAGCTGAACACTAGAAATCAAGTCCAACCATAGTTTTAGAATAGAGGACAGTGAAGTGCTTGCTTAACCAAAATTACTATCAAAGTTCAAAAAGCTGACCATATTCATTCAACCACAAGCCATTTAAATCTTATTTAAATCAGGACAGCCCAAAAGAAATGCTCTATTAGCCATTCATAAACGAATTCTAGTTATGAGATCAATTTAAAAATGGTACACATAAAAAAAGTCATGAGACATTTGTAATAAGGCAGTGGCCAACTATTACTCATTGGTAGCTTTTTTGAGATAAGCTATCAAGTCTGCCTTTCCTGCACTCTCCTTAATGCCAGTGAAGATCATTTTTGTTCCAGCGATGTATTTCTTGGGATTCTCCAAATATTCTTATCAGTATAGCCTTTCTCCAGGTGATACCTTTATTTTTGTTGGCATCCGTGTAAGAAAATCCAGGGGCAAGACCTGTCTTTTGCCCAAAGAGACCATGGAGATTTGGCCAGTCTTATGCTTGTCTCCATTTCCACAGTATGGCACTGGGCACACTTCTGAACAAAATTCTTCTTGTCCTTCTCAACATCACCCATTTTTAAATTGCTCATTAGTCTCACATGACACAGAGGTTCCCACTAGCAAGTCAGACGTCCTGCTCTCTAAGTCCAAGGACACACAGGTCCACACTTGTTGATGGAGTATTTTAAAGCAAATTTCAGACATTATATCATTTGATCCCTACATATTTAAGTATACATCTCAAAAAAGTAAGTTATGGACTTATAAAATATTTTTTTGCAAAATTACAAATGTAACAATAGTTTCTTAACATAATAGTCAACATTTACATTTTCTTAATTATATAAAATAATTTTGTTTGTGTTTGGCTTGGGGGGAAAATGTACATTTAAAACTTTTACCAGATTTTCAGATCAACCAGTTATGAATTCTAATGACTAACAACTAAATTTGAAACTCACTAACAAGGTACCAAGGGCTCCATGTGATCCAGAACCTACCCCACCCTCCAGTCTCTTTTCTTAAGACTTCTCCAACCAGCTTGCTCCCTGCACTTCAGCCATTCTCATCTCTTCTCAATTCTCTTAAAGGTGTCAATGCTATTTCTCACTTCTGAGCCTTTGCTTTACTGTCCACTCTGCCTGCAACATCCTTCCCCCTTTATTCAAAAGATTTTCTTTTGGAAGACTTTTCTGTTCCCCCAACAAAGTAGAATATACCTTTTCTATTGCTGTACTTAGTATTGATCTTAGATAGTATGGCCATCCTCACATTGGCCAACTGCCCCAAACAAATGTCACTTTTGAATGGACTGTCCCCTAAACTAATTGAAGATCATAAGCTCTCAATATAAAATGGGCAGTTTATAAGTGAGTCTGATTTGATTATGACACAGAAAGTTAGACTTGGAATGCAGTAACTTTTACTTAGGGTGGTCATATAACATATAGTTGGAAGGAATGGACACTTAATAATTAGAATAGAAATGCCTGGGATTGAGCCAGGCAAACAGGGTCCCATGACCAGCCTATTCTTTAGGATATATGTTTTCAAAAGATGAGTTGATTCTTTGTAACTGGGGAACCTCCCTCTTAATGCTTAGCTACTCTACTGCACCACACCCTACTGGCTCCATAGAGAATGGCACCAGTGCTCATCTTTCTAGGACAGCCTGGGGGCAACAAGATATGGTGCCTGCCAAAATTATATTGTACCTACTAAAATCCACTACCAGAAATAGAGTCTTCTGCCAGAATGGACAAAAAGGATTCAGTGTCCTGAACCCTGCAGGGTATTAGGAGTAACACATCTACCCTCCTCTGAACAATCAGATACTGTCAACTTTAACTTTCCTCATTTAGTAAGGCTCTTACTCTTTCTTTCTGTTAAGGGATGTGAAATGGCAATAAATCCTTGTGCCTCGGTTAAGACTTAACTGGAAAAGGAACATGATTCTAGCTGCACCTCTGGAACCAGAGCATCAGTCTATAATCACATAGATCCTGTGATGAGCTCCCCCACTGCCTTAGCCCCCATCCCACAATGGTACCTCTTTGCCTCCTCGGACTCTTCACAGGAAGAGTACTGGGCCAGGGATGTGCTTGACTAGAGTTAGCAATACAAAGACAAGGAGATGTACGGGTGATGAGGTAAACCCCATGGTTTTTCCTCCTGAGGCTCTCCCCTTCATCTCCCTCTGCATGTTCCTCACCCTTCACTATCATGGTCCCAGTCTTCTTCACTTCTCCATTGAAGAGAGATGTTCCAGGTAGTCAAAGTCCAGGTTTTCCTTCTGGAATGTGCCAAGAACTTACCTAGATCTTCTCCGTCATTCAAAAATCTGCCAGGATTATCTCTGTCCTTCTTTATTGGCTCTAAGTCAAAAAACAAAAAGGTAAGGGGAGTAGTTTAGTAGCCCCATACACTTTACAACATTATTTAAAAATGGATTCAAATAATTTTCAGTCTAATTTGAAGCCTGCTACCTGATATGATATCTAAGTATAAGTAAATAAAATAATATATATTGTAATATAAAAATACATACTATATATAATATAAAATATATACTTAAATGTTATATATATTAGATAAAAATAATGCCTCACATTTACTAGCATAATGTTGGCCTTCTGCTTGGGAAATATTTTGCTACTAAATAGAAAGGGAGGGCATTCGAAGGCTTTGTCTATAGTAAATAATTTGGTCCCTTTTTCTTTGACAAACAAGGTCATGGCATGCTCTGGCTAGGCATTCAGAGCACTGAGTGAATCCATTAAAGGCAGCTCTCTGGAGGTGGGAGGAGAGGAAATGGAAAATAGGGAAAGGAAAAAACATGCCTACTCCCTCACAAAGTCAGTTTGGGAATGTATATATTAGCATTTAAGTTCTATAAGAGAGCATGAATCTGTTCATGCTTAACAGGGAGTCATGGGTTGGGGCCCCTATGGATTCATAATCTTCTACCACAGGGCATCGAACTATGTCCTCAGATCCCCAAAGCTATGAGTTGTTTTTGCATTTTTAAATGGTTGAAAAGAATATCAAAAGATTATTTCATGACATGTGAAAAGTATATGAAACTTAAACTTCAGTGTCTATAAAGTTTTATCAGAACACAGCACACTTATTTATTTCCATATTGCCTACAGTTGCTTCTGCACTACCATGGCAGACTTGAGTAGTTGTCGCCAAATCGTCCACGAAGACAAAAATGCTTACTAACTGATCCTTAGAGAAAAAGTTTGCTGACTTTTATTTTAACGCAGCTGGGGGAAGGCAAGGTTTGGGTTGTCATGCATGGAAACCATCCTCAGGTTGCTTTCTGCAGAGCTCACAAGTGTCAAGTCCCTTGGGTCCTCCTCCTCCACTGCATGGTTCTGGAAATGTAATGATCTGCATTCTTATTCTAACATAACATTAAAATGTCTTTGTTTTAGGAAATGAATAGTAGCCATGTCATATACACACTAGATTTCAATATCTATAATAATAAAAGGGTAATATGCTAATTAGACTGGACATCTTCTAGACATCATTCTGGACATCCTTCCTGATGAAGCCAAGGCCTGAGGGAAGCCATCCCAAATCTTGGGTGCCTGCCATCAGCCAGAGGTGGGATGCCCAGGTCCTGGGTGCCAGAGGGAAGCCCGTACCAACAGCTGGGGGAAGGAAGGCCTACTCTTGCATGAATTTTCATGCATCGGGCCTCTAGTAACAACATAAAGAGTGTGCATGTAATTTTACTTTTGTATCACATTAATACCGAGCTATATGATGTAATTTTACTTTTGTATCACATTAATACCAAGCTATGCAATATTAAACTTATGTGACAAAATGATGCCAGTGTAAGATGTAAAGCTGCTAATATCACAGCAAGTTATTAATGCATTGCAATGGGTTCCAAAGAACAGTGTGGTTACACTTTCTCAATCTTTTTGAGCCTTAGTTGGAACTGCAGTGACAGAAGAGGATAGATCACCCTGGCAAACGTTTGTGCCAGGCTCTAACAAGTTTGGCCTTCTTGTTGTCACTCTAGGACTTTTAGAAGAAGCCAGCAGCATTCCAGGAAAGGACAATTATAACTAAAGAAGGCAACCTGCCTTTGATCTTGGTTTGGGCAACAATTTACTGCTTTATTTCTGAAATTTTAAACTCCAATATTCCACACACTAACAATAAATTCCTCTTGTATTTGTCACCACTCTTTTCTTCTCATAATTCCCATTTGTTGATTACCTACCCCTAACTTTCCTATCCAAACTCCTCTTTCTTTCCTTCCAAACTAACATCTCTCTCTTAAGTCATTTTTATCTCTTAGAAAGCTAAATTAGTCCATCTTTCTTTTTTTAAAAATATATTTTATTGATTTTTTTACAGAGAGGAAGCGAGAGGATAGAGAGTTAGAAACATGGATGAGAGACACTGATCAGCTGCTTCCTGCACACCCCCCACTGGGAATATGCCCGCAACCAAGGTACATGCCCTTGACCAGAATCGAACCTGGGACCTTTCAGTCCACAGGCTGATGCTCTATCCACTGAGTCAAACCGGTTTGGGCAGTCCATCTTTTTTTTACCATCACTCTGGACTTTCTTTTCTTCTTGTGTCTCCAGTACACCAATCCTGCATCCTTCAGTCTTTTGGTTTCTCTCCTCTTACATCTGGATTGGGGACCAGTGCTGATGAAATCAATTCACCACATGGATTAGTGCTATCACACACCAATGTTCTTTAAACCTAATTGGGCTCTTAATTGGCCTGCAATTCTATGAGATCCTGTTCAGCCTCTCTCCTGATCCTTGCAGTGTTTGTTCTAACATTCTCTTTTCTCTTCAAATTCCTAGCTTTTTCCCTTGTTCTTATCAAATGTTCTTGCTTCCTACTTCCCTGAGGAAAACAACTCCCTTAAACACAAAGCTCCCTCAACTTGCTGAATCTTCAACTACAAACTTATCTTCACTGGCCTCCATCCTTCCCTCTTTTCTTCCAGGAGGCATTGTCCCGCATCCTGTCCAAGGCTTCATCCTTCCACCTTTGCCCTGAATTGGGTGTTCGCCTACCTCCTCAGTAGGAACCCTGCTCCTTCAGGTCTTCTTTTTCCTGCATCACTACTTTTTGCTTTTTCAGTTCATCTGCATGTCAAGTCTATTTTGTTCTAAACAAACAAATAATCCTTATTTGATTCCACATTCTCTTTACCTTTCTTTCTTTTACAGCTGGAGTATACTTGCTTTCTTTCCTTCTTTCCCATCCTATTTCTATTTCAATCCATTGTCATCTTTATTTTGTTCTCACTCCTTTAGCTTAAGTCTCAAATAACTTTTAGTCTGCAACATTCTATGGATGGTTTTTGTGCCCCTAGCTTATATGAACTCCCTTCTGCACTTGACATTGCTGATCAATCTCTTCACCTTGAAATTTTCTCCCCTCTTGTTTCCTAAGCTTCACTCTCCCACTTTCTCTTGATGAGAAAAGATTACTAAGGAGCAAGTGGGGGATTATAATCTTTTGATTGCAAGGACCTGAGATTCACTCCAGTTACCTCCACAAACAGGATTTAATGAGAGTCTTTTTACCCACAGACATAGCCTAGGAATACAAAATTTTCAAGAAATACAAAGTTTTCAAGAAATACAAAGTTTTCTTTTTACGCATAGACATAGCCTAGAAATACAAAGTTTGCTTGTTTTTTTGTTTGTATGTGTGTGTAGTGTGTGCACACGCATGTGTGCAGGCACACACCCCATTCTCCTTTCCAACTAGTTGGCTTCCTCAAAACTTCATAACATTATTTTTCATTTGGGACTATAATGCCTACCCTACCCTGAATCTTCTCAGCCATATTTCTTCTCAGCCTCTTGTTAACTAGCCCAGATTTTTGGTTTTCTATTTTGTAATTTTTTAATGGCCCTACTTTGATGGCCCAATTTATCTCTTTAAACACAGGCCACACAAGTTATAGGACATTGGCTGCTTCACAGTTGCACACAGTCAACTGCCTACCACTCCTTACCTGTGGCCAGGAACCCTAATTCATATAAAAGGATTTATATTCTATTCATATTAATAATAATAATAACTAATATTTATATAACTCTTAAATGTTAGACATGTCTGTAAATACTTTAAATGCATTAATATCTATTCAAAACAACCCTAAAAAGTGGATTATGTTATTACTATCATTATTTTACTGTTAGAAGAACTAAATCAGAGTGACTGCCTAAATTGTATAGCTATTCCTAAGCATAGTCAGGGTTCAATCTCAGGCCATCAGCTCCAGAGTCTCTGTGCCCTTACCTGTCTGTTTAACCTGCCCTGATGCAGATTCCCTTAGAAGTGGGGGCTGGGGCAGAGGTAAACAGGCAATAATTGGTACCTCTTATTCCCCTAAGGCACCATGCTGGTTCCCACCTTTTTACCTTCACATAGGGCAGCTCTCTCAACTTGGAATTCCTTTCTCTGTCCCTCCATGTATAAATATTTGGAATGAATAAACAAACACATTACTGCATAGCCTTGAGCTTATCACTTCCCCTGTCTGTGTCTCAGGTTCCTCATCTGTAAAATGAAGGGGCTGAACTGGATTCTTCAAATTCTACAATTGTGTAACTTTAAGAAAAGAATAAAGGTATCCCAGAAATCAAAGTTAACTACAGTACCATTTTGGTATCCCTGTCATCTTACTGCAGTCAGTTTCTCTGTTGTTACGCTTTAAGGGAAGGTGAACATTTTAGTGAATCTGTAAATGTTTGATGATATGGGTTGCTCCTGAAGTACAATATCCTACCAAGTGGCAAGTACTTGCTCAAAAGATGGGTACACTGAGTGGGTGCTATCCCTTTCCCACAGTCAATTTTGAGTTTATCTCTAAGCCTGAAGCATCTCTTTTTAACTCCATAACTTCAGAATTCTAATGAGGCCAAATAGCAACTCTATTCAATTAAGACGTGCACTTTCCCTGTGGAATCAGATCAGTCAAAGCTGCCAACCATCATGCCTTGTTGTATATCGTACACCAACTTTTACATGAGATTAAGTGAAAGTTTACAGGGGCAAAGGCCTTAACTGGAGGTTCTCTTTTGTGGCTTTTCTTTTAGTGTATTATTTGTCAGGTTTTTATAAGAACATTATTGCTTTAAGAAAAAAAATTAAACCCTGAGAAATTACTCTCAGTCTAACGAGTTCTTTTCACTGACTTGAGACATCATTAGGGGAGGCTGTAGCCTAGGGCTGTGCATGAACTTTTTCTTCTAACTGTACACTTTATGTATAATTTAGCTTTCTTGCCTAAATTATTCAAGCAAATAGTGAGTGAAAATAATGGAGTTCACTGAAACCTTCCAGTGTATTAAAATAAAACAGTTTTTTACGTTGGCTTGAATTTTTAAGCTTTTTAATCATGGGTTTCAAATGGCATACACATGTCTGGCTTTTCTTCACTTGTCTCCTGAATCTTTTTCAGAAGGAGAGAAGAAAGGAAACTAACTTTAGTAAATAATCCATTGATTAATAGTGCTGATAACTGCTCAAAGTTGAAGTAACAGTATTTGGAAACAAACAGCATGTTGAGTAGCCAAATATATGATTGGCACATATTTTAAAATATAGATATATCTCTTCCCCATTTTTTATGACCAGGGCAGGGCTGAAATTGAATGACATGTTTGGAAAGGCAAACTAATCTGCTTAATTTAAATAGGAAATTACAGTAGTAATATTTATACCCAAATCCCCCTAATTTATTTCTTTTAAAGAATCAAACACATGTTCTAAGTAATAATTTTACATCTTTGATGTATAGTGTCTGAAAACCTTATCTCTATCCTAGATAGCCCTGGAGTAAATTTGGAAATCCTTGAAAGAATATGATTTTGCTGGCATATTTATTACAGTTCCCCAAACTAGGAATGTGGCCCAGGATTAGGAATTCAATTAGGATATGTTGGTATTCCCAGATATCATCTTTTGTCAATCAGAGATCAGAAGCAGCATCTCTCTCCGTGGAATAAAAGGAAATAGTTCTCATGGCACATGGACTTTAGCAACAACAAAGGCAATAATAGCAACCAGGGTTGTGGAAGGGAAGTTGTCAGTGAGCAGCAAATGTTTGATTCTGAATAGGCAAATGAAAGCTTGAGAATAATAGATGGGAAGGAACAATGGCGTAAGCTCTGTGGAGGGGAAAAGAATGACCTAGAATAACAGACCTATATGTTTAATTTGTTGACCTGATTGAACATAAGAAATAATCATCACAAATTCAATTTTTTACAATTTTGTTAACAATCCTAGGCCCTGAGAGTATTGCCATCTCACTTTTTAGAGAAGAGATGGAGTCTTAGAGACTCATGCCTTGCGCAAACATAATAACTGAAATTTCTAGGTGAACAGTCAAATAATTGAATAATTTAGTCAGAGTTGTCTGACTTCCTCATAATACAGATCAGGAATCCAGTACACAAAGCAATAAAACAACTTGCTTATTGTAGAGCTAAGATTTGAACTTAGGTCTCATGACTCTGTGCTCAATGTTGAAAATAATAGGATGCTAAATATTAATTTTCCAGATATTTGTTTACAATGCCATGTTGGAGAGAATCAAACATATGAAGACCAATATAAATCAAATTGCTTAATTTACCCATTTACTATATTTTATATCATCATAAGAGGAGATTACTTCCAATTTTCAACAAACATTACTGATATGTTCATTTTGGGGTGAGGGGGTCTAGCCATTTGATCACTTACGTAGAATATTATATACAACTGGGTGAAAGGGTAAAATATTTTTATGGTTATTGATACATATGAAAAAATATTCTATAGAACTCTACGAAGCAACATGTGAAAATGACTGTTTAGCACATCTCTGTCAACACAGGCTATTCTTCTTTTCTAAATTTCTAATTTGATTCATCCCAAGCTATATATCTTATAGGATACTAGAGGCCCAGTGAATGAAATATGTGCATGGGGATGGGAGGTGGGGGGGTCCCTTAGTCCAGCCTGCACTCTCTCACAATTCAGGACCCCTTGGGGGATCTGGCCTAAACTGGCAGTCTGACATCCCTCTCGAAATCTGAGACCACTGACTCCTAACCACTTGCTTGCCTGCCTCATCACCTCTAGCCATTCTGCCTGTCTGCCTGTTTGCCCCTAACAGGTCACCTGCCTGCCTGATTGCCCCTAACCATTTTGCCTGCCTCCCTGATCACACCAAACTGCTCACCTGACTACCTGATTGCCCCTAACCACTTTGCCTGTCTACCTGATCACCCCTAACTACTTGCCTGCCTGCCTGATCGCCCCTAACCACTCTGCCTCAGCCCCCACCATTGCAGCTTCATCCAGAAGGATGACCAGAATGACATCCATAATGTCATTCTGCTGTTTGATCTAATTAGCATATTATACTTTTATTATTATAGATTTTTAAAGTAATAGCTCTGTGAGATAAAATGTATATGCCAAAAATTTCACCCTTTAAACTACAATTAAGTAGTCTTTTGTATATTTTACAGAATTTTGCAACCATTCCCACTAATATCAGAACATTTTCATAATATGCCTCCAAAATAAATCCTATACCCATTAAGAGTCACTTCCCATACCTTTTTTCTCTATACTACCTACAACTACTAAACTACTTTCTATCTCTATGAATTTTCCTATTTGGCACATTTCCTATAAATCAAATCATGCAATATTTGTTCTTTTGTATCTGGCATCTTTCACTTAACACAATGTTTTCAAGGCTCATATATGCTGTTACATGGATTAGTACTTCATTTCTTTTTCTGGCTGTATAATATTTCATTGTATGGACATACTATAATTTGTTTATCCATTCATCATTACATGGACATTTGGGTTTTTTGCATTTTTTGTTATTATTAATATGCTACTATGAATATTTTTGTACAAGATTTTGTATGAGCTTATGTTTTTAATTCTCTTGCATATATTATATTATTTTGGTCTAGAGTTGCGGGATCATATGGCAACTCTATGTTCACCTTTTTGAGTAACTATCAAACCATTTTTCAAATTGACTATACTATTTTACATTTTTACCAGCAGTGTTCTAATTTATTCCTCCTTACAAACACGTGTTATTGTTTACCAGTAAACAATATTATATTTTTTATTGTATATCAATACAAGTGGGTGTGACAAATCCTTTAACCTCTTTAAGTCAAGAGATATCTTATTGTAGTTTTTATTTGCATTTCCCTAATGACTAATTACATTTGAGTATCTTTATATGCTTATTGGATAGGGGTATACATTTTTCGAGAAAGATCTACTCAAATCTTTTGTCCATTTTCAATTGGATTATTTGTTTTTACTGTTGAGTTGAATAAATCCTTTATATATTCTTGATATAAATATGATCAGATATATGATTTACAAATATTTTCTTTTATTCTGAGGATTGTCTTCTCACCTTACAATTCCTTTCACCATAAAATTTTAAGTTTTGGTGCAGTCTAATTTATTTGTGTTTTTATCTCATCGTCTGTGTTTTTGGTGTCATATCTAAAAAATTACTACCTAATCCAAAGTCATGAAGATGACTTCCTTAGAGTATTATAGTTTTATTTCTTACATTTATGTTTGTGAATTATTTTTTAGGATAAAATATAATACCTCTACAGAAAATACCAACAAGTATTAAGTTCATAAATTTTTTGCAAACTGAACATTATAATGTAACTGACACTCAAATCAAAGAACATAACATCACAAGCACCCCAGAACTCTTTCTTCTCAGTTATAATCAAACTTCTTTCCCACATATACACACACACTTTTCAAAGATATTTTGACTTTTAAAAGCATAACTTAGTTTTCCATATTTTTCACTCTATACAAATGTAATTAGGCTGTGTATTTTCATTACTGCCAATTTTCTTTAGCTTGATCTTATGTTTATGGGACTTATGGGACTTATCCACATTGTTGTATATAGTCATAAATTATTCATTTCCATTGCAGTAAAGTATACAATTTTGTGATTATACTATAAATTAATTTATCTCTTCTACTGTAGATGGACATTTGGATAGTGTCCAGTTTGGGACTATTAGGAACAATGACATTCTAGTTCATGTCTTTGGGTGAATGTATTTCTGCTATGTATAGAACTAGAACTGCTGGGTCATAGGGAATGTTGTATTCAGCTTTAGTAGATGCTGCTAAATAGAAGAATTTAGTAGACGCTATACCAGTTGATATTTTATAGCGGTCAAGCTAAGAAATGGCTAAGTGAGAGTTGTTGCAGAGCAGATGGAGAGACAAGAATCACAGTGGAGGCAGAGTCCATAGGATTTACTGATGATGGTGAAAGAGAGGAAAGAAAGAAAGGATTACTCTTAGATCTTTAATCAGAGAAACAGGGTGACCAGTGGTGCCATTTACTGAAATGGATAAGGGCCTCAAGGAGCAGTAGATTTGGTGGGATAGGAATTAATAATTGTTATGTAGACATATTAATTAAATATTTATTGGATAGTAAATGTGAATGTTTAAGAGGCAATTGGGGGAGGACCCAGCTGGACATATTCATTTGGATATCTTCAAGATATAGACTCGTATTCAAAGCAATGAAGTTGAAGGAGGTTACTAAAAAAGGTGGTGCAAATAAGAAAAAAATAACAATATTTAGTGATCAGAAGAAGAAAGAAAAGCTGACAAAGAAAAGTGAAAAATACTGCTCAATTTAGTTCGGTGGAAAGAAAGCCAGATGAGTGGGAACATCATAAAGATAAAGTAAGTAATTAAGAAGAGCCAAGTATACACTATAGAATGAACTAGATAAAACTTACTGACAAATCATTAGCTAATATGCTGCAACTGTAAATATATAATTATAACTACAGTTTACACCATGTTAATTCTGTTATCAACTCCCCTTCACTCTAAATCAGGCTATTAATGAAGCACAGAGAGCAGAGGTCCTAGGCTATCCCAATTCTTTTCAATCCAGTGTGTAGATAGGAAAAGAGATGCTTCTCAGTACTGATCTCTTATTGATGTTGAGCTCTTTATCCATCTAAGAGCAGCTGCTCATTATTTGGTCTCTTATGTAAGAAGACACTCTCTTCATCATTTCAAATGTTACAGCCATCTCCTTTTGCATGTGTTTCTGCACTAAAATGGAATATAAACCTTTTAGGGATAACTTGCCACTTGGATTATGATACCTTTGAATATATACATTAATCAGGAGCTGGCTTATGGTTTCTCTATATACAGATACTCCTCAACTTACTAGTACAATGGAGTTACATCCTGATAAGCCCATTCCACATTTAAAATACTGTAAATCAAAACTGCATTTAATACATCTAACCTGTTAAACAGCATAGTTTAGTTGAGCTTACCTTCAATATGCTCAGAACACTTACATTAGCCTACAGTTGATCAAAATTAGACAATATAATAAAAACACAGTAGATTATAAGGTGTTTATTATCATGCTCGTGGGGCTAACATGGGGCTGAGGTCATAGCCCATATCCAGTGTCACAAGAGAATATCATTTCCCATACACTAGCCCATGAAAGATCAAAATTCTAAGGACCGTCTCTACAGAGTAATTTCATTTGGGGCCCATTATAAAGTCAAAAAATCGTTAAGTCAAACAATTCTAGGTGGGTGATCATCTATTGTATTAACTACTGGAAAATTCTTTTGGAATATTTTATACAATGTTTTAGGGAATAAAAATGAAAAAATATTAAAAAGACAAACTGAGCAGATGATTAGGTGAAATGGGAGATATAACTTAGGGATACAATGTTTTATTGCACTTCACTTTGTTGCACTTCTCAGATGTTGCATGTTTTACAAATTAAAGGTAAGACCATCCACCAGCAAAAAGATTACAACTTGCTCTATTGCAATACTACTTGGTTTATTGCAGTGGTCTGGAATTGAACCCATAATTTCTCCAAAATAGGCCTTTATAATGAAATAAAATTTATTTCCAACAATTTTTCCTAAAATGTTTTTAATTCAGTGGTTTTTAATGTAATTACCTGTTGTACATCCATCATTACCACCTCATTGCAGAACAATTTATTAACCCCAAAGGAAATTTTGTACAATTAGCAATCACTCTCCATTTTGTGGAATGTCTTTTTACTTTCTTTTTTTTAAGGGGATTTTATTTTGGCAAATGTTTGCAGATATTTGTTTTATTTTTTAATCCTCACCTAAGAACATGTTTAGAGAAAGAACAAGGGAAAGGGAGAGAGAGAGGGAGAGAGAGATGGATCAGTTGCCTTCCATACATGCACCAACCAGGAATCAAATCATTAGTCATGTATACATATCTTCTCATTGTCCACTCCACCCCACTTCCATACATGTCCTCAACCTCCAGTGTCTTGCGTCCATTGGGTGCTTATATGGATGCATACAAGTCCTTCAGTTGATCTCTTATCTATCCCACCTCTCCCTAAACTTCTGACTGTAATTTGACAGTCTGTTTGAAGCTTTATGGACTCTGTATCTATCTTTATGTTCATCAGTTTATAATGTTCTTTATTGTCCATAAATGAGTGAGATCATGTGGTATTTATCTTTGATTGAGAGGCTTATTTCACTTAGCAGAATGCTCTCTAGTTCCATCTGGGTTGCTTCAAATGGTAAGAATTCCTTCTTTTCAATGGCAGCATAGTATTACATTGTGTAGATGTACCATAGTTTTCTGATCCACTCATCTGCTGATGGGAACCTAGGCTATTTCCAAATCTTAGCTTTGTAAATTGTGCTGCTATGAACATAGGGGTGCATATATGCTTTCTGATTGGTGTTTCTAGTTTCTTAGGATATATTCCTAGGAGTGAGATTACTGAGTCAAATGGGAGTTACATTTTTATTTTTTTTTTGAAGAAACTCCATTCCATTCTCCACAGTGGCTGCATCAGTCGGCATTCCCACCAGCAGCTTTTATTATGTTGAGGTATGATCCTTCTATTCCCAACTTGCTGAGAGCTTTTATCAAGAAAGGGTGTTGGATTTTGTCAAATGCTTTTTCTGCATCAATTGATGTGACTATGTGATTTTTATCTCTCAGTTTGTTTATATTTGCAGATATTGTGCCATCCTCACATTCCTGGGATAAATCCTACTTAGTCATTATTTTGTTTCATGTTGTCCTAAAGTTCCCTTAGGCTCTCCTCCTGCTTTTTAATTTTTTTTTCTAGAAGCTGCTCTACTTGGATGATTTTTCCTACCTTGTCTTGTAGCTCACTGTTGTGGTCCTCTGCTTCTTCTAGCCTTCTCTTGATGCTTTCTATTGAGTTCTTTACAGCAGCGATGTCATTTTTCATTTCTTCTTGGTTCTTCTTTATTTCCTCTTGGTTCTTTTTCATATTGTCGAATTTGTCTTCCATTCTTTTCAGCCACCTTATGACCATTTCTTTGAATTCTTTCTCTGGCAGGTTGCTTTCCTCCTTTTTGTTTACTTCCTTTTCTGGTAATGCCTGCTTTCCTTTTATATGCAGGCTGTTTCTTTGTCTCTTCATGCTCTCTCTTCTCCAGGTGTCTAGTTATATAGTTCTCTCTCTCCTCATCTCGGGCAAAATCCGACCTTCCCGTGAGAGTAGAGCTCCTCTGAATCTGTGTGCCTGTGCCAATTGGGGATGGATGTTCTGGGATTCACAGCTGTTTGGTGGGTGCTGTAGTTGTAGATTTTCAGGCTTCTGATAACATTCATCCTCCCCTTCAAGATGGTGCAGTCTCCGCATTCAAAGACAAAAAATCATTTTCTATCTCAAATTCATATATTTACATTTCTCTAGCTGTCTTATAATGTCATATTTATGAAACAGGAATTTTGGGTAAAATAGGACAAGTATATGAAATATTAGAAATTTTGGAAGAAAAGCACAGAGCTATAGAGTAGAAGAAGGTATATTTCCATAGAATGGGGGAGCTGGAAAGCTGCAACAGGTACACTTCCATAGACTGAGGAACAGCAAAAGGCCTATATTTACAAAATAAAGAGAAGGAAGCCCTTCATTCAGAAGGAGAGTAAGAAAGCTTGAAGGTCATAGGAAAACAATAGGAAAGGAGGGGTGGGGAAAACCTCACATGTCCCATGTGAGGTTCAACCTTTGATCCTAAGAGTACTATAGTAACCAGTCTAAGGGAATAGTGGCCAATCAGAGGGGATATCAAGGCACCAGGATCTGCAGCCTTTATAAGCCATAGGGAAAAGGAACTCAGTGGGATCCCTTGCGCCTCCCCAATTGGGAGTCCATTCTGTGGGTTTCTTTCCCTCTCCCCATGTGGGAGTCTGTACTTATTCTTCAATAAATCTCTACTTTTGCCATAATACTTTCTGTCCATGGATTCATTCTTTAAATCTGGCAATCAAAAAATCAGGGTTCTAGTCCAAAAATTCTGTATCATTTACATTCATTATTTTGTAGTATTTTTTTCAAATCGTTAATCAACTCTCTGAGAACCCTTTTGTGGAAAAAATTACTTACCCTACTGATCTAAATTTCCAAATACACATTTTTTACTCTTATTTTCTTACAGAGATCTGTTTGTCAATCTGTACGTAGGTATAAAGCCGTTTGTTATTGTAAAATTAAAATATTATAATATTGCACAAGACAAATGCTCCCCTTCTTTCTGTTTTTCAAGATTTCTTGTGGTTTTTATCTATTTGCTATTCTAGGTAAATTTTAGATTCATTTTTGTTAAAATTTGCCTCCAAAATAAAATATGAGAATTATAATCTATACTCTTTTATAATTACATTAAACTTAAAAGTTAATTTAAGGAAATCGAAATTTTGTAATATTACTTCAGCAAATACATGGGTATATTAATACCATTTCATTTATCCTCATTTATTTTATGGCATTTAATTAAATTTTATAGGTTTTTTTCTTCTAATAGATTGAAATTACTTTGCATATTTACCTTTAGGTACTTTATATTTTATTATTATTGTGGATATATTCTTTGTTTTGCTGAATAGATTCTAACTATATTCCTACTATAAGTACAATTTTGTTTAATGTACATTTTGAACTTGATTATTTGTTCTTGATGGACATTTCTGTAATGTGCATATAATGATACCACTTATGTTCCTTTCCATAAGTACACTCATTCTTTATAGCAATTTCATTTGTTAGGATTTCTAGAAAAATATTAAATATCACTGGTGTTAGTAAATCTCCTCCCTTATTCCTGACTTTAACAAGAATGTCATTCTCATTTTACCTTCACAAATAGCATTGTTTCTTGGTTTGAGTTAGATTTTTCCATATCAAATTAAGGGAAATTTCTTCTGTTGGAATCTATGATTCCAAGAATTATTAATGAATATTCACTTTTGGCTTTTGAAAATCTGTAGAAATTCTCATATTTTTCTTCTTTTATATATTATATTAGATTTCTTAGGGTAAAACATTTTTAATAAATTCTATTAAACTCTAAAGGAGAACCAAGATGGCAGAATAAGGTATACATCTATACTTGCTGCCTCTCACAACTACACCAAAAGTACAACTAAAGACAAAACGACTATTCCCCAGAACCACAGGAAAGTTGGCAGAGTGGAAGTTCTACAACTAGAAGGAAAGAAAAAAGTGCATTGAGACCTGGTAGGACCTGCAGAGGTTCAGAAAGGCAGAGGTATGGAGATGCATGTGAATCAGGCAGACGTGTGCTGGTTTTTTTGTTTTTTTTTTAAGTTGGGAGGGAGTTACAAGTTCCCAATTCTCTGAACTCCAGTTTCCAGCAAGATTCTGGGGACCCAGACTCATACAGGGAGAAATTGGACTGTCTGCCATCGGATCAGAAAGGGAGGGTGGCTCTCTTGCAGAGGTGCACACAGGAATCATTGTTTACTGCTCTGGGACACAGGACACAAGACATGGGACAAACAGAGGTCTGACTGGCAGCCATTGCTGTTTGCCACACCCTAGCAATTCCCCACCCAATTTACAATCCCATCCAGCTGTGCTCAGCAGCTTTTACATATGAATGGCCTGCCCTCTAGCAGATTAACCTAACAAATTGCAACTGAATCAGACAGCTCTAAAACTTCCAAACTCCAAGCAAAGAGGAGAAATCCCTTGCAGTTCTCCCAGTAGCTCCTGCTGGGTGGCCTCAGACACTAGCTGACTTCCACTTCTTTGCAGATCCAGGTACCAGTGTACCTAGATATCAGTGTGAGACGACATAAGTGACACACACAAGAGGCAAACTTGGTGAGCACCAAAGCCCCAATGAAGCAAGTCCTGCTCCATAGGGGTATCTCCAGCACAGCAATTCTTCCATTAATAGACACAGCTAATCCTCACAGTCAATTGGCCTGGAGGTCAATTCCTCCCAGTGTACCAATAGCAATCAAGGCTTAACTACAACCAGACTGTGTACCCAAGCCCACAAGGCGTGCACCAAGAGTGTCCACCTCAGGTGACTGGGGAGGCGGAGCTACTGGCCATAAAGGACAACTATCACACAAAGCCACTCTATCAATACAGGGAAGTAGCAAAAATTTGGAGACCAAGAAACATGTCACAAATGAAAGAAATGGAGGAAAGCAAACTTCTGGACATATAGTTCAAAACGACATTTATAAGATTCTTCTACAAACTGCCAAGAAACTTAGTGAGACCTCTGAGAAACTTAGTGAGACCTTCAAGGATCTTAATGAGAATGCCAAAAAAATAGAAAAGGACCAGTCAGAAATTAAGCATACACTATCTGAAATGAAGAATAGTATACAGAAATTCAAAAGCAGACTAGAGGACCCCAAGAATCAAACCAATGATTTGAAATATGAGGAAGCAAAAAATACCCAACCAGAAAAACAAAAAGAAAAAAGAGTCCAAAAATGTGAAGATAGTGTAAAGAGCCTCTGGGACAACTTCATGTGTACCAACATCAGAATTATGGTGGTGCTATAAAAAGAGAGAGAACAAGATACTGAAAACCTATTTCAAGAAATAATGACTGAAAACTTTCCAGATAGGGATATGGACTTACAAGTCCAGGAAGCACACAGAACCCCAAACAAAAGGAATCCAAAGAGGACCACATTAAGATACATCATAATTAAAATGCTAGGGCAAAACACAAACAGAAAATCTTGAAAGCAGCAAGAGAAAAACATTTAGTTATCTACCAGGGAGCACCCATGCAACTATCACCTGATTTCTCAACAGAAACTATGCAGGGCAGAAGGGAGTGGCAGGAAAAATTCAAAGTGATGAATACCAAGAACCTACAACCAAGAGTGCTCTACCCAGCAAAGCTATCATTCAGAATTGAAGCAGATAAAGAGCTTCACTGATAAGAAAAAGCTAAAAGAGTTCATCACCACCAAACCAGGATTATATGAAATGCTGAAGGAGTATCCTTTAAGAAGAGGAAGAAGAAGAAAAAAAGTAAAGACAAAAATTATGAACAACAAAGTGATAACAAATACATACCTATCAACAAGTGAATCTAAAAATCCAGTGAATAAAAATCTGATGAACAGAATGAACTGGTGAATATAATAGAATTAGGGACATAGAAAGGGAATGGACTGACAATTCTCAGGGAAAAAGGTGTGTGAGTGGTGCAGGAAGAGATTGGACAAAAATCTTACACCTATGGATGAGGACAGTGATGGGGGTAAGAGCATGGGGTACAGGGTGGGGAATCAGGTGGAGGGGAGCAATGAGGGGGGAAATGAATATCTATAATAAACTGAACAATAAAGATTTACTTTAAAAATAAATAAATAAATTGTATTAAACTCTATCCTATCTAACAAAAGGGTAATATGCAAATTGACTATACCTCTACTACACTCACAAGCCATGCCCACAAACCAATCAGAGTGAGTATGCAAATTAACCCAACCAAGATGGCTACAGCCACAGGGAGCACAGGAGAGAGGCCTGGGTTTCCCTTGGCAATGAAAGAAGCCAAGCTTTCCACAAAGCATGGCCAGTGAAGGTTAAGGCAAGAAAGTTTCGATGGCTGTGCTGTTCCAGGCTACAAAGTTTCAATTGTAGAAGATAAATTAATCCCAGATACCAGGGCCTCCACTTGGGTCGCTGGGGGGCATGGCCGGCCTGCAAACCACCACAGGCCTCTCACCCAGGCCACGCCACGCCACAAGGGAACCCTCACCCTGATCCAGGACACCCTTCAGGGCAAATCAGCTGGCCCTCACTCGCTGGCAGGGGAGTGATTAAGGGGTAATCAGGTTGGCAGGCAGGTGAGCAGTGGGGACCCAGCAGTTCTGAATTGTGAGAGGGATGTCCAACTACCCGTTTAGGCCTGGTTCAGGATTGGGCCTAAACGGACAGTCAGACATCTCTCAAGGGGTCCCAGATTGGAGAGGGAGCAGGCTGAGCTGAAGGACAAACCCCCTCTCATGCACGAATTTTGTGCACCATGCCTCTAGTTATTTAATAAACTCTATTTGCTTAATAAACACTATTTTCATCACTCTTTAATACACCACTAATTATAATAACTTACTATATTTTATTTAGAATTATTACTTCTCACTATGAGTGAGATTGATTTGTGTGTTTTTTTTCAATATCATTTTTGTTACATTTTGGTATCAGGAATAGGCTGGCCTTGAAAAACAATCACAATGGTTTTCTTCCTTTGTTTTAGAACAGTTTATATATATAATGGGAATTTTTATTAAAACTTTAAAAAAGTCACTTGGAATAAAACCCTTGTTTAAAGTCTCTTTCAAAAAAATTATTTGATAGCATTTTGAATTTGTTCCTTATGCATTACTCCACTGGGTTTAGTCAATTTAAATTATTTGTCTTTTTAAGAATTTTAATTGCTTTTCTATAGTCAATTTTAATTATTTGTATTTTCCAAGGATCAGAGGAGTCATAGGATGACCTCATTCCAGGATTATACCACGTATTTATCAAAAACTCCCATTTCTGATGGACTCCAAACATAAACTAATTATAGAATATAGATTTAACTAGCTTGAATTTTGTGTGGATTGGACTGACAGAATGCTATGTGACAATGCAGTTTCCACTATCTCTGAGTGTGTGCTTCAAACATTCTCCATGGTGGCTCAATAAAGAATATCTACCAAAAATGATTCTTGAGCACTTTGTAAATACACTGAACTAAACAGCTACCTCATACTAAATTAATACATGGGTGACAAAGTGTACAGTACATTCTTTTATCCAGAAGAAATTGCTTTCCTGACAAATCAACAAATATAGGTGTGACATGTGAGGTAAAGAAACCAAAATACAAACAGTGAACACTTGCCTAGATTAGCTCACATTATCTTTATCACACCCTTGCTCAAGTCCCAGTCTTCCTAGAGATTCATTCAAATGAAATATTAAAGGTTCTACTGAATTCCCAACTGGTGAAAATTCTCCATGCCCAAATATGGCTCTAGGCAATGGGAAACAATTAACAACAATAATCCATGTTTTCCCATGCAGCCTGGAATATTCCTTAGAGAGGGGTTGGGAGGAATAACAACAACAAACCTCTCTGCTGCCTGGATTGGCAGAAATTTACTTCAAGGTTCACTCATCTGGGCTTTGCTCAATCAATCCCTTATCTCCCTACTTTTTAACTTCAACTTTACAGGGTCCAGGCCCTTTATTCTGTCTCAGTTAGGACATCAAACTCTATTTTCTCTTTTCAGTAAATGAGGAGGACAGATATGGAGTCACAGACACTTGAGTGAGCCAGGAGTCGAGTCACTGAGATTCCAGCCTTGGATCCACAATGAGCACTGAGGACAGTTTGCATGTGTGGTTACAACTTGGGAGCCTCGGTTTCTACATCTGTAAAACTCAAGCAGTTGTGCCTCATAAGGTAAATTTTGAAGTCCTTCTCAGGTTCATAATCTTTGGTTTAAGAGAAAAATGATCTTTTAGAGTTTCAGTGATGGCCAAGTGTAGAATTTCCCATCTGGAGTGCTAGTCTAAGGACCTGATGGGAGCCAACTTCAACATGTGATTACTCACAGTCTTGACTTCCCAGACCCTTCTCTTCAGGCTGAAACTACTATAAAAGTAATCCACCTGAGTTTACCAACTAGCACAAACTTGTAATTTTGCATTCAGGTATTCACATCAACTGCCTGGAAGCGTTTCCTCCTCTTTGAGAGGCTTGTTTGCACTGAAAAGCTCAAGGGTTAACAAAAGGTGAGTGAATGTTTTATATAGGCGGGCTCCTGAGGGGACAGGTGGAAGATAGGGAGGCTGGGAGAGAAAACAATGCCTGCTTCTCATGCCCCTCCCCCAAGTGACCTGGAATGGAGTTCATTTTGGGGGGAGGGGAAACCTTTCCAAATTTTTCTGTCTGCAATCAGGGAACAAAAAGTAAAGCAGGTGTGTTCCTTCCAGCCTCTAGGGCAGCAAAGGGAGAAGGGCTCGGGGAAGCAGTCCTCTCCCCAACTCCCTCCGCTTTTAGGCAATGCCAATAACCATGAGTTCCTAAGGTGTTTTTTCCTCCAGTTTCAATCAGTTATGTCTTCTAGAAGGAACTAATAAATAGAAGTTATTTTAGATCTTTCTTTATGGTACACTGGAAATAAAATCAAGTAATATGGTAGAGAGTAGAATGGGGTCAGAGAGGGAACTTTGAAGTGATTATTCGGAGAAGGCCTTTTTTAATAATAGTGGCTACCATTTTTTGAACACTTTATATACCAGTCAGTTCATATTTGTTATTTCATTTCATCTTTGCAACAGTCTCAAGAAGTAAAGACTGCGGGTTTTCATTTTTCATACTTAAAAGTTGAAGTCCAAGGTCCACAGCTGGTAGGCAGGAAAGCAAGTATTCAAACCCAGATGTGTCAAATTCCAAAGCTAGTGCTCCGTCTACCACGTTAACCTGCCCTCCTGGAGGAAGCTGTCTATTGCACTAGAGCACTGGTCCTCAGCCTATTGGCATGTGAGAATCATCTGGTGGGGGGTTAAGGGATGGGGCAGGGTTAAAAGATGTTGACATCAGGACCCAAATCGGAGAAATTCTTATTTAATTGGTCTGGAATGTAGTCTGGACCTTTCATAAAGGCTGCCCAGGGGAGCTAAACTCAGAACCTAGAGGAAGGTTCTAAAGATGCAAGATCATCCTATATGATATTCCACCCTGGGGCTCCAGCCAGCCAATCATCTTACTCCAAGAAAGTACCCCATCTTCCATTTCTGCTCTTCCGTCAAGCCTGATAGGCATGGCTCTGAGACTACAGGGCTGGGTGGCTATACAACCCACCAATCAGGTGCTGAATAGTCCCTGTTAGATTTATAGGACACAGTTTTCTTTAAACTTTTATCTCAAAAACTTATTTTTCCAAACCCACGGTTGCATATAAAAAAAATGATCACTTTGAACTTGTAATTCTCTGTGACCCTAATTCAGATGACAAATGATCATTCCTTTCACTAAAGACAAAGCTCTGAGCTTCTATTGCCCATGATGTGGCATTTTAATTTTATGAGGTATTTTTTAGCCATTGTTTCACTGATGTCTCTAAAACACTGGGGATAAGCACAGCTGATGTTGTCATCCACCCTTTACAAAGAAGGAAGCTGAGATTCATAAAGGCCAAGTAATTGATGGATTCAAGGTTCTGACATGAGTTCTCTATTCTCAAGACCCGCTCCCTCTTCCCTATGTAAATAACATAAGTCCTAGTTTGATTTTTTAAGGGTTCACGTTCTGCTAATTAGAACAAAACCCAATAATTTGAGTTTAAGTGGCACATTACAGTTTACAAAGTCTGTCTGACATCATTATCTCACTCTATCCTCATGAAAACACTGGGAGCCAGGCTGAAGCATTGTCTTCATTTGGTAATAGGTGGGATTTAGTCTTGTCTCCAACTCCTATGCTACTCTTATAAACTAAAGATTCACAGTAGAAATTTCTTAAGGTAATAAATTATTCCTATGTGCATATATAATTTAACTAGAATAATGTAAGTGGACAAGTTTTAATTATTTGCCCTACTCATAAAGGAAATAGGTAACTGTGGTAACTTTTATTATTGCCCAATAAATCATCATTTTCCTTCCACCTCCTCTATCCCCATTTCTTACTCTATGAGTTGCTTTGGCTTCATGATGGGTTGTTATGTCCACTTAACTTTGGACATGGCAATGACGATTTTTTGACCAATGGGATTGTTAATAGGTGTGACCCCAAACACAGACATGAAATATGTTTGCACAATTGCACTGCTTTTTGTGTGCCTTGGGCATTCACTGGACCAAGGTTGACCAGAAGCATATAGCACACATTGACACCCAGTCAGGAGCTTGACACCAAGCCCAGCAAAAGCCAATATAATTCAGGTCAGTGTGAAGTCATCCACAGATGCATAGTGAGAATAAATGCTAATTGTTAGAGCCCTGTGACTGATAGGTTTACTTTCACTGAATAGTTCTTTTTACTGGCAACTATTTAATTATAGCACTAGAAACATCCTAAATATTGATTGAATTAAAATAGTCTTCATCTTGATAGAGCCCACGGACAATTCTCAGTATTTCTGGACCTTCCTCAGTCTGTGCAACTTCTGGAAGAGAGAAGCTTCTCTTCCCACAGGGAGCAATGTTACACAATGGTGACCTTACCGTGGATGGCATCAAGGCCTGATTATTCCTTCAAAGAAATAGGAACCAGAAAAATATATGTCAACTTCAAATTCACCCTAGTCTAAGGAACAAATTAAACCCTTGACTTTAGAAGAAGCCAGATGGGATTTGGGGGTGCGGGGAGGTTGTTCTACATCTAATATGGTGTAATATGATTCTGTAAGTCTTGGCTCACTTTCTCCCACGTCATTAACTTTAAACAATTATTGAGTAGTGTTTTTTTTTATTACTAAGCTGTCTTGAGTTGAAAAAATTTTGTAGAATTCCAAATCCCACAGAGAAAGACCCAAGTGACCTGGCCTTTGCCCACATGGGGAGGAGAAGGTTGCTATGGCTTACATAGAAGATCCAGTCATTTGTGTTTCACCTAGAAAGCCACTAGAACTCGGCTCAAGGTTGTTGTTGTTGTTTTTCCCATAGGTAGAAACACCCAAAAGGGAATATGGTCATGAATACAGGCCTCAACTTTGAATTATCCAAGAAGTTTAGTTGATCCAAGAGGGCTCTTCCCTCCTGTTTTCCAAAAACACTGAAGAGAGGCAGAAAGCCAGCTTCTGCCCTGGAAGCCCGAGGCAATGGCTTGGATGAGGAGGCACACACTCTGAGAATGCGTTGGCTCATTAGATTAATTACATAAGTATAATTATATTAAATCCTATAATTAATTGCACTAAATTGGATGGCACAATGAAAATTTACCAAAAAGGTAGAGGTATTTAAGTCACTCTTCTGTCAGGTGGTGAAATGGAAACCTCAGTTTGAGAGGCAACCAGAAAGAAGAATCTATGAAAGAAGAACATCTCTTTTCTTGGTTGTGTCCCCAAATAGTACCAGCTGGATTAGAACTTAATATTATTCTTGCCTTCCTTTCCTAACAATAACTACTATATTCTGAGCCCTTCTGTGCCAGGCACTGTGCTAAATGTTCTATGTGTATCGTATTAATTCCTTAGGACACAAATGTGGGAAAGGTATTATTGTTATCATCCCATTTCTATAAAATATAAAACTGAAGTCTACAGAGATTAAATAATTTGTCTGAGATCAGACAGTAAGTAAAACAGTCTGAGTTAGATCATGACTTCTTTTCATGGCCTTATCGATACACAAGGACTCTCTGCAGGCAGAAGGGAGGGGGAAGGAGCTGAACAAATCCCAGAGAAAGTAAGAAAGTACACAGCTTGGCTCTCAGAGTTGAGGACTGTCCTTTAGCATGGGGCCAATGGGCTACAGCCTCTGCCTTGAAAAACACTTCGAGGACCTGTGTGTGGTGGAGACAGGAGCAGCAGGCAACGTGCAATAAATCCAGGTATCTCCAAACCTGGGCAGAGGAGGGAGTGTCTCTGGTCAAGAAAGGATTCCCTCAGCAGGTGAGAGAGCTTGCATTGGAGCTGCATTTGGAAAAATGACTCCAGTGTTAGGGTATGTGCTGCGAGAATGATCCATAGGGCACAGGAAGGTGCCCAGGCAGGGTGAAAAAGTAAATGACAAATCATGACATAGCTAGATGAGGGTCTACAAAGCTCCTCTGGCTGTAGTAGAGGGAAGCCACTGAGGCAGGGGCAAGCCCAGATGGAGGGTGACAACGGGCCTGCCAGACCAGGGCCGGTGCTGTGAAAGTAGAAAGAAGAACCAGTGTCTGCAGCGGGCTTCTTCACCTGGCTGTCTGCCCAAATTCCTCAGAGCTTCAGCAAAATACAGATGCTCAGCCCTACCATAGACATACTGAACCACAGTCCCTAGGGTGGAGCCCAGCAAGTTTATGTTTTAGGAGCACCAAGGTGATTCTGACAATTTCTCCTGAAGGTAAAGACATAGCGAAGGAGAAAACTCATGCGCAAGAAGGACTGGAGGCAAAGGAGGAGGAGATGACAAAAATGATGCTATGATTCCTAACTGGGCCTCCTGAATGAAGGGTTGGGATGTTTGGTGAGCTAGAACTCAATGCAGGAGTAAAGGGACAAGCCCAGCAGCAGATGGGAAATTCACCCTTTCCCAGACATCCAGAGATATGCATCCAGAGATATGTAGTTAGACAGAGGTAAAGGTCAGAGTTGCAATCAAAAATATGATTGAAACTATGGACTGCAGGATGTTGGAAAAGATTGCCCAAGAAAGTGTTCAGACCCTGAGCCAGAGGCAACCCAAGACTTAACAGGTAACAACAGAGGAGAGAGTGTTGAAAAAAGTTGGAGAGGACCCAGAGAGGGAAGTGTGGCAAAAATCAACAGAAGAAATCTCATAGAAGGGTATGCTCTACAGAGCCTGGAATTTTAAAGAGGTCAAGGGTCAGGACCAAAAAGATACTCCAGATTTATCTGTTAGGAAGCATCAATGTTATTTTTGACCAGGTCAAAAGGCAACCTGGACTAGGGAGAGCGCAAGAGGTGAAGGAGGGAAGGAAGTCTTTTACCCTTTGTCTCAAGTAGTCCTAGAGCTGATGTCACTTGTTTCAGAGCTGGTGAGAAAACAGGATAGATGTGTGAGAATTTAGAAATATTTACTCTTGCATGGGGTGGAAGAGCCCAAGGGATACCTTGGGATACCTTTATGTAAGGCCCAAGGGATACCTTTATGTAAGGTAATACCTCCCAGGCTGATTCAGTCTAAGAAACAGATAAAATGCATCAGTATTGCAGGAGAAGAAAAGAGAAGAAAAAGACAAAGCAAGATTGTCAGAACAAAAGTCTCAACTGTTTTTATTTTTTTGTAATATCTGGAATGCTAATTGAGGAATCATTGAGGGGTATTATTTCAAACCTACAACTATCAGGAAATATTAAGATTTATGAGACCGACTTAACAGTTCTCATAGGAATCATGCTACTAGTAGATGTCAACCTAGTGTGTGCACCATTGTCTTTAAATGCTTTCCAACATTTTCTGATAAATGTTAAAAGCAGCTTGTGATTCTCAGAAAGACCAACTGCTCCTGCTGGGACTAACTGCAGAATCCTTGTGTGTGACAAAGAAGGTGCTACTAAGGACTAAAGAGAGGGGCTTAATGAATCACAAAAGTACATCATTTATCAAATAAAAAGACTGTAATATTTCCGAGTAAAATCCACAGAAAATGAATGCACTGTGCTTCAATGAATCAGGCACAGAGTATTCTCAGGCACTGAGAATATTTCCTTAGAAACTAAGTTCATATTTTCATTAAAAAAGAAAGAGAGAGAGTACGAGCACATATGAGTGAGAGAGAGAAAGTGCACCAGTGAATTAACATCTTGTGGTAAAAATGCTGCCTGAGAAATTAAAATGATATTTGAAACATAAATCCCACGTGCTAACAACTCTCGTTATAAGCACCCGCCAGAGTCAACAGACAGAGTTTGTTTGCTAGGAGGTTGTTTCTGGAGGCCAATTCTTGAGTTCTCAAAAAACATCTGTGCAAACGCAGGGGGAAAAGCCACGGCAATAGAAGCCATCAGCGGTTAGGTGTGTTATAAATACATTATTACTTCATTGTAATGGCACACGGGCCTTGGCTAGACTGTGGAATGACCTCACCAGCTGTCAGCCCTTGAGTTACTCTCCTTGAATGAGCATTCAAGATACAGCAGTGACTCTGAAGCAGCACAGTGTAAACACAGAGGTAATCGTAAGAGAGGAACCAGGCACAAATTCATCAACATCCCACAAAGAAGTGGGGAGCCTTGGCCAAAAGCAGAAAAACTGAGAGATTCTTCTGTCACACAAAACCACCGTTCAAGCCAATCCTGAAGAACCTTTTTCATGGAACCTCCAAGCCAGATGTCCCCTGGGCTTTCTCACTCTGTCTCCTCGCTCAGAAAAGAGGCCTCATGGCCGCAAAGAAGCAAGTCTCCTTCTAAGGACTCTATTCCTGTAGTAGAAACTCAGAGATGCAGACTGACACTGGGTGGCAAAGCAGCTGGGCTCCTGGCAAAGGTTCTCTGCACACGCGGAAAACCAAGAACTTCATTTAGGGGTAGACTTTCCTCTGCAAGGTGAAGGAACAAACTTTGAAGGTAAGAAGAGTGCCCACAACTAAATGGAAAATGATAGGTGACCAAGAAGTGTCAGGAGCTATGGGAAAAAAAATGTGAAGAGAAGGAGTGCCTGGGGGTGGGCTGTCCTCACTTAGCTCAAGTTTCCTATTGAACCCTGGGCATCCTGAGTGGTGGCAAAAGCAGTTCAGGTTTGGGCCAGAGACAACACATCCCATGTGCACAGACCTGGCAGCCAGAATGTCTGATATGCATTTAGGGTCCTATCACAACGGTTTGTGAAACTTTCCCTCACTGTCCTTGGCTATTTCTTGCTGGGAAAGGCAGGGGAGAGGAGACAGTCAGAACCCAGAAATTTTATCACATCTTGTGCCCAAGATTCCGAATGAAATAACTAGATAGTAATCTCAATGTGGAGAGAGAACATGTTGGGGGTTTTGGTAATCATTCGCTACCCCATGCCTAAAGACCTCTCACAGGCTGCATACTCAAGTAGTATTTATTGAATGACCGAATGAATGAATGACCACAGCAATCATCATGCCTGATGTTTTAAGCTACATACCACACCTAGCTTAAGATGTTACCCTCTTCCAGCAGAACTTCCATCAGCAATACCTGTTAGTCAACCTTTAGGTATAAAGCCTTGTTGCAAACTAAGGCATGATTTTTCAGTGATGAGTGTCTTTACATTGTAATAACTTGAAGGAAAATGCACACTATTCAATTAAAACTTTGTACTAATGATTTAGGATAATAGATGTTAACATTTTTCAGTTCAATAAGTAGTTCATTTACTCATCTATTCACTCATTCAAGAAATACTGAATAAACAGAAAACAATTAGCAAAATGGCAATAAGAAATCCATAACTATTAATGTTTATCTTAAACATAAATGAACTAAATTTTCTAACCAAAGGACATACAGTGGCTGAATGGGTTAAGAACAAAACAACCACACACACACAAAGACCCAGATATATGCTGCCTATAGGATACTCACTTTTACTTTAAAGATATACATAGACTGAAAGTGAAGGGATAGAAAAAGGTATTCCTTGCAAACGGAAGCCAGAGGTAGATATAATTATATTAGACAAAATAGACTTTAATCCAAGGATTGTAACAAGAAACAGAGACAATAGTATATAATGATAAAAGGTCAATTCCTCAAGAAGATATAACATTAATAAAAGTTATTCTTATGTACCCAGCATAAGAGTGCACAAATATGTAAAGGAGAAATATTTGACAGGAAAAATAGGCAGCAATACAATATTAGTTGACTTCAATATCTTAGTTTCAACAAAGAATAAATCATTTAGACAGAGAATCAATAAGGACACATGGACTAGAATGGCATATTAGACTAGGTGGACTTAACAGACATTTATAGAACATTTCATCTAACAACAACAGAATGAACATTTTTCTCAAACACACATGTAATATTCCCCAGGATAAATAATATATTAGGCCACAAAATATGTCTTAATAAATTTTAAAAGGTTGAAATCATATCAAGCATCTTTTATGATCACAATAGTATAAAACTAGAAATCAATCACAAGAAGAAAATGAAAATAAAAATCACAAATATGTGAAAATTATACAAATGCTCCTGAATAACCATGAAGCCATCTGGTCCTAGAAGAATTAATACCAATTCTTCTCAAACTTTTCCAAAAAATAGAAGAGAAGGAAACACTTCCAAACTCATTTTATGAGGCCAGCATTATCCTGATACCAAAGTCAAACAAGGACACTACAAGAAAATAGAATCACAGGCCAATATCCCTGGTGAACACAAATGCAAAAACTCTCAACAAAATATTAGCAAATCAATTTCAACAATACAATAAAAGATTCATGCACCATGTTTAAGTGGGATTTTTTCCAGGGATGCAAGGATGGTTCAACATCCACAAATCAATCAATTTGATATACCACAATAACAAAGTGAAAGATAAAAATCATACAATAACCTCAATAGATATAGAAAAATTGGATAAAATTCAAAATACTTTCATCATAAAACTCAACAAAATAGAAATAAAAGAAACATACCACAAAATAAGAGAGGCCATTTACTACAAGCCCACAGTTAATATCATACTTAATATAAGAAGTTGAAAACTTTCCTTTTAAATTATGAACAATATAAGGATGTCTACTCTTGTCCCTTCTGTTCAACATAGTACTGGATGTCCTAGCCAGAACAATTAGCCAAGAAAAAAAAAAAGGGTCCAAATTGGAAAGGAAGAAGTAAAACTGTCCCTATTTTCAGATGTCATGATACTATATATAGAACATCTTAAAAATTCCCCCTGCCCAAAGCTGTTAAAACTAATAAATGAATGTAGCAATGTTTCAGGACATAAAATTAATATATAAAAATGAGTTGTGTTTCTGTACACTAAGAAAGAGAACTTAAAGACGCAATCCCATTTACAATAGCACAAAAAATAAAACACTTAGGAGTAAATTTAACCAATCTGAAAATCCTTTCATAATTGAAAGCACTGTGTGAAAGCATTGCCATCATGATTATGATTTTGAATTTAAGCCTGGCCGGTTTGGCTCAGTGATTGAGCATTGACCCGTGAACTAGGAGGTCAGGGTTTGATTCCAGGTCAGGGCTGAATTTAAATAAGAAATTAGTTGCTGTACATACAAAAAGACTTGTCATAGTTACCAACAGTCTTAGTCTTAGCAAATATTTAATGCCAACTATTGTAATTATGGCAGATCTGGGTTGATGGGTTTTGATATGGTGCCTTAAAGGCTGGAGTTGCTGGTATTCCCATTGCCAAAATATTTAACATGGACAATCCAAAGCCAAGTAGTTCCCTTGTCCTCGAAACCAACACAGCAGGGGAGGTGCAATGGGCATGGGCTCTGAAACAGCCATGGCTGAGGGAAATGGTGGCAGGACTTTAAGTTGTCTGGTACTTAGCATCACACCAGTGAAGCACAACAGTAAAGAGCCTAGCTTCTCCCGGTCAGTGTGCTTGGGGTTCAGAGGAAAACTCGGATCTATGACTATGTGGTCTCAGGATTGATAGAAAGCTCCTTCTACAAAAGAATAGTGACCTGGCTTTAAACACTTTGGATAGTTTAAAAGTCTTTCACAGACTCTTCTAGGTAATGAGGGGGACTTTCGCCTTTAAAATCATATCTAATTTTAAAATCTTTCTTGTGAAAGGAATATCAGGGCACAGAGAATTAAGGGGAGTGGAGCAAGCAGGAATGGTTTTCCTCAATTCTTAGAACTGCTGATACTGTCAGCAAGTTTTTTTTTAAAGGTATTTATTTAAACCTAATGTTTACTCCTCAATTCCAGGTCAGGGCTGAATTTAAATAAGGAATTATTTCTCAAAATAGATGTCTATTATTTAATTGGAACTCTTAGAGATAACTTTATAGGGTGGTAAGGTACATGTTATCTCCATTTTATGGATCAATTAATTAAGGAGAGGAAGGTTGACAGTAGAGCTAGAACCAGCAACAGAGTTGACTCTTCAGTCAATGTTTGCATCCTTCCTCCTGTGCTGAACAAAGTGTGCTTGGGCATCCTGGAAATTCCCACTATCAAAATAGCACCACGCTGTCCAAAATGGTAGACATGGCCACAGATGACCACTAAGCAGTTGACTTGTGAATAATCAAAACTGAGATGTATTTTAAGGGTAAAATACACACCAGATTTTGACAGTACCAAAAAACAATGTCAAGTCTCTCACTAATACGTTTATGTTGATCATATGCTGAAATCAGTATCTTAGATATACTTGGTTAAATAAAATACATTATTAAAATTACTTTCACTTATTTCTTTTTACTTCATTGAATTGGGCTACTAGAAAATGTAAGTTACAAATATGGCTCACATTCGGTTTCTACTGAACAGTGCTTGTCTAGACAGAATATTCTGTCTATGCTTTATAAGGATTAAGAGATAACCATTCACTTTCTATTGCAGTGAAACTGGATGCCTTTCTCTCCAGCACTTCAACCTGGCTGTAAGCAGGAACATGATGGCACACATTTTCACATGTACCTGGGATCTTGTCTATTAAAAGAAGTAATGGCTACCTTTTATTTCAAGAAAACAGCTGAAAGTTATGGAAACAACAGCTCTATATTATGTATTTTTTTGTGTTTATCTTTAAGCAATCCAGTTATTCTCATTTCAGTCCTTTATCAGACTCCTTTCCAGAATGTTCCCTCATTTAATATATCCTCTCCCCCTAAACAAGAGTACAAATCCCTACTGTCTGCCTCTCAGTCATCCTTGACCCTCCCAAGGCATCATCTTGGAAGACATTCAGCACACGAACACATAAAATTGAGGAGCAGGGAATGTTCAGATGTATGTTCAGATGTTAGAGACTGACTCCAAACTCTGGGCTGTAATGGGCAGTGGTCTCATGGGGTATTTACAGCGCAAGAAGGAAAAAAAGAAAGAAAGCAGATTGCTTCCAGAAGCCGTGCATCTGCCGCCCGGTAAGCCTGCTGGTTTGATGCACTCCGCAAAGTGCATGAAGAACTCTCAAACGTCACAGTGATTTGGTTAATTGGGTAAAGATAAGGGTTTCTGAATAGCAAAGTCGGTTTGCCATATTGGCCTGGCACCCAGGGACATGGGATGAAAAAACAGCTCGGCTGTCTGGATGCATCTGAACACTCAGTTATTTCATAAAGCCTGCACTGTGTGTTTGGAATGCACATTTGCTCTTATGAATAACAGTAATTGTTTGGCTTGGCCTGCCTTTGTGTGACCGCCAGCTGGCAATGACTGGAACCGTGACACATGACACTCCAGCTGTGTCCACATGTTTCTGCCCCGCAGTATCCACTTATATAATTTGCTTTTTTGATCAACAGTTGAGCCATTTAAGGGAACTCATCATATTACACATGCCTGCTACTTCTCTGCAAATAGTTCAATTGCAATTTCAAAAGATTTTCATTATTTCTTGCTTATTATGGTGATGTTGCGACTTCATTAAACATAGTGCAGTAAAGGATACATCCCTAATTGAACTTGAGTATTTTCCCTTGAATACACATAATTACCAGACAATAGCTTAGCATTTAATCAAATGAACCATTAAAATAGTAACTAATGATGGACTGACAGACCTGACCCAGTATCTTTAACTTTCCCCCAGTATTATTAGGCTTGCTATATTAGTCATTGTACGTAATTAGGTTTGTATCAGGGAAATGATCACTACCTGGGTTATGGTAAAAAAAAAATCTTATCAGCCGAGACTGGTTTGGCTCAGTGGATAGAGCGTCGGCTTGTGGACTGAAAGGTCCCAGGTTTGATTCCAGTTGAGGGCATGTACCTTGCTTGTGGGCACATCTCCACAGTGGGGTGTGCAGGAGGCGGCTGATCGATGTCTCTCATCGATGTTTCTGACTTTCTATCTCTCTCCTTTCCTCTCTGTAAAAAATCAATAAAATATATATATTTTTTCAAAAAATCTTATCAACTTGGGTGTTAAAGCTACACTTGTGTTCCATTGTATTTTCTTCAGAGAGATCTGGAAGAACCACGAAGAAATTGAACCTGACCCAAAATACACTTGTATTTTTATTACCTTTTCCTGTGACACTGAAAACATTCGCTTAATCCCTCCTTCCTGATACCAAAGAGTAGGGAACACACGCAGACCTTTTAGCTCTTGGGAAAATTCTAAATTATGCAACCTTGGAAGCAAATGGCCCCTGCCAGTGAAACTGGACCGTTGTCGCCTGAAACTCCCCTTGGACTTCCTCTCTTACTGTAGCTTGGGCTTCATTAAAATGCTGAGTTGATTAAAAGGGATGAAACCTCAGAATAGCTGACCGGAGAACCACATGTTGACAGTCTTTACAGCCCAACAATGGGTACCTTGCAAAAAAAATTATCATGTTGGCTGCTGAGACCTTCTAGTTTGGAGAAGGGAAATTTTTTTTAGTCCATTATTTTAGTACTCAGACTTTCCTGGCTGATGTAAGAGGCAGAACTTAGCATTATTGGAGGAATTAAATACAGGAGCTGTTAAAAAAAGGTCAATGAGGAGAGGACAGGGGCAGGGAAAAGTCAAAGATCTATTAAATTAGTTGTCAGGAAGCCTGCAATCTAGTTCAAGATCTTCCATTAACTAGTTGTTCTGCCTTTGATAAATAAATACCTTACTTGTCAATGTATCAGATACCTGATTCTTAAAAAAAGAAGAGAAAAAGAGATAACAAGAGAGAGAGCAGAAAGACTTGTTCTTCTAATAAATAGGGTCATTATGAAGATCTAATAGGATGATTATAAAGGCCTTGGGAAGTACAAAAATATTCTATAAATTCAAGATATTATTTGTGTAGAAAGTAATGGACATGGAAGTCAACATTGAGGGGTGATAAATCTTATTTAGAACTATACTTCATCCAAAGCTGGAAAAGAGTGAGAAATATTAGCTGAATGGATGCTGTTTCTCTGTTGGGCATTTGAGGAAGAAAAAACAAGTTGGAAAGTGCTTGAAAAAGTTATTCTCAGTCAACTTAACATCAACAAATTTGGGAGCTGGAAGGGACCAGAAACCTTATAACCAACATTTTCCATTTTACTGAGTAGGAAACTGAGTCACAACAAAAGGAGTTGAATTGACAAAAGCCAAGCAACCAGATGGTGGTCCAGTGAAGAAGCCCAGGTCTCCTCACACACACTGACTCCAGTCTTCACTGTCAGACTTTGGGAGAAGACATTCTAAAAAAGGACACAGAATGAGAATTAAAGGGGTTCCTTTGTGAAATATTCATGTTGCTGTGGGAAAATAAGAAGAGATAAATGGCTAAAGTGCCAGACATTGGCCCATGAGATCAGACAATAAAAAACAGGATTTACAACCAGGGGAAAAAGCTTGTCACATGTCTGGAGGGCTTTGATGAGAGGCATGCTGGGACTTAGCAGCTGGCTGTTGGGGACAGGGAAGAAGTGGTAAAAGACAAGACGGGTGTTGGAATCTTTACCCAATCTGAAGAGTTGGCCCCATGGGAGAGCAGCCACCAGCACAAAGAAGTATAGCAGTCTCTCACCAGGCACTTGCTAACATTTGGGGGGGATTTGGAGCTGGAAGGCATGGCACAGTGACAGCAGCATTCAGACAGCAGTGATGCCTGAAGTCAGGAAGCTGACAATGTCATGGTTCTGGGTGGTCCATCTGCTTTGGAATAAGACCCCAGCCAGCAGCTGGAGTTACCAGAAACAGGGTCCAGCTCCTACAAAAAGAAGCTCACAAGAGCTAGAACTATCTCTGGCATGTGTTTGGTACAATAATGAAGAACAAGGTAAGATATCCATCTCTCAGCTACATAAGCTGGGATTCGGGCAGACTATTCAGAACGGCTGGAGAACAGAACATGGGGACTAGGAAGCCTATCTCAGAGGGAGGAAGGCTGAGATTGCCCCTAAGCCTGCTTAGGTTTAGGACTGGAGAATCATTCCACTCCTGTGGTTTGAGTCTTCTGAACCACTAGTGTCTTTGTTCGGTCTTGTTAGCTGAAAGACTACAACTTTGCTACTGAAATATGAAGAACTTAGGGCCTAACATAACTGCAATCATTTTCCTCAATTATGCAGAAACCTAATCTTGGATTATTCTCTAGGCTCTCAGTACTATGAGGGCAGAGACAATGTCTCTGTGTTTGCCAGTATGTGCCCAGCACCCTGCATAAGGCCAGATACATAGTAGTCATTCAATACATATTTGTGGAAAAAATGAATAAATATACAGACTTCTCCCTTCCTCTATTGGTCATTCCAACCTTACTTCTCTGATATTAAGACCTACCCTAACACTGCTGATGGGCACTGTTTTATAGAGTTGTCCAGATCTGTAGTAAGAGCACACTTCAAAACTGTGGTTACAACAGAGAATCCTAACTGAAGTGCCCATGTAGTTGGCAGGAGAGACAGTAGGTCTTTTTTCCACCATCTCTTTGCCCCTTTTCTTATTTAGAGTTCAAAGGGAATTCTAGGAGAAGAATATAAACTTATAAAAAGAACAGAACACCAAATGCTTGAACAAGGGCATATTTTCTCTTCAGTGTTATCAAGAGGGAGGTATCAGAAAGGAAAGAATAGTTCAGCATCAATGAACATCCAGTATGTCAGTGCCTAATTTAATGTGACTGGATTTTTAGCAAAACTCACTCGTTTATATACTAGAAGCCCAGTGTTCAAATTTGTGCACAGGTGGGGTCCCTTTGCCTGGCTGGCAATTAGGGTTGGTCAGTGCTGCAGGAGGTTTGTCCAGGGGAAGGGGCCACAGGAAGTTGGCCGTGGAGGTGGGGGTTAGCAGGGGAGAGGCCATGAGAGGTTGGCTGTGGGAGTGCACTGACCACCAGGAGCAGCTCCTGCAGTGTGTGTCATAGCAACTGGTTGACTGGTTGATTGATTGTTCAGTCATTTGATCACTTAGGCTTTTATATAAATAGATTCATTGATTAATGCTCTATGATTCAATTTCTTCATTGTAAAATCAGGATAAAAATAACTATATCATAGGTTTGTTGTGATGATTAATAGAACCTATAGATACAAAAGTTTAAGAAAGTTCCTGGCACACAATAGATTCAACAAAGATTAGGTGGCATCATCATCATCTCCATCATCACCACCATCAACATCATAGACAAATCACTTGTTCAGAGAAAAACAAAACTGAAGATTGTGGGATCCTTGAGGGCAAGTGTGGCCCAGTTACCACTGTTTTTTTATCAATTAAACTTGGCACAAAGTGGGTGCTCAACAAATGTTTATTGATTAGCAAAGAACATATGCATAAAATCCAGGTGAGACTTGATTGATTAAAAAAGGAGAAGAAAGTGATAATACGCAAAGGCATTCTGAAGAAATAGAAATTAGAATTAGAAAAGACATGGGATGTGCATGTTTATGGAGGGTATTATGTATACTCCTGACCATTCCTTCTGAGGACTGGGATGATATGGAGTCCTGTAATGTGGTTAATGCCTAGGTAAGGAGAACTTTGAAAGCCAAGGTAAGTTGGTTGACCTTTGTCATGAGTCATAATGTTCACATTTTCTTCCTGCAGCAGAGAAACAATAAACACTTAACTAATGACAGCCCACCTATATCTAAGAAACTGTATAAGAGTTGCATTGTGGATTAAATTTAGTCACTAATTTAATTATGTGAGAAGCCATTTACTTTTAAAATGGGTTTGGGTGGGGTTTTTTGGGTTTTTTTTTTTTTTTGCTTTAAAACTTATGATAGTCACTCAAAGAATAGCATGCAAATATTCTAAAAGTTTATAAAATAGAGGCTTCCAGCCATTGCTTTGGATATAGAAAACTGAAAAGATTGTTGCTCCTGCAACAATAATAGTGAAAAGATAGGTATCTACAAAATTAACTTTTTGGAATCTATGAGAGAACTGAGGTTGAAGGACAAACATCTAGGGAAAGACAGGTGTTTTCAAAGAGGAAGGACATAAGCACTGACTCACCTATATGGACCACGGAGAAAGACATGTCAATCAAACAAGTGAATAGAAGATTTTCGCTAATAGTTTTAATGAATTGAGGAAAGCTGAGCGTGGGCTACTGTGAGAATGTACACTAACCAGAATACAGAAAATACAAAGATAATGCACACCTAGTTTTGCAGGATCCTGTCTATCAAACTGGCAAGGTGCTCATGAAAAAGAATGAGGACAAAGCAGGAGGCCAAAGAGAGCCTCCATTCAGGTGGAGGGATAGAGGAGGGGAGCAGAATTCACTGTGAGATAGGCACCAGGTTTGGACCTGTATTTCCTATGGGAAAAAAACCTTTCAACATAAGAAGGAAACTTTGATCTTTAAAAAGAATTATGGAGTGATGAAAATGGTTAAAATGAAAGTAATCACAAAATTCATTTTTTTCTGTTTTAAAAATGTTCTACAATTAATTGACTGTCTAAAGCAAAAACAGGAGCAATGGAATCAAAACTGAGTTGTATTGGTGAAAGCATTAACACACAGATCAATGGAATAGAATAGAAAATCCAAAAATATATCCACACATATATGCTCAATTAATTTTTGAACAAGCTACAGAAGTAAAGTAATCCAATGGAAATGCAAGCCTGCCACAAATTCTCACCTAGGATTCTATAATACCACTATACCTAGTAAACTGATGAAAACCAAAGTCAAAGAGAGAAACCTGGAAAGCAGCTGGTGGGGAAAAATAAGATATATCAAAGGAACAGCAACAAAACATATGACTGACTTTGAAGCAGAAAATATGGAAAGTAGAAAATAATAGAGTAACATCTTCAAAGTGCTCAAAGAAAATAACTCAACATTTAGAATTCTACATTCATATAAAATGGCTTTCAAAAATAAATGCAAAATACTTTTTATTTGGATTTGGATCTAGAAAGTAAAAAAAGATGATTGTTCCCATAGTAACTATAAGAATAACACATATACAAATTAAAATGATGTTTCCATGAATTTTACCAGCTAGCAAAGAAGGCTACAGACAAGGAATCATTGATAAACTGAGTTCTAGCAGGAAATGATTCCTTCATAACTAAGCAGAAAAGCATGGAAGCTTACACATCTAGTGTGACCATTCTGAACATGGTAGAAGGAAGAGCCAACTTCCCATAATCAGAGACTTCACAGAGATGAGGAGAAATCAGATAAACCTTAGAATACTGTGTCAGTTGGCAGGACATACTCAAATCTGGAAAAATCCTAAATGCAGGAACAGAATGGGTAGACCTGACAAATATTTTCTTTTACCGTATCTCTAAATTTTTGCCAAGAAAGCAACCGGGAAGAAGGTTTGGAAGTCTCATTTTGCCTGTTTTCACAGTAACTGAATTCTTGGACCTTGCTGAAACCAAAGAACTTACATACTTATATGCTTACCCATGGACACAGGCAATAGAGTCGTGAAGACCTGGGATGGGGGAGATTAGGAGGAGGTGAGTAAAGTAGGGGAAAATGGGATACATCTGTAATACTATCAACAATCTATAATAATAAAAGCATAAGTGCAAATCGACCAAATGACCTTTCAGGTGACCTTCCGGACAAAGCCAGGGCTGCAGCCATGGGATCAAGGCAGCCTCCTCTGCTGCAAAGGCCTACACTTGCACGAATTCCATGCATCGGGCCTCTAGTAAAAATATATTTAAAAAAACAAAAATGGTAAACACAATTTATCTGGAACCATAGCACAAACCTTTCTCAGTCAAAAAGATAGCTACCAAAGAAATTAGAGGTTGAGCTATTCACAGGTGGACTTAATTAATTATTAAGGTTCTAATTAATTTGGTTGTAGGAGGAATTCAAATGATCAACTCCTACCCCTAATTTCCAATCATAGGAGAAAGGGTTTGCACTCTCTAGTAAGTAAACAAAACAATATAATAGTTTTGTCTCCACTATTTTGTTTGTAATGCCTGAATAGACATTGATGATGTTTGAATAGAGATTAGCAATTTTGTGGATCCTATAAGGAATTAATTGCCACACATCTGACAAACATTTAAAAAATAACTAGGAAATATTATGAAAAATATTATTCATTTACCAATGAATAGAGCCAAATTTGATGACACAGCCAAATTCCTTAAAAACACAATTTATGAAAACTGGCTCAAGAAGAGACTTGATTTTTTTATTTTTGTTAAAAAATTTTTTGCTGAAATTAAAAACTTTCCCACAAAGAAACACCAGGCCCAGATGGCTTAATTAGTAAGTTCTATCAAACATGTACATAAGAAATAATACCATGCTTCCTAAATGTTTAAGAAAATGGAAGAGAGAACAAATCCAAATTTACTTCCTGAATCCAGCATAAATCTGATGCCAAAGGATGATGAGAACATTACAGGGGAAAAAATTGCAGGTTAATAGTTCTCAGAAACATAGGTACACAAATATTTTTTAAATATTAGCAAGTCAAATTCCATAATACATGAAAAGAATACTATATTATAACCAAATTCCATAATACATGAAAAGAATACTATAATATATTATTCTTGCAGTTTATTCCAAGAATACAAGGTTGTCCTAAAAATCAAAAATACTTATTATAGTTCATTATGTTAATAACAAAAAATAGAAAAACGTTAATTGTAATGGAGACTCAACATCATCCACTATTAACAATACCTGTCAGAAAACAAGGACCATAAGGAAGCTTCCTCAAAATCATAAAGTCTCTATGGAGTGGTGTGTGCATGCGTGGGTGTACACAGATATATACACATATTTGAAAACCTAAAGCTACATTAAAATCAATGGTAAAACATTGACTATATTTTTAACAGAGAACAAGGTGAGAAAGTCTGTTCTCACTACTGCAAATAAATACTTTTTTATTTTTATTTATTTTTAAAATATATTTTATTGATTTCTTACAGAGAGGAAGGGAGAGGGAGAGAGAGTTAGAAACATCAATGAGAGAGAGACATCAATCAGCTGCCTCCTGCATGCCCCCTACTGGGGATGTGCCTGCAACTAAGGTACATGCCCTTGACTGGAATCGAACCCAAGACCTTTCAGTTCGCAGGCAGACACTCTATCCACTGAGCCAAACCGGTTTCACATAAATACTTTTTTAAATAAAACATAAAATACATAAAAATTGAGAAGAAAAATCTTTTTTGAGGATTACAAGATTATTTATGAAGAAAATCCAAAGAAATTTCTAAAAAAAATAAATAAATAGTAGAACTAAAATGTTGCAGGATAAAGGCCAATGTGTGAAAGTCAGTTGTATCTATTTACTTACAACTTTTAGAAAATGAAATTTAAAAGTGCAATGCCATAGCCAATTGAATTTTTAATTGAACATCTGAACTCATTTAGGAATAAATTTAACAAAGGGAGTGTAAGGCAGTTACTTTGAAAGATATAAACATTGCTGAAAGCAATTGAAGAAAACCTAAGTAAGTGGCCTAAAATGAAAAAAGCAGGAAGATGAACAAACCAGTTATGGCAGTTTCATACAATGGATATAAGGTTAAGCTTGACATAAGGTTAAGCTTTAAACTAAATAGTGTATATACATATATCTTTTTTATATAAAATTTTAAAAAATGTCAAAATAATGGTTATAGACATCATTAGGGTGGCTACTTTGGGGGAGAATGACTGGATGGAGGCATTAAGGGGGCGTTTGTGTTTGCTGGTGATGTTCTGTGTCTTAATTGTCTTGAACTATATAGATACACATCACTGTGTTTACTTTGTAAAACCTCATGTAGCTTTACATTTGAGACTTGTGCACTTAAGGTATCCATGTTAAACAAAAAAGTTTAAAAGTAAGTACCCTCTCCAAGGCAATTAGCCCATGCAGAAAACCCACACAGGGAAGCCACAGCCAAGCTGAGAGGTACAATCAACAGACACAGCAACCACCGGTCATGTGGATGGAGGCATCTCCAGAGGATTCCAGACTTCAGCCTTCATGTAGCAAAGGAAAACTGTTCCTGCTATGCCCTGCCCCAATTCATGACCCACTGAAACCATGAGAGACAATAAAATTATTGTTATTTGGGGGTGATTGTTTTGCAACAGAAGTCACCTTCAGAACATCAATTGGCAGTGCTACTAGCAAATAGCTGTGTCACTGTATCTTCACCTGCAGCCAAGATAACCACCTTCAAAAATCTTTGCTGATTTGATAGCTGAAAAACAGTACCTTATTTTCTCAGTTTTGGTGACATTGAATTTTTTTTGTTCTTACATATAAATTCTATTTTAAAGATGGCGGATTTGATCTGGGAAAAAATACACACTGGCTTCCCAAGGCAATCTCTAAAAAAAAGGGGGGGTGAGGGGGCTCTTTTAAAATTTCCCGCCCAGAGGCAAGTAACCAGCAGAAAGTAGGTAGCAAGTTTGCATTTGAATAGCTACAGGTTGGCTTCTTCAGTTCCCCAGCAGAAAAATTATGATCATTTTAAAAGTCAAGCAGCTGGACAAGGCCTGTTTTGCTTGTCAGCCTTGAGCTGCTGGAAACTTAGAAACTCTGAAGTTTACTAAATCAAATGATAAAAACTTATATCTAAATATACTGAAATGTTGATCTGAGTATGCCTCGTATGAAGTCTAGAGGATAGAATTTAATTTATTAATTGAATGTACCTCGTATTTTATTTGAAATGTATACTTAAAATGTAAAAGTATTATTGATTTGAGAAATGCTAAGTATTTAACTTGCTACCTAAAATTTGAAGCTCTGAAGGTTTGATATTCAAATTGAATTGGGAGAAATTATATAATTGTGGTAACTAACTGCCTAGATTATAGCAATTTATTTTTGAGAAAATAATTTTTGTATTTTCTCTGATAATTAGGAATGCAAAATATGTTACTTATTGGTCTAATTAAAAAAGAGGACTAATTCTGTGAACTAATTTAAATAAAATTGATATTCTTTAAGATAATTTAAGTATATAATCTTTAAATCATATATATAAATATGTATATATTATCTTGCCAAGTTATTTTAAGACTTTGAGAATAACTTTTGGACATTTCATGGGCCCTGAAATGTTTTCAAAAGTCTGTTCACTCTTAAAAGAAATATTTTTTAATTAAACCGATTGATACTTGAAATCGCATGGAAAGCTTTATCAAATAAAAATTAATCAATCATTTTACTTATATACATATATTAAATGTTATGAAGGTTTTGGCCTCTAAAGAGGACAAAATATTTCTTAAATCCAATAGCAAAATTTTAAGATGGAGTTTAAAGTAACAAAAAGCCCATAGCTGCCTGCATTTTAAATAGGTTGGTTTTGGGGCAGCATTTGTGCTTTGTGAATCAGACCTATAAATTTACTAAATTTGCTTGCTTTGCTTTTTTAATAAAAATACCTTTACTTTATAAATTAGCTTTTTAAAATATAATCAAGGTCTCATATAAATTAAGTTACACGAGAAGACAATTTTTTAAATAAGTAATTGAATCCAAGTAAAATCTAAGAAAAGATTAGAAGCCACCATGAGGACTGCCTGGCTTGGCAGCCGACATGTTGACCTCATGGTTTGCCACTCCCATGAGGGCCGCCATCTTGAAACAGCAAAGGCCAACCCCTCTCTTTGAATAAAGTTACTGAGATCTCCCATAACCCCTCTGTATATGCAAATAAGCTTAAGGGGATACTCTTTAAAAAGAAAATTCTAGCTTAATAAAAAGGAGAAATTTAAAAATTTTGAAATCTCTTTCACTGATATTTATAGTGTAAGCTAAGATTGTTGTGAAAGTATTAAATCTGACAGTAAATTAGTAGACAACTTTAACATAAAAGTGCTTGTGATATGGCTACTCCAATGTATGACCCAGTACTTATTATTGGTGTAACAGAAACTTACTGTAGCCTGAAGTTATCCTGGAAGAAAATAAAGAGGTTTCCTTCAAAAGTCATAAGGATTGTAATTGAAAGTCAATATATTTGGCCTCATGAGCCAAAGTAAATAATTTGTGTTTTTGCCTCACTGGTAAAGTTTATGTTAAAGTTATTTAAAGACTAATTATACAAATGAAGTTAAAAAATAAAACTTATTTCAAGTTATTTAAAATTGGCTATTTGAAATAAGTGAATATTCAAAAAAAATTAATTGTACTGGACAAAAAACCTGTTTCTGAAGTATTAACTAAAATTTTTATTGATAGTTCATCTCATAGTAAAATTGCTTAACATACAATGAATCCAAATCAGTCATATTTCTGTGCAAAAATTAAAATTACCTCAGGCATTAACCATTTCTACAGATGGATCCAGTTCTGAAAAGGCTGAGTCTACTGCATCAGAAGAGCAAAGGTTCTTCAAACCCCTTGTATTTCAGTAGAAATACAAGCTCTTATTTATGCCTTAACAGATTTTGCTACAGAGCCCATCAACCTAAAGTGATAGTGCTTATGTGGTAAGTATGGCCAAAATTATTGAAACAGCTACTATAGGGTACACTAATTCAGAGGAACTATTCATTTATTTTTCAGCCTTCAAAATGTTATTTGAGAATGATAATTTGCATGTTTATTGGAAGCAATGTCGTCAGTATGTTATCCACCTCCCTGTGCCAACTTTAGGGGTAAATCCCTGAGGATTTAAACCTAATCAAATCTGGCAAAATGGATGTCACTCAATAGTGGAAAGAGTCAGTCGTACTCTTACAATCAATTTCTAAAACAAAAAGAGGGAGATGGATGTTATGTGTCACATCAAAACAAAGTCAGTCATACTCTTTGTACTTTAAATTTTTTTAATTGTGAAGCACAGGGTTGTACAGTAGCCGAAAGGCATCAGACCGCCTGTACAATAGCCTCCACATAGTTAGCTAGGTGGAAGGAAGCACAAACTAGACGAGAGTTTTATCAGATTCAGTAATAATGTAGGGAAGGGACTGTGTTTTGTATCTTTCCAGAAGGAGCAGTGCAACAACTAGGTGCCAGAACGTTACGTGCATCGCCACAATGGACTCAGAGAAGCTCCTTGTCCCTTCACTCAAAAGGACTGAGAACTGCCCCCATGAGGGCAAAGTGAAAGAAGAAGAAAACTGAAGCCTACCCAAGGGACCAAGGCGCCAATATGGGTCATCTGAAAAAGTTAACAACTGAAGTCCAGCTGATAAGTAGAAAAACAAGAAGTTGAAGCTACTTCTTCAACCATGTTTCTGCTTATGCTAGCATCTGTTAGCTGCCAATCTTCTGTAAAATCTTGCTCAGTCAAGTCCGAGGACTCTGAGTAAATATACACCAGCAGCAAAAGAAACTTTCTTTCATTTAGTAACTAAAAATGTTAACATGTATGTAGTTTAGATTTCTCTTATTGCTGTCTTATAAAGGCATTGTTTTGTTATTTTAATAGCCAGCATTTTGCTCTTGATGTTCAAAATTATAACATTTTTAAGTAGTTTGGTTTTTGCATTGATATTGTTTGCAACTGTTTTAATATTAGGGCTTTGTCCTTGATATTTAAATTTTACTTTTATTATAGTAGCATAAAAACAAAAACAAAAAGGGTGAGATGTAGAGAGTGCCTGGGAAGGCACATGGGCATTCTTCCTTAATAATTGTCAGCTGAACCCAAGGTGACAGGTAAAACCGCATCTTGGTTACACATCTTACCAAAAAGGCAGATGTGTTCTCAGCATTGACTCTTACCTTTGCCCTGGTGTAGGGAAGTGGGCTTTGATATGTAAATCCAGTCTAGCACCGGGATTGAGGAAATGTGTCTTTTACCTTAAATTTTGGTGAAACCCTCTGGTATTTGGGATATAAAATAAATATGCTGAACCGGCTCTGGGTCACTGTCTCTCTGTCAAAAGAGGGCAGAAGTCTACCCGGTCCTAGCTTCTCTTTCTATCTCTGTGTCTTGTCTCTTTCTTTTATTTCTCAATCCCAAGCCTCCTCTACTCAGGAATTGGCTCCGCTTCTAGCCATACTGGACGTGGAAAAAAGAGAGAAATAGTTACACATATTCATTACCCATTTTCATTTTGCAAACTGTTTCAAATCACAATTTGTGTGGATTCCTTCTGAGTATTTAAAAGGCCTTTTAATTTTTTTCAAATGGGAAAGTGTTCAAGAATCAGACACAAATTCTGCATGAAACTCAGAACACTGAACATTTGGTCAATTGCAGTAGAGTAGCTTGTTTTCTCCCTCACTGATTTGCTGAATGGTGCTCAGCCCTGGGTGGCCTTGGTTTCCTATAGCAAGAATGTTCCCAAGAGGATAGTAAGCTAATGGTGATGATAGGAGGCTCTGTGATCTGTCAAAATGAGAATAAGATGCTTGGCAAAGTGATTGGTGAACTTAATGAATATAGGGAAAACTATTCTGTTAAGACTTTGGCTTAATATTAAAATATTATTCAATGTTTTCCATCAATTACCATTTAAGGCAGAGGAAAGCAAATGTATGTGGTGGTAGAATCTAAAGCAGAGCTCTTCCTATGAACTCTGAGATATCATCTTTAGGATTCATGCAAAGTTTATATTCCATTTTTTCATGTTTGTATTAATATAAAAGAAATATTTTTGCCCTAAATTGTGAGAAAATTAGAAACTGAAAGGAGACATGCTTTGCTTACATTAGGCTTTTGGTATCCCAAAGACACTGCCATATTCACTTGCAGATGGGGACACCTCTACCTGGGTTTGAGAAGAATGGAATGGTTATACCACATATTATATATAGCACTATAATATTAATACATTTTTTATCTTCACCCAAGGATATGCTTACTTTGAGAGAGAGAGAGAGAGAGAGAGAGAGAGAGAGAGAGAGAGAGAGAAGAGAAGAGCAGAGGAGAGGAGAGGAGAAAGAGAAACATCCATCAATTGACTCCCATATCCACCCCAACTTGGAATCGAACCCCCAACCTACGTATGTGCCTTGGTCAAGAACCTAAACTTCAACCCTTTGGTGTTTGGGATGATGCTTTAATCAACCTAGCCACCGAGCCAGGGCTGAATAGATCCAGATATGTCATTGTAGTTATTCATTAGCATATTTAACAACAGCAAAATTGGAGCCTATTGCTTTTTGTTTGCATAATGTTTGTTCATTTATTCCTTACTTGCCTTATTCAACAAGTATTTATTAATTGTCTCCTCTGGACCAGGCACTGTCCTCATTGCCAAGAAACAGAAATAAAATAATCAAACATCCTTGCCCTTCACATTCTGTGGCGAACAACAGACAATAAGCAATAAACATAATAAATAAGCAGATGTTAAGCATTTTGGGAACTAAAAAAAAAGTAGAGGGAGGGGATGCAGTGTGGAATGTGTTTACTCTGGTTGGAGGAGTGGTAGACTTCAGTGACAAGGTGACATTTGAGCAAATACTTGAATGTGCTGAGGGAATTACTTAGGAGGTAAGTGTGCCTGGAGGAGAATGAGTGAGAGAAAAGGAATAAAATAGGAAGCCAGAAGGTAATTTGGGGCCCGATCACATAAATCAATGTAAGGACTTTGACTTTGACTCTGAGTGAAATGGGGAGTTGTCATGGAGTTTTGAGGAAAGAAGTGACATGGTTGTGTCTTAATAAATCTTATAATTTGTATGGAGTTATTTTTTTAAAAAAGATCATACTGGCTGCCGTTTTATGAGAGACCTGTGTGGGGCAGAAAAACTGGATAGGAGTGTACTGAGATATTCTGAGCAAGACGTGGTGGTGACATAAAATAAGTTGTGGGAAAAGGTCAGATTCTGGATATAAATGGATTTGTTCAAACATTTCATGTTGGCTTGGAGAGAAAAGGCCTGGGGATGGAGGGAGTGCAGGAGGAGGAAAAAAGAAAAGAGATGACTTCAAAATGTTAGGCCTGAGCAACTGGAAGATCAGCTGAGATGGGTAAGGCTACATCGGTGCATGTTTTAGGGGTCAGATCAGCCATTCAGTTTCAAACATATTGAGATTATGTTTATTAGATATCTCAGCAGAAATATCAAGTAAGGAATTGAGTACACATGTCTGAAGTTTAAGGAAGAGAGAGAGGTCTGGACTTAAGATGTAATTTGGAGCATCATGCACATATACATAGAGTTTTTGAGTGAGACTCAGCAGCATTGTTTTGTCTGTCTTTTACAAATACAGCCTTCATCTCCCTGCTGCTCCTCCTGTCTTCCCTATCCACAGAAGAAGCACAGAGGTGAGCAAAACCATCTCAGCAGGTCATCTAAAGGTGAGATAGCAAGAAAATGTGACCATAACAGGTAGGTCCCCAACCTTCAGAATTTAGAACAAAACATTTTATGGAAAACAAATAATAAGTACTGTGTGTGAAGAGGTCATGATACTGACTTTTTAAGGCTATATTTACTCTCTTAAGCATCTCCTGTGTGTGGTATTAAAAACACACACACAGAGAGGTCCAATGAGGTCTTTCTTGGGGGAACATAGGTAGCAAGACTAAGTGGAAATATACTTCTATACTGAGTGGACATCCTTGCTGGTCAGTTGGTCAGTTTTCCTGAGGACTTGTTTACTACAGGCATCTGTCTCCTGTAGTATCAGGGAAGAGTATAAAGCAAACCAATTTCTATTGTGTTCCAAGATCATTTCTACACAGTTTTGGATATGACCTGAGAAAGAGCCTTATTAGCCGGGTGAAAACTTCAGCTCATTAGAGGAAGAAGCCCTGGAGCTGGAATCAAAAGGCTCGAGTCTTACAGGGAATCATGAACTACAGAAGACCTTGCTCTAGTTTTTTTTTTAGCTTCGGTGAGCTCATAGGAGCAAAGTGCAGCACAGCAGCAGAGCGGTGTTGATTGGGGATCCCTTCCCATCCAGTGGGTTGCACTTAACACCCTGGAACAGCATGCTCAGTACTGGGCACCACATAAAATAAGGGACGTTAACAAACTAGGATAGCTCCCAAGTACCATAGCCAGAACAGTCAAGAGACAAAAACTCACATTAATGAAGGATAACAGGAGGGATAGTCATGGGTTCTTAACCTGTAATGCATGAGCATGAAGATGTATATTTCATCGCCAGGTACACATGTGCATTTTTCTGATTCTCCACCAAAATAAAAGTACCCCAAGCAAAGGGGTACTCAATCGAATTGGAGACAGAGGTGTTGACGGGATTTCCTAAATATTCTTCAAATATTGGGGAACATGTGTATAAAAGAAGCAGAATTAATTTTGACAGGGTAAGATCTGAATGTGTATGCTAGCTTTACAACTGACTGATATGTATCTTTTCACATTTAATTTAATCTTCCTAGTGATATGTTTTCTTAGTTTTAAAAACTGGAAGGTAATATTCATTTTGAGAGGGGCTGTCAATATTAGAAGTAATGTCTGCAATGCTTGGCACAGTTGGCACTTCCTACCTAGTAACTAGTATTGTTACCCTGTGTAACACCTTATGCCTGAGAGAGAACACATATGTGAAAACCAGGTGTGTGTTTTTTAATCTAACAATTTCATCTATTTTTTTTCTTTTTTTACTGGGATGAATTACTTTGCGAGATTCTGGATAACCACCAAAGATGTTCATATGTAGACCAGATATCTGCAGCTCTCTGATTATAAAACTGGAACTGCTGCTGGTAGGGGAGGTTTAACTAATCAGTTTCTGAGGCCTTTTCCAAAAGTAAAGATCTTGTAATTCTAGGCTTTAGCCTCTGATAGGTGACTGCCATTTCTCTGATAAATGTTTCTTATACTTCTATGTGCCACCCTTAGAAACATCCTCAGATTCTTCCAAGATCTGAAGAGACTGTGGGAAAGTATTTTCTAAACCATAAAGCATCATCTACACATAGGGATTATTTTCTAAACTTAAACTTAGCAGCCCCTGTAATCTCCTACAGTAGATCTTCCTCCTTCCACAGATCCATGTCTCTTCTCTTCAGTTAGAGAGAATTGGGATCCTTTTGAGTATGGATAATCTCAACAGGATTTGTTTTCATATTTAGAGTTCAACTCCGTAAACTGAATACTCGAAATCATGGCTATCTTCTTGTCTGATTCATATAGAGGCATTTGTTGGGTCTCTTCTTTTTTCTCTTTATCATTTAAATGAAAAGTCTTTGCAGTCCAATTGTACCAGATGTCTGTCGAGTTATTCTTCAACTCCTTAGATCCTGGTCTTACTCAGGAGATGGGTCTGAATGTATAATTTAGAGTCTATTGTAAAGAGAAACCAACAGCCCAGATAAGAATAACCGGAAGAGGATTGAATTAGGACAGTATTAAAGACCCAAGCCTGGGTGAACAGCCATAGATTCTTGCTGGATAACTGAACAGTCCAGTTACCTAGGAAAACAATTTGATTCTAACTATTTGTGTAACTGATATGTAAGCCAATAGGCAGGACCATGGCTAAGTGGTGTTGATCATCTCAGCAGCCCAGGTGTGGAATCACTCAGATCTGACATGGTAAACAACTGTGTGATCTTGACTTGGCTCCTTCAACTTCTTTGCCCTTTGGAATCTCCAGCTGAAAAAGGAAGATTGAAAGAGATGAATGTAAGGCACTTCCAGTCTTCAACATATTTTGGTCTCCTGATAATACACATAGTTGTTTCTACTCAAATTTTTGGACTTGACCTGAGTTATTAAAACTTGTTAATCTAACTCTTTTATGGTAAATAATCAATGGACTATGGAATATGGGCAATTGCTTCAGGCTCCAAACATTGGGGATTTCACAAAAGGCAATGACTGAGAAAAGTAGTTCTTAGGGGGAGAGAGAGAGAGAGAGAGAGAGAGAGAGAGAGAGAGAGAGAAGACACTATGTATACACTGACACGTGAAGCTCTTATCCCTTCAGCCTGAAATCATGGTCCCTCCACTTCCTCTGGTCCCCAAGGCAAACCTGATGGACCAGTTCCTCTCTTCTCTTCATGCCTGTCATCCTGCGTGTGATCTTTACATGCTGCATTGTTGCTCTCAAGGCTGTCTCTGATCTATGAATATGTCTGCTGGGTGGTAGGTGTGGAAATAGGAGATACATATGTGATTTGTTATGAGTGCTATATGTGCAGAGATGGCTCCCAGCTCCCACTCCTTAGGGATACTTAGGGATAGTCAATCTCAGAAACACTTTTCTCTTTCTGCATGTCACTCACTTCCTGACAGTATATTATACATCTGTTTGTTACTTTATCTCTTGTCTCTCTCCAGCACCAGAATGTAAACTCCTTGCAGTTATGGATTTTATTTCTCAGTTCTCCAACATATACTCAAGGCCAGGAAATTATACATAAAATTGTTGCAGATTATAGGATTATGGGATCCAGAGCCCTCTGTTTCCTCACTTCCTTTCCTCCATCCTCCAAGGACTCCATGGAATGCTTAAAACTGCTGACAGGTGCCGTCTTTCCCCCTCACACAGGAGAAAACAGTGAGCCGGGAACATTTAGTGCTTTGCCGAGACCACAAAGCCAGTTAGTGGCAGGGGTGCCGGGGCTCTGTTTCTGATGTGCTTTCTACTCTGACAAACCACCCAGGAGCCTTTACTCAGGGACTTGTCCTATATCCTTATGCATCAAACAGGACATTTGTGTGTGTGTTTAAACATTGTTGTCATTGGTGTCCACCCCAGAGTTCCAAGTGTCTGTGTCTTCCAGTCCCATATGAAGGTCAGGGATCAGATGCCTTTCCTGCATCTCCATCCAGGCCCACGTAGTCCCCATAGGAGATGGAGGCCAGCTGCTCCTCTGCCACTCTGCGGAACGGGGGAGAAATCCTCCGCCCTTCCCCAGGGCCGCTGGCTGTCTTTGGGCCTCCAGGGCACATGGGGATGACAGGGCAGAGCCTGTGGCATCCTTACTGATGAAGAAATCTCCCAAATTGCAAGTCCAGCTGTTAATGCAGATGACAGTCAACAAGGAGGAATCATAGAAACAGATGCCTCAGGCTCCCCATTGTGGTGACTATGAGGGGGGTTCAGTGCCAGGGCCCATAACCCACCCTTCAATTTGCTGAGGAAGCCGACAGCCAGCAGATGTAATGGACATTGACAAGAGTGGAGATCTTCACATCAGAAAAGTGTCAAAGTCCCCAAAAGAGCCCTTCAGAAGGGATGGCCTACCGTGGGGAGGGAAGGAAAGGGATGAAAGAAAGAAGCTTGCTGGGTTCTTCCCAGACAAGCTGGTTTCTATTGAAAATATAAAAGATGGGAAACATGGGCATGACAACAATGACTGTTGTGACTGTTTTAATTAGAGAAAAATCAATAATATGTGCTAAGGATGAAAGCTGGTTTGGCTGAGTTTACTTCCACTGTCTGTCACTCGTCAACTGGCATGCACAGCCCTGTCACTTCATCTTGCACAGTTGACATGTCATTTATCGATCGGCCAGCCAGTATGAGGAGTGTGACTAACTGATGCAAGCTTGGGAAGGACTCGCCAGAGCACCCCGGAGTATGGAGTTGGGGGGAAAAGTGGATTGTCTTTCCTGCCATCCACTGGGAATCCTCCTTTCACCTCCCACTTTCAAAAGGTGACATGAAGAAAACAGCTGGCCGAAACCGGTTTGACTCAGTGGATAGAGCGTCAGCCTGCAGACTAAAGGGTCCCGGGGTTCGATTCCGGTCAAGGGCATGTACCTTGGTTGCAGGCATATCCCCAGTAGGGGGCGGGCAGGAGGCAGCTGATAGATGTTTCTCTCTCATCGATGTTTCTAACTCTCTCTCCCTCTCCCTTCCTTTCTGTGAAAAATCAATAAAAATATATTAAAAAAAAAAAAGAAAACAGCTGAAAGTAAGGGGTAGGAAGTGCAAAAAACCCAACAACAACACAAAAAAAATTGGGAACTGAAAAGAATGAGAAGATTAAAAAGGAACAAAACTACACAAACTCATAGGCATTACAATGAGACAGCCACATACAGCACTTTGCTGTTCTCAAACATTTTGGAGCTCAAAGCAAGCACGCCTGTTGATGTGAAACCTGATGATACAGAACCTGAGGATACAGATGGTGCACTGTATGTACCCAAAAGAATTGAAAATGGGTTCTTAAATAAATATGTGTACAAGAATAAATGCTTAATAATGAATGAATAGATTAGCAAATTATGGCATATGTAACCTATATAATAAAAGGCTAATATGCAAATTGACCAAATGGTGGAACGACCAGTTGCCATGATGTGCACTGGCCACTAGGGGGCAGACGCTCAATGCAGGAGCTGCCCCCTGGTGGTCAGTGTGCTTCCACAGGGGGAGTGCCACTCAGCCAGAAGCCAGGCTCATGGCAGTCGGATATCCCCTGAGGACTCCCAGACTGCAAGAGGGCACAGGCCAGGCTTTGGGACCCCTCCCCACTGAGTGTACGAATTTCATGCAATGGGCCTCTAGTGTGTGTGTGTGTGTGTGTGTCTGTGTGTGTGTGTGTGTGTGTATGTGTGTGTGTTTGTATGTGTGTAATATTATTGAACCATAAAAAGGAATGAAGTAATGATAGATGAACCTCAAAAACATGACACCATGTGAAAGAAGCCAGACACAAAAGGTTACATAGTGTATGATTCTGTATGTAGGAAATACCCAGAATAGATATATCCATAGAAATAGAAAGTGGATTGAGAGAAGGGAAATGGGGAATAACTGTTAAGCAGCTACAGAGTATAATAGTGTTTTGGAACTAGACAGAGGTGGTGGTTACACAACATTTAAATGTACTGAATGTTGAATTGTTCACTCAAAAATGTTAATTTTATGTTATGCAAATTTCACCTCAATAAAAAATACTTAAATAAAAATCTATTTGAAAAGCAGTTAATTAACACACACACAAAAAAAAAAAAAACACAAAGGAGGCTGGTAGAATGAGGCAGAGGCAGTGCCGAGTGTATCCACTCACATAGGTGGAGCTGTCCTCTCTGGTCTTTTCTCTGAGACACCCTCTGAGAGTCCCCACATGGCTCGTGTCCCAGGAACTTGAAAGCTTGTCCCTCCACCCCATACCCTGCCATTTGGCTATAAAAGCAAATGTGCAACCTTGACTAGGGAGGGGGTGAGGTGGATGATTTCCCCCTAAAAGACCAACCCACAGGACCAGTGCCACTGAGATACAGAACACTAAGGTTATAGGTTAAGGACTGAGAGCTAGATATTTGTGTAATTATGGTATTACAGGACTGGCATTTAAAAATAATTACTACCTTAAAAAAAAAAAAAGCAAACCCATACATATATCTCTTACTCAGGTTCAGTTTCGTGTAGAACCTTCTGTCTGCAAGCTGAATGGTTGCTTCTCGTTCAGCACTATGGAAATGCATAAGTGATGTACGGGGATCTCCACAGAAATTTCCAGGGCCCAGTCTGACTGCTCAGCTTGTTATTAATGTCCGCTAGTCAGGCCTTCCCACTGTTCAGAAAATTTCACTCCTGTGGCTTCTTGGCTGGTTTTGAGGAATCACTATATGAGGTGAGTGAACTCGTCAGTGTGTTGGTATTTAAACTGTGGTCAGACGGTGAAACAGAAAAAAGAAGGGGTAGTTCATAAAAAGCATTCATTAATGATACTCTCTTCCTGATCGGGCCTAGAACAGGTCTGTTACTGTCCAAAACAAAACCGGAGGTGCGGAAGATTTTTATTTCCAGTGTCTCACCTTCGGAAGAAATAAAAAGATACATGGAATGAAAATATGCTTAAGACAATGTGGTGATTTCGTTCCAGAGAAACATTTGGGCCCTTTCCCTGGGAAGGGGGTTAAAAGGTTGTCAGTGCTTTCTCCAGGGGCTCCGTCTGACAGTGAACATGTGTTTCCTCCCCTTTAATCGACTCGCCAGTAGCCAGAAAGCTTCTTGTTTTCTGCAGAGGTTGTCAAAAACGATTTCAGTCTGGAGACGATGAATGATAAAAGAGGTTTTCAAACATGGTTTTGCACTGTAGCATTCGCAGCCCCAGAGAGGGAAGATTGTATTACAATCGTGGTGCAAAGGGCCATGTTCCCCTGGCAAGAAAACAGTCTCTTTCAACGTGTTTGATGTGTCCGGGTGTCTCAGGGAGCTGGGAGAGACAGGGCAGGTCCGAGGATGGTCCAGAAAAGTGGGGCGGTGACGGAGAAAACCCCACACAGAGCCTCGCTGAGGCTCTTCTTTTCCACGGTCCACAGACATCTGTTCCTCACAGCAGCTTTCAGGGCCAAGTGCAGGACACAACCGCCATGGGAGCAGCCCTGTCTCCACAGTGACCCCGCGGGGCTGTGGAAGCGGGCAGGGCCCCTGGGTGCCATCCACATTTCCTCCCTGGATTTATGGGCATCGCGAGCCAGTATTGATGGAGTTTGTGTTTAGAAACCTCAAGAGGTTAGTTATGCCTTTCCAAAACACATGACGCAGCCTAAGCATGCAAAGGAAAATGAGGCTCGCCATCCTCTGACATTTCCATTTTCTCAGGAGGGGAAAGACATGAAAAGCGTGGGTGTTTCAGTTCAACGGTCCCTCTTCAATCTTCCCTCGCTCCCCTTCCGTTCTTCTGGTCTACTTTTGGAAAGCTCAGTGAGGTGAACTTGGACCTTCTCAGACGGATGATAATGCAGCAGTTATTTTTTGCATTTCAAGCATAAGGTTATGTCCTACATCCTTCACTTCACACACACCTAAGGATTCAGTGCAGAGTTACTCTGCCCAAAAGTATGAGATCCAATTCACAAGAACAAACTTTGGTTTATCTGCAGCCACTCAGAAACACATCAGTGCTGTAAATCAAGGTGTTGGGTATAACTACTCCTCAGAACTTCCTGCTAAGCTCCAAAACTGAACAAGAAAATCCTCCACAAGCTTCCTACAACCTAAGACCCAATACCTTCCTCACACAGAAGGTTTTTATTATCATCTTCATGATAGACATGGACACGCTATAAACCGCTTGCCTCTGTGTGCCCGGCCAGATTCTGTAGCATCTCCTGAGCAGTCCCATGTATGACTTTATTATCTATGACAATATTTAAAATATATTTAGCTCACCAGGGGCAAATATTTCTGCCGCTGCAAAAAGATCGGGCTGATAGGCAGCAACTGTATCCAGTAGCCCAGAAAAACAGATAGGGGAGACTTGGGCAAGCTGAGTGCTAAACTGGTGTTTTCATCCAATTCTAATTTCTTCCCTAGCTATATAATTTTATCACCACACAACTCATTTTCTGAATGTATTCAGGGAAGAAGTGTGGACGGAGAGGTTCAGGAACACCATGCAACAGGTGCATGAAGAAAGCTGGGTAGTCCCCCTCCACCAGTCCTGCCAGACTCTAATCATAAATACATTGCAGCTTCCAGCTTTCATGGTCCGAGGTAAGGGCACATGCCCTCCGCTGACTGATGTGACAGTCGCAGGGAAGGACCAACTTTCAACCAGTAACATCCTCAGCAAAGCCTGAACTGATGATTTTCCCAGTGCCAACATATTTGGCCAGTGTCAGTGCGATTTGGCTAAGTGGGCTCAATCAACTGCTTTCAGTCTATTGTGGCTCATAATCCCTATTCAGGATGGAGTGTGCTGCAGCCTAATGAATGTGGTAATGGAATCCTAGTGTATGTTTTTCCACAGCAGGGCGCAGATTAGCATAAGTGTCATATTCTATAGGCTTGCCCACTCTTATTTCTCAAGCGTTGCATATGCTGGGAATTTTTCAACTGGATACTACTAATACGATGAATATGGCCCACATATGCAGGGAGAGCACACCGTTTTTAGAAAGCAAGCGTAATAAATCTCACCTGGAGGTGCATTCTGATAGCTTCACTAGGCTCTTTTGCTTTTTAAAAAGATGTCAGATTTTACACCATGGATCCTGTAATCTGAGAAAGGAAGAATTATATTGGATTTCACACAGTTTTAAGGAATGTTGTCATTTTCAACCAGGGAGATGAGAAACAGTTTATAGCTCTCCCAGTTTCCCATACTCAGAGCAAGTTCAAAGCTTTATTTACATGTCAGATCACCCAGAGCTGTTTTGTTCTCAGAGGTGCCAAATAGGAGGGAAAGATACTTTTGATGGGAAAATTTCATGGGGAGAAACAGAGGGAAGAGGATGGGGAGAATGAAAAAGCTAGCTCACTCTCCTGCTCTGCTTTAAGGATTAGAAGCTAAATGGAAAGACAAGCTCCAAGGAAATTTTTCAAAAGGCATTTTCTTCTTGTAGTCCCTAGCAAGCAGGCCTCAGTAAGTAGGAATGAGGTTATTTTAACGTCCCCTAAAATAGGAATTAGACCCGATAGCACTTATACCACTTTGTATTGCTAGAAAATCATGGTCAAACTTTCTGACTCCGAACCATAAGTAATGATCCGGATGTCTGTGACTTTAGCAAAACTTAAGATAAATGCAGGAGGCCCCACCCTTCCCCTCTTTTTCTGCTGTCAATGCAAAGGTGGTTTATATAGCCTGAATTATTGGCCTCATCAAGCCATAGGGAGAAATGCCATAGATTTTGTTATTTCAATTGCTCTATGATTTGGCCCAGATGGCCAATGGGTTAGGGAAAGAATGGCAGGTTAAGGGTGAGAGAACTCCCAGTGAACCTGACTCCTCCATGTCTCCTTAGGGAAGGCGGTGCTGCTTCTGAGAGTCCCAAAATTTATGACTTGATTAAGGAGAGTGTAGGTCTGAAGCATGCACGCCACTTAAGTGGCAGTTTAGTATGACTAATCAAAGAGATTTTCCTGGCACCCAGTAAGTATCTGCCTATATAGGCCAGGATAGAAAAGCAGGTCTTGATGCTTTTAGGCATGGCGACAGGGGACCAGTCTGAGCCTATTAATCAGTCTAAGGTAAGTGCTGCCTCTATCTCATATTTTAATCTCCTTCTTTCTGCTGTGTTAGAGAAATATCTGTAGCTCAAATAACATTTAGAAACAAAATTGTTTGCCAAGTGAATGAGACATTAAACCAGTCATTTAGAGTTGGGGATTAAATATGAATCTCATTTACCTTTATGATCCTTACGTTTCTCGATAAGCATTGTGACTCAGACTATTTAAACATCATTGAGAATGTGGCCAGTAATGGAGCTTTATTAATATTTGTCTGTAGCTATTCCAGTCTGGGCTGAGGAAATCTGAAGAAAGCCAGCCCATCTCCTTTTGTTCTAGGGAAGTGGGGAGACATCAAGTTCAAGGACTGAGGCTGTTCATGAAGCTTCAGTGCCTTCATGAACAACCAAATTCTAGCTGCCAGCTTTCTTCCCAACATCTCTTCTTTGCAAAATGGTATCAGCAGAATGAGGCTTTCCTAAAGAAAATGCTCCAGCACTTGCCTCCATCTTAACATATCTTTAAGAGTCATCTTGCCCAACCGGTGTGGCTCGGTGATTGAGTGTCAACCCCATGAACCGGAAGGTCATGGTTCAATTCCTGGTCAGGGCACATGCCTGGGTTGCAGACTCGATCCCCAGTGTGGGGGACGTGCAGGAGGCAGCCAATCAATGTTTCTCTCTCATCATTGATGTTTCTATTGCTCTCTCTCCTCCTTCCTTTCTCTGAAATCAATAAAAACACATACTACTAAAAATTTTTAAAGAGTCAGCTTACCAGCAACACATGCCACCAGGCTAGTTAACTGAGACCACCAACTGCAGACAGAATTCACATAGGAAATTTCCCGGAGTCAGACTGCTCTCCCGTCCCCACCTCCAGCCCCCTTTAATCTCATCACCCATTCCTTCCAAAGTGGTAGGAAGAAACTGGGTGGCAAAAGATATTTAAGTCTCCGAGAAAAAGGGCTGTTAAGTCGACCTTGGTAACTTAACTGAAACAGTATATGTGTAAATTCATCGAAAATCCCTGGCCTTTTACAACTCCTGTCCCAGTGGAAATCAGATCATACGACTGTTTATAAGAGACCAGGATTCATTTGGATAAAGACCCATGACAGCACAGTCCAGGATTATTTGAAATTTTAGTAACCTGAGCTTTAAAAATATTCTAAAAGCAAAATAACGAGGGGCAAGTAATTGCCACAAGCTAATTACTTATGATATTTCATATATATAATCGGCGAACAATCTCCGTAAATGTCAGCTCGTGGCACTTTGGCAATCACTTGTAATTTTTATTGTTTAAAGAAATGTCAACATTTCCATTTCCCCCACGTTGAGTTAACCTGGGCCCTACACGTGGCTAAATGGGCCAGCAGAAGAGCTCTTCACACTGTTGTTTCAAAGCTGAGCCAGCCCCTGGGTTTTGCTATTTAAAAAGAAACCACAAAAAATTAGCATAAAGAGTATACAAAATAATTTAGATGTTGAAATGAAAGATGATAGATGCATTTGTGATTGTTCTGAGTATATAGATTTCATTCACATTTCAGTTTATTTTTTCATAATTTTGGGGGGAAATTCAGGAGATTTGGAAATATGTTTTCACTCCCAGTGAATGGGAGTGAAAAAAGAAATGAAACTAACTCTGTTAGTTTCTTCCTTTGTCTCTTCCTTCCCAATTACTTGCAAATAATTCCTGTGAACAAAGGAACTCCACCAGAAGACTCTGTAACAGTCCAAAGAGAAGGAGGGAGGGCAGAAGGTAATACTCAGGACTAACGAGAGCAGAGCCAGGTGGGCCTGCAGGGGCTACCAGGGCTGAGTAACTGCAGGTTGTGCTCTTCCTCTCTGTGCCCTGCCTCCAGGACCAGTGAGTGACACAGGGCTTCCTAACGAGTCCCAAAACTCCATTTACACTTCAGTTATTATCAATGCTTCCCTGATGGGTTCCTGAGTGTGGTTTTACTAGAGAGAGCGGAACCAAGGCACAGGGTGTTCCCAACCCCAGGAAGAGGCTTAGAAAGGTTGATGGGGAGAGTTGGGGACTAAGCAGGGCTATGGTCAGGATGGGATCTGAGAAGCGAGGCATGAAGGGGAGGAACCTGAAACCTCGGGATTAAAATGGGAGCCAATGGCTAGAGAGAAGCAAAGGAGTCTGAGAACCACAGGGGCAGCAGTAGCAGCCTCCCTTTGTAGGGAAAGGCAGGGCAGCCAGTGTCTGAACAGAGAGTAAAGAGGAGCTTTGAAGAAAATGGGCTGCAGGCCTGCTTCCTGGGCAGGGTTGTTTGTAGGTGGAGCCAACATGGAGATCAACATCCAAGCTCGCCAGAGCCATCACCCTGCTCAGCCTACCCCACCCTTTTTCCCCTAACCTCTCCAATTTAGGAGACTTCATCACTGGCATCTTCTTTTCCATCAGTGGATAGCAAAAGTTCTATAATCAAAGCAAATCTCATCTTTGGAACCAGAGTTTTTGGTATGAAGCTTCAGAGCAGATAAAAGGGATGGCAGATGGGACAGTGTGAAACGAGGAAAGATAAGAGAATGGGAAAGGGCTGCCAGTGAATGGGAGTGAAAAAAGAAATGAATGTCTGTATTGGCAAATGCTCAATGGAAAAAAAATATTATTTGAAAAAGGGAAGACAACACTTGCTTGACTAAATTCAGCCCAACACTAAAATATTATTGAAGGTTCTGGGGGAATAAAATGAAATGTGAGGGTTCTAAGATTAATTTGGTGCCATGTTTAGACTATGTTTAGCATTCTGGATTATAAAAAAGATGTACACTTTAGAAAAAAATCAGGTTAGCTTCTAAAGGGAATTATGCATTGGAAAGCTGAAACAAATTCCTTTGCATTATTTTGTCTTTGCAAAGTGGGATCTCCTTTCCCCCTTTTTAGAACTACACATTGCATTTAGTGAAGCACCAATTTGAGCAATTTTACTCAGGTCTGAAAGAATAGAGACACCATAAAAAATAAAATTCCTTTATGTCCCTGTTTGGAATAAAGGCCAAAAGATGAAAATTCTCTAGAGGGATATCATTAAATTCCTATAAATGCTAACATTACATTCCTCTTCCACAGCCCGTGATGATAGAATGAGTCAGAGAAAGCAGGGCATTTAAAATGAGTGATAGAAGGAAATAAAATTACTGGTACAGAAAAGCTCACTAATTGAGGGGCAAATAAGTTCTCACTGAGCCATGAACCAGTGGTCCACAAGTTATTTCTTAAATTTCTGTTTATTTTAGGAAAGTATTACATTTGGATCCTGAATCTGGCTAGTGCAAAGTTTTAAAAGCAAACATATTTTCCATTTGAGATGGACACATCTCAAAACACAGCACATCTGTATTTTGTTTGGGTGATAGTTTTGGGTTTTCTTATATCAGTGTTTTTAGTTTTAAACCACTCATCCTTTTTAGGCTGGATCTGAAACATAAGTACCGATCTGCAAAATCCATGAAAGGATGTGTTAGTGAAGTTCAAGAACTGGGAAAGAGGTGTTTTAGAGTATTAGAAATGTTTTTAGGTCAACTGGTAATTTCTGAAAAATGATTTTTAGTTGATCATGAATCAGGAAATGTATGTGTTGATTGAAAAACATTTTTTTTTTCATCAAGCCATGATAGAGTGGTATGTTTTTTTTCAACTCTTTTTGAAAACAGTGATTACATATCAATCTCTTTGCATCTTTCTTATCCTAGAACATTATCCTGATTTTATCTTGCTGCCACCATCATAAAGAAGTGATAGAAGGAGGTTGTGTCCACTGACTATTTTATGAATGGATTTAGTCAGGAAAGTTCACCTGAAGCTGCAGTAACAAATGACTGTCAATCTCAGTGGTATGACACAAAAGGTTGACTTCTCATCATGCTGCATTTCCAGTAGGTTGCTGCAGAGATCTGTCACCCTGTAATCACCCATCTCAAACCCTGCTTTGGGGCAGGCTACGCACTGAAAGCTTTCTCCAGGAATTAACATACACAACTAGCATGCATTTTTCAGGGGCAAAAGCAGGTCACATGAATACCTAACATCAAAGGGGCAGGGAAATAAAATTCCTTCCATTTATCCCAAAGGAAAATTGGATAGTGTGTGAACTGTCTTCATCTCTCTCCTTCTAATATTCCCATCTGGATGAGACTTTCCTGAAGACCAAGTCATTGCTCACTTGAAATTTGGGTAGCACAGTGCTTTGAAAGACACACACTATCCATACAACACTGTAATTTGAAAAAGCATGGGATCCTTTGGGCAGGAGTTGGATATAGCAGAAATCACAAATGCTGGAACTTCGGTAACCACATGCTGTCTCTCGGAGAAGTACTTCCATTGTGAAGGTTGGGGATACGGAGAGACAAATAACAATGTATTGCCACATAAGACATTTGTTACCTGAGTGACTCAGGCAAGTGGTGTGAGATTTCAGAAGAGGGGAATCCTGTAGAGAGTAGATAGAAGGTGGCAGGTGTTGATCCTCAAAGGATAGGCAGAGGGTAGTGGAAGCAGATGCCCCAGAGGTAGACTGGGAAGGGACAGTTTCAGAACCCAGCTCTTGTCTCAGCTCTCCAAGAAGGCTCCCAGAGGACAGGGTAGTACCAGCTCCTTTCTGTTCCTGGCTGGACACCTAAAAGCTGGATGCCACATGTCCCCCACTTTCTATTCTGAACCCAGGGCCACGGGTAGTGCTTTCTTTCTTTGGATGGCAAGATTTGTGGCATCTTCATCTGCCTGCCTTAGCAAGGGGCTCAGGGAAGATCACTCTAGTCACCAACACCATTTCTCACCTCCAGCTATTGCAGAGAAAGCCATAGGATATAGGACGGCCACTGAGACCAAATAGCCACTGCCCCAGAACAGGGAAGATAAAATCAAGCAGGCAAATTCCCTCTCCTGTGGGGTCTCCCTTCTGAAGAGCAGCATCTCCCGGAGCACTCAATTGCAAGGCAGAGAATTGTGATGAGAAAGACACATTTTTTGCAAAGTCCTTGGCCAGGCACTTGCTTTAGCACAACGCCCCTTTTTATACAGATGCTTCAGAGGCTCCAGGGTCACTGTCCTCATGTTTCATTTGCATGACACTGGCGAGTTATTGACAAAATAATCATCATCATCAAGTGTCTCCCTGGAGAGTGTGTTATTTTTTGTCCAATTAAAACTAGATACTGGGATTTGGCGCCTGGCTCCATCCTCCAAATGGCTTTTGTGCCTCTTGGCTGCGTTCTCACCAGGGGAGGAAACCGCTGGCGGGAGAGTGAGGAGCCCGGTGAGTCACCCTCTCAGGGCCGGGCGCCCTTTGAAGCCGGCTCCCTCCGCCACCCTCCCAACCCCCCACCCTCCCAGATGCACCTTCTGCCACTCTGGCCTCCTTTCATCTTGGTTCAAGTCTCACAGAAAAGAAAATGTAACTTCCAAACATACTTACAAAGAAAGTGTAAGCTCATTAAGAAAAAAGAGAGGGAGGGAAAATTGGTTCCTCTTCCAACCACCTGATCACTCTGGTTACTCAGAGTGAATTGTTTGGAGGGAAAGAAAGCAATTTAGAAGAAAAAAAAAAAAGAAAAAGGACAAGACAAGCATTTTGCCTTCTCTCTTTTAGCAAGAAATTCTTTCATTCTGATGCAAACCAATTACACTTGGATTGCACTATTTGAAATTATGGGCGCAGTAAGCTCTCTGGCAATGGTTTTCAACCTTGTCTGGCATTCTGTTTACACACATTCAAGGGAGCCTTATCACTGACCTGAAAGCCTGGAATTTGCTAGAACATGTGTCTTTCCAAGAAAGTTGTTACTCTAGGCTCCAGAAAATGTGCCTTATCACACTTCCTTCGCGAAGCCTGCCTGAGTCAGAACAGCATGAATACCTCATTTCCCTCAATTCTTTCACATTTATCTCTTTCTCACCAACATGAGGCTCCTGAGGACAAGGAGAGCACAACTGTCTCCATTGCTGGCTCACCATCAGCCAGTAATAAGGCCGCCTGGAAGATGACAGCACCTCATGTCTCTGATGGAGCTTCTTTTATAAATCCTGTCCCAAGGATATGTTTTATTGATTTGGGAGAGAGAGAGAGAGAGAGAGAGAGAGAGAGAGAGAGAGAGAGAGAGA
>JAAGEH010000041.1:30870828-30886840 GCA_011751065.1 Lasiurus cinereus | reverse complement strand
AGAGAGAGAGAGAGAGAGAGAGAGAGAGAGAGAGAGAGAGAGAGAGATGGGTTGCCTCCTGTATGTTCCTCCACCAGGAATTGAACCCAAAATGTAGGTATGTGCCCTGACTAAGAATTGAACTTGCAATATTTTAGTGTGTGGGATAATGCTCCAACCAACTGAGCTGTCGGGCCAGGGCTCTGGTGGAGCTTTTATTAAGCCCATTTGCTCAGCCCTCTTGTAGAACCAATTTATCTATATGTATAAAAGCCTAAGCAACTGTTACAACCAAAACAAATGGACATATGACCCAATAGGCTGCATGGGGCGACCAGGATGACAGGGGGATTAATGAGGGCCAACCAAACGACTGAGTAGCAAGCTGCTTGGGGCGACCAGGGGTTAGTGAGGGCTGACCAAATGACTGAGCAGAGGGCTATGTGGGGCAACCAGACCTGCAGGGCAGTGAAGGGCAACCAAATTACCAAAAAGCAGGCTGTGTGCGGCAACCAGGTTGGTAGGGGGGGCAGTTAGGGGCCACCAGGCTGGCAGGGGAGGGAGGGCAGTTGGGAGCAATCAGGCCAGCAAAGTGGGGGGGAGTTGGGGATGACCAGGCTATTAGTGAGGGACAGTTAGGGGTGATCAGGCAGGCAGGCAGGTAAGCAGTTAGGAGCAGTGCTCCCAGATTGTGAGAGTGATATCCGACTGCTGCTTAGGCCTGATCCCATAGGGGGATCCAGCAGTCAGACATCCCTCAAGGGGTCCCAGATTGGAGAGGGTGCAGGTTGGGCTGAGGGGACTCCCCCTCCCCTGTGCATGAATTTCATATACTGGGGCTCTAGTAGAATATATAAAAGGCTAAGTATCCATCTGACTGGTAGCTATGATGCACACTAATCACCAGGGGGCAGACACTCAATGCTGAAGCTGCCATGACACACACTGGCCATTTAAAAATAAACAGCACCATGGACCTGGCATGGACAAACCAACACTCAGCTGCCCCCAGGTGAGACACAGGCCCGGCCACTACCCCAGAGTGACAGCCCACCAAATAGCAGCCAAAGCTGTCAAGGCCCCATGATGCAAAATGCAACCCACAGCCCAGCCCAGCTCAGAAATGGTCATGGTGGGCACCAGGTAATGATGTCACATAGCAATGCCCTGCTCTCTCTCCCTAGGGACTAGCCTCATTGCAGTTTCTTCAGTCCAGGAACATGACTTGCTTTATAGCCAGGTGCAAACATTTTACACTTTAACGAAATGTTTGTGAAGCATTTTTTATGTGCCTCATCTCATTTGATCCTCATAGAAGTCTTGGAGTAGGTAGATAAGAGACTCAGTGGAATCCTATATTTTCCTTCATTAGTCAGAAATGGAGATTTAGAAAGTTTAGAAACTACCTGACTAAAAAGAAGTAAGAAGACATGGAGAGAAGATGGTAGCACAAGTAAATACCTATTCTACTGCCTCGCACAACAATTTCAAAACTACAACTAAAAGAGAGAACGGACATCATCCAGAACCACAGGAAAGCTGGCTGAGTGGAAATTCTACAACTAGAAGGAAAGGCAGGGGCTCACAGAGACCCAGAGGAGCTGCAAAAAGCTGAGGTATGGAGATGCGCGCGTGAAGAGAGCGGGTGCCAGAGTACCTGGCTGGCTTTCTCTGGCGAGAGACTCCCAATGGCATTGAACCCCTTGTCCTGCAGCACTCAATCCCAGGTCCAGCCGAGGCTCATGCAGGGAGAGTTTGGACTGTGGGAGGAAAGAAGTGAATGGAAATTTGGGGGAGTCACAGGAGGGCAGAAGTCGGGCGGCGAGGAGAGCACTGCGCTCAGAGGACTGACTGTTGATTGTGCTGCTGGCTTTCACAGGAGTGCGGGAGACAGAGCTTCCCAACTGAGTCACTTCTGGGTCCACTGAACCCCTGATTGTAGCAAGGTCTTAGGAGACCAGATTTGTACGGTCCCAGAGCACAGGGGAGCCAGAAAGGCAGTGGTCTAGAGGCACTGCGAGAGAGTGCATGCATGCACACAGGGACCGCTCCAGCGATTTTCCAGTCACGTGAGACTTGGGGGCCATGGAGGGCAGGGCCAACTGGAAGGCAAGGTGGTCCATCCATTAAGCCCTGAGACTCCACCCATCCCAAGCTCAACAGAGAGGCTTTTGCAATTTTGCAAGTCTGATATCATAAGGCTGAATCCAACACAGAAGTCCTCCTGGCATAGTGAAAATGCCGAGACAAGGGAAGAGATCACAAACAAAAGAAAGGGAGGAAAACAAACAACTGGATATAGAGTTCAAAACCATGTTTATAAGGTTTTTCAAGAATATCCTAGAAAAGTTGGATAAAGTTAGCAAGACCCAAGAGGAGATGAAAAAGAACCAACTAGAAATGAAACATACACTGACTGAAATAAAAAATATTATACAGAGACCTAAAAGCAGACTAGAGGAAGGCAAGAATCAAGTCAAAAATTTGAAATATAAAGAAGCAGAAAACATTCAACTGCAAAAGCAAGAAGAAAAAAGAATCCAAAAATGTGAAGATAATGTAAGGAGCCTCTGGGACAGTTTCAGGCATATCAACATCAGAATTGTGGGGGTGCCAGAAGAAGAGAGAGAGCAAGATATTGAAAACCTACTTAAAGAAATAATGACTGAAAACTTCCCACATCTGGTAAAAGAAATAGACTTACAAATCCAGGAAGCACACAGAACCCCATATAATAGGAATCCAAAGAGGACTACACCAAGACACATCATAATTAAAATACCAGGAACAAAAGACAAAGAGAGAATATTAAAAGCAGCAAAACAGTTAATTACCTACAAGGGAGCACCCATACGACTGTCAGCTGATTTCTCAACAGAAACTATGCAGGCCAGATGGGAATGGCAAGAAATATTCAATGTGATGAATAGCAAGAACCTACAACCAAGAATACTCTATCCAGCAAAGCTATCATTCAGAATTGAAGGGCAGATAAAGAGCTTCACAGATAAGAAAAAGCTAAAGGAGTTCATTAATTCCAAACCAGTATTATATGAAATGCTGAAGGATACTCTTTTAGAAGAGGAAGAAGAAAAAGGTAAAAGATAAAAAAAATTAAGAACAACAAATACATATCTATCAACAAGTGAATCTAAAAATTAAGTGAATTAAAAATTTCAAGAATATCCTAGAAAAGTTGGATAAAGTTGATGAACAGAATAAACTGGTGAATATAATAGAATCAGGAGCACAGAAAGGGAGTGGACTGATAATTCTCAGGGGGAAAGGGGTGAGGGGTGTACAGGGAGAGACTGGACAAAAATCATACACCTATGGATGAGGTCAACGGGAGGGATGTAAGGGTAGAGGGAGGGTTGGGAGCTGGGTGGAGGGGAGCTACGGAGGGGAAAAAAGAGAAACAAATGTAATAATCTGAATAATAAAGATTTAATAAAAAATAAAAAGAAAAAGAAGTAAGAAATGTTGGTACTTGAAAATGACATCAGGTTTTCTCACTGCACATAATATAGTCAAACACTGCTACAATTAAATATTTTACCTTTGTTCTCCCTGTCTGATCTACAATAATAATTTGCTTTGTGTTGATATTTACTGCTGTGTTGCTGATAATTACCTGAAAGAAAAGTTTGGGTGCTTCAGTGGGCTGGAAAAAGGTTTAGCAAAATCCGAAAGCAAGTCTAATTAAGCAAGTTCATTCTATGTCTATAAAAGACTAAGTTAACTCGCACATGTGGGATACATATAAAGCTCTTGCTGGCACTAGTTTCATGTGTGTGTTTTGATCCATCATTTTCAATCTTGAATTTAGTTGACACTTGTATTATAGAGAAAGGGTGAATATCAATATTAAAATATTTCTTCTAATTAATTTCCTTTCAATGTGCATGAATATATGCACTGGGACACTAATCCTTACAAACAATATCTGTGTAAGAGGAACCAGTGAATGCAACTCCACCAATCACTTACCCCACCAAACTCAATATAGACCTGCTGACAGTTATGTGCATTAAAAAACCCAGTAGTAAAATTTCCTCTACCTCTCCATTCACCATCACACACCAGCATTACATCCAAGATGTTCCTAAAAACCCACTTTTCCTCAGAAGTTCCCCTTATTAACCTCACTTCCTCTTTCTTCACTTTTTTCTCTAAGCCCCAAATTACTTTGCATATTGTGGCATTATCCTTTGTAATTATTCTCTAGTCATTCATGACAGTAAGTGAGATGATCCATATTAAAATACTGTGTAAACCATAAAATACGCTCTAAAGGCATATTAGTCTTATTATTGGGTCCTGGATTAAAAGAATATGCCTGCATTTCCTCTTTATCTATTAGCATTAAAGCAGTGCCCTGCACATAGCAGGATTCCAGTCAACACTCCTGGGTTGAAAAATAGGGACAAGCCAGCATACAAATGACCGAAGGGCCCCAGCAGCCCTAGCTAGAGGCAGCATTGTGAGGTGGTTCAGAAAGAAGTCTCTGGAGTCAGCCAACCCTGGTTAAAATTCCAGAGCCACCCCTTTCTGCTTATGAACTCAGACACGTTATTTAATATTTCTAAGAGTCAGTTTACTCCTCTGTACAATGGGGAAAATAATGTCTACCTCATGGAACACTGTGAGGGGTTCATGAAACAATAACTATTGCAACAGGATTTGGGGGGAACAAAGGCACTAACCTCTGCAAAGCATTTAATGGAGGACCTGATAAACAGGAGGCGCTTGGAAATGAGATCACAAGTCCTCTCTCTCATTGTTACCAGAGAACAACATCACATAGTGCGGGTGTCCCAGTGCTGTTTCGGACATTTTCACATCTCCATCATCTTTGCAGGAAGCTACGGAAAACTGCAACTATGTACCCCTGAAAAAATGTGGGAAACAGACCCCCTGTATGTATACATGAGGCCAGGAAAGTCTCTCTTGCTCCTCTCTGTGAACCGGATATCGGCAACTCTGCACTTATCGTGGTAAAATGAGACGCCATTTCCAAGAACAGAGGAAATCCAGAACACTATCAGCACATCTGAACTCGGGTCTCTGTGAATGAAGGAACTGTAGGAGGACCTGTCTGGGTTCGAAGCTACAAATAACAGAGATGGTCTTGGCTTGATTTTAACAGAAAAGGAACTTACCGACTGGCTACTGAGGAGCCCGAGAAGCACTGGGGAATCTGAAAGGCAGCCTGGGCCATAGGCAGACACAAAGGAAGCTCTCACCAACCAGGATCACAGCCAAAGTCACAACATAGGGCCCAGGGGGCCGGAACCCTGCTCCCTCTGCCACCTGACACTGGGTGTCCCAACAGACATCATGGCCCCTGCCAACCCTAGGCCGACACTGCACCCCATCACCGGGGACACTGGAGAACAGAGGCTACTGCTCCTGCCCCAACATGGCTTCCTTACTCTGCCTGCTTCTTGTGTCACTCAGACCAGGATGTGTGTTTCCTCACACCAAGGTTTCATGCCACGTCCTCACTTGACTCCTGAAAAGCTTCACCCTGTGGGAAATTCCACCAAAATGGCTTCAAAAGCTGGGCAGACAAAAGAATTTCAAATGTTTCTGCAAGTGATTATTAAGATTCTTTTTCTATTTGCTACAATTACTTTTGTGATCACATACAATAATAATGGTGCCCTGTTTTTAAAGATACATTTCCTAGTTTTAAAATACTTTACGTCTTTCTCTACATCACTCAAAATCTATGAAGCTTTCGAAGGATAAAGGAGAAATAGTCAAAGGAGCAGCTGAGAGACCAGGGAGTGGGACACTGGGGGCGTATGTATATTTGGATTTTAAAATGTAGCGAGAACAAAATGATCAAGAGGCCAAATTGAAAAACTATGTTTGACACCTTTTTTCCTTCCCCTGCTCTGAAAGCAGGGGGATATCTAATTGCTTCTGTTTCCTCCAATAATAATCCCATAAATAACAAAAAGGCCTAGTGTGGCTCTATTCCCTCAGTATCAGATAACTATCTCCACTGTTTATGCAGTCGCTGCATTAATTTTAGTGCGGGCTGGCTTTTCATTTCTTTGAAAGGGGCCTCGGACAAATCCTCTTTGAGCTGTGCATTGAGCTATGCTTCGCAGCCAAAATAAATTAGTAAAGTCTAGAACTTTGTTTTCAAAGTTTGTCAAGTTCTTTCCAGTGAAACCTTTCCCCCTATTCCAGATGTGGTGGTTTTCTCGACTTCAGCTCCTATTTTCCTGCCACGTGAAAATGCCAACTTCTTCTAGAGGTTTCATGGAGAGCCAGGGCGGTGGACACAGCTCATCTACTCCAACATGACCCCGAGGAAAGGTATGAAGGATGTGAATACCGCCTCCACACTTCAGGCTGAATCTCTATGTGGATGCATTAACTTAGCAGAATCCTTTCTTCTGATAATGTTAACTGTGGGTTTTGTTTTGTTTTTGTTTTTTGTGTTTGGCATGAATGGAGTGAGGGGACGAATTGAGTCAAGTTGAGAATTATTCTATTATAATCAAAATATCCAGATTATCAGACCCATCTTAATTTGAGGCTTGAGCTGTTCTCATTGTCTCACTTGTCTATGTGTGAGCAACACAGACAAAAGCATGTGCACAACCAAGGAGGTCAGAACCAACTCAGCTGACCCAAAGGGACATGTTTGAGCTACAACGTTGGTTAGAGGTACATAGTCAGTATTTTGCTGCATTAAAATATGGCCACTAGGTTCTTACCTTAATATTACCAGTTTAACCAGGAGCACAGAAATACATTTGAATTTCTCTATACTCCCTTTAAAATTTCAGAGGCAATATTGTCTACCACTGGGATATACACAAAATGTAACTTGAGAGGAAGTAAATTATTAAAAGAGCACTGGTGATTTGTTCAAAGACTGATTTTCTTTGAAGTCTCAATTTTTTTCTAGTTTAATATTCTCTGGCTTTTAAATGCAGTTTATTGTACCTGTATTTTATACATTTATATATAAATATACATATAATTATATATATCTGTCTGAGTTTCATGGGTTTTTTAATGAATTGTCCCTGCGTTGACATTCCAAATGTACTCATCTCAGCCTTATTTTTATCATTAAGCTAGATTACTAGAATTTTTATCCTCTTTGAGGATTGAAGATTGTGTTTTGAAGACCACCACCTGCAAGCCTTTTAGGAGGTGTCATCGGTACTCCTTCTGACATTTTAATAAATAGGAAAATAAATGCTGCCCACCAAATTGTCTAATGTCAACACTTACCTCATCCAAAATGAGTGAGTCAGTTTTAATGGATTTTACAGTGTGTGCTGAGTACCTACATTTTTTTCACCACCAATGTATCCAACTTCTTTTCTCCCTGGGCTTTAACTATAGAAACTACTGGTATAGTACAGTTTTCTTCTCTGCACTACAAGGCAGGCAGACGTAATGATTACTGCATTATCTTTCAATTCCAACTTTCTCTGCTCAGGGATTCCTCTGACTTTTATTTCTTTATCTGTAAGAGGAGAAGGTTGACTTAGATTTCTTGATCTTTGACACTGCAGCAGGACATGCTTCTTCCACCTCTGGCACCTTCAACCAGCTCCAGGCTGTGTCAGCCCTACTTTTGCCTCAAACTCATCTCACTTTTCCCCCAATTTATCTTTTATTTTCCATCATCTCCTCAACACATCTCTCCAGTTCAAGTTGTTGTTTTTTTCATTTTGTAATTATGAATTTACCTATATGATTTCCCTAATGTTCTGTGAGGAGCATCTGATCAACCTTCATTTTTTAGTAGGCCCAATATTTTTTAAGCAGAGCATTGTGAAAGAGAAGCAAAGTGAACAGAAGTGGTCAGAGGGAGAAGCTGAGGTACTACAAGTCCAATGACAGCCTCAGCCCACCTCATTGGGAGATCTGGAATTAGAATAGCTGGTTAGAGTTTGTCCCAGATTAGGCTGAAATCGCCCAGTTCTCTCATTAATCGGTCACTGGGTGTGAGAAACCAGGGAGGCCTGGTTGAGGCAGCTTTCTTCAGCTGAAACAATTTCTAAAGGGAGGACAGCTGAAGGCTTTCTGTCCATAGCTCTCCTAGCTGTTATGGGAACAACTCTCATGGAAGAAACTGGGTTGTGTACCACACTGTCCACCACAACTTCATCAATCGGTTCTCTTGATGTTCATCTTGGTCTTCCTTGGTTGTGACTTAGGTAATTGAGCATTTATTATTTTCTTAAAGATATTTACAAAGTACCTCTATAATCTTCCATCTAGAGTCTAAACATATAACCTTCACCAAAATCATCCTAAATCTTAATATTGCCACTGGGCCTACTGGGTGAAAAGTAAATTCTATAGAGTAATTCTATGAGGATTCAAAGAGCATATATTTTATATTATTTCTTTTATTCCTCAAAATCAGTAGAAGATATTGTCATGGGGATATCATTATCATTAATGAGACTAAGGCATTCTTAATTCTCAATTCTAATTAAAAAGAAGAGTAAGACATATCTATTACAGATTTATTGCTCATTATGTAGCAGTACCAAGTGCTTCACTTTCATTTTCTCTAATCCGTGTAACTCTCCTGTAAGATGGATATCAACGTTCTCATTGTACAGAGAAGGAAAAAGTATGGAAGCCAGTATTTTTTTCATTGTCCATCTTCTCATTAAGTTGCCCCAGTGCCACTTCATGTATACCAAACACAAGCTTTCTATAAGCCTTAGCGATTTAAAAAAGGAAAGATCTCAGAAAAGATTCATGGCTGGATTAATATTTAACATACTGTAAAAACCATTAAACCACCAACAATTCCTTCCCTCCAACCTCAAGCTTTTGTAACATCCTCAGGTTGAGATATTTTGTTATTGCTTCAGCTTGTGATTGGAAATCTTGGTCTTTAGGCTGCTGGTTTTCAGTTCAGTTTTGGTTTGCATTCATTGAACACCTTTTTTGCTATAAGAAGTGAAGACTGAATCACTTTTCAGCCTCTTGGCTAAGATCAAGTGAAGAAGTGGAGAGTTTCCCTTTACCAACCTAGTTATTCAACAGCATCCCACACTGTCCTCTTCCATAAATGTGTTTCCCTAAATGCCAGTCAGCACTCAATTATCTGCATGAGGATTACCCATGTCAGAATTGTCTCCTGCTAATTTTTAATCCCCAAATAAATGATGCTTGCTGCCCAGGGTGGCCTTTCCTGGCAGCTATGAGCGTCTGTTCCGAAAGTCAAGCTAATATTGACAATAATGTGCATAGGCTCTAATTAAAGGATGTGACTCTGCTGCCAACATATTTTTAAAATTAAGCATACAATACCTCCTGAGGCCAAACGACAATGATTTGAGGATTATCTGTTGCCTTGGATTTTCTGTGCTACCACTCTCTCCCACTGGCATGTAGAATTGTGAACTGGCTGCCCAACATGTTTTCAATGACTGCTTTAGCAGTGAAGCTGTTGATTAGTAAAGAACTGTTGTCATAGCATATGTCAAACTTGGTAATTATCATATTTTCTTACAGCAAGTTCTACAGCTGCTCTTCTATGGTTCATTTGTCTCTAAAACTTGGGAAATAATTGCTTTCGGTCAAGAGTTTACAAGAGCAAAACCAACTCTTCAAGTTCAAATGATTAGATACTCTGCATTTTCTAGGTGATAATCAGATCATGACCTGAGGGTAATATTAGGTCTTCTAAAGCCAGACCCAGCTACTCTGTGATGAGAACAGTATGTAACAAATGGAACCAGGTCTTTTCATGTTGAACCACCCCAATCCCTTCACAGGAGAATGTTCCAGCCAAGACAGAAATCATTAGCGTAGTACCAGCCAAAATTCCCAGTTTGGGCCCTTGCATTTTCTAAAAGAAAACAAATACACAAAACATGACTGTTCTAGCTCAAGGAGAAATTCCCAGGTACTTGAGAGAGATAAATACCCAGTAGGTCCATTAATCAAAGATGTGCCTGGCAACATCTGACAAAAAGAGAGGTTTGGATCCTTTGAAAGGAGCAAGTATCCCAGAGCAACCAGAAAATGCCCACTTTCATTTACATCCCTTGTGTGATCTTTAGGTCCAATACAAAGTGTGTATGCTACTCCATCGTGTTTATGTTAACTTGAAATTGCTTTCTCTCTTAAATCTTTGGGTTAAATTGATGCCCTGAGGTGGTTCACAGTATTTATCCTATAGCTTCCATAATACCTGATGCAAAACCTCATTTGTGGAACCTAAGAAGCCCAAGTCATGAAACAGAGCTCCTAAAAAACCCTTTTCAGTGATGCTGTTTCAGATATCAATTCGGGCAGCAAGAGTGATAGAGCTAGGTCCCCAGAGGCACACAGACACTGGTGCCTAGCATCCCAATTTCTTGGTTTTCAGATATAAGAAAGGTAAGATTTCTGATTGATTGATTGATTATTTTACTGAACACTATCTAGGGACCCTAAGTATCCAGGATTTATTTGTGCCTGATCTGAGGGTCAGAAGCATCTCTAAATCAAAATGGTCTCACATAATCTGATATCCTCTTAACCAGAGAAGTTTGGAGTGCTGAGTTGTCCTAAAGATTATTTTGTTCACTGCACCTTCCTATAGATATAATCTAAGACTCAGAGAGGTGATAGCTGCTAGAGATAATAGCATTCACTTGTAGCAGAACTAGGACCAGATCACCCACACTGCATCACTTCAAGGGCAGAAGAAAATGTATGAAACTCTCATGCTAGTCTTCAGCTACATGGTAGTCCAGGATCCTCAGTCTTCTTATTCGTCTACTCCTTGTGGCAAAGTAGAACCAGAGCCTGCATTCTCCTCCCTCCTCTGGCCTATCAGCCAACCAGACCGATCATCACAAAACTGAAATTCAGACACATGAGGGGCAGGCATAAGAATCGCCTTCATTTATGCAATCCTTCACTACAAATACCCACAACAAATTTGTTTACAGACGAAATATAATTTTTAGGTCACCCTCTAAAGTTCTGTGTAATAATTTTCATACTTTATTTCTCCACCTTTTCTTCTTATCCTGTCCCTCCAGAAAACTTAACTAGACCCTGAGTCCAAAATCTGTCATCCCCAGGAAAATGTCTCCTAGAGATCTATGTCCAGCTCAAATCCCCCATTGTGCTTCTAGGATTGCATTTCCAGGTACTACCTAGGTGCTTCCTGGATGCCTGAAGCAAACACATTCCCATCCTGACTCTTCTCAAGTCAGCTCCTCCTCCTAACATGTTCTTTCTCTAAGTAATTATTCCCTTGGCTGCCCAGGACAGAGAAAACTAGTCTTATCACATCAAATTTTTTTTATCACTAGCAGCCAGCATTATGCCTGGCACATAGTGTGTGTTTTTGTGCGTTGTGTTGACTTCAACTTTTGGTGAACCTAGAATGAGTGATGTTCACAATGTGCTATTCTCACCACCTTTCCTCAGCTCCTATAAATTCATACTATGGCTTCTTTCATGGAGTCACTTCATCTCATACTTGGTCTTTCTCTTTTCCTGCTGCCTTCTGTATTCTCAGCATTATCTTCTTTTCCAAAGAACCCTGCCATCTCATGATGTGCCTAAAGCAGGATAGCTTCAGTTTTGTCATTTCTTCCAGCCATGTTTCAGGCTTAATTTGCTCATCTTTCTGGTGGTCCAGTGTATTAATCAAGTTCTCCTCCAACACCATATTTCAGATGACTCAATTTCTTTTCCTGTCAGCCTTCTTCACTGTCCAACTTTTACATCTATATATAGTAATTGGGAATATAAGGGTGTGGATGATCTTAGCCTTGGTCTCTAGTGACACATCTTCGCTCTCAATGATCTTTCCTAATTCTTCCATTGCTGCCCTTCCAAGTCTCAGCCTTCTGGCACATAGTAAATACTCAATAAATATTTAAGTCAATGAATATACATTTATATGGGCACACACACAAAGGTGAGAAAAATGTAAAAAACGTCATAGAAGGAATTAAAGATACTTACAAGTTTTAACAACCAATCCATCAATTTAACTGAAAACCTGCTACTCTGTTGAGAATTGCCCATACATCCAGAAGATGCTCAGACCTACAGTAAAATAGAGGATCTGGGTAACATGTGATCTTTGCTTTTAAGAATCTAGTAGGGGAGAGAAAAGGACACGTTTAAAAGCACCCTAATCAAAGCAAGCCATTATGTACCTCAGGACTAAATCTTGTGACACAGACTATAAGTACAGAGAAGTTACAGGTTCCAGAAACCCCATGTGAGAACAGGAAGCTGTCACAAACAATAGAAGATGACTTCATGGGTGATGTGAGAATTTAAAGAATGGACAGAGGGTAAGACTGAGAGGAATGGAGTAGGAAGGCATTCTAAAAGAACTATGGAGAAAAGCAGGACTCAAAATGCAGAAACAGGCATGGGTATGGGAGTGGCAAGTGGGAATAGGTTTTCAGGCCTGAAGAGACCATCCAAACAAGTCCATGTCAGCTCTAAGTCATCCTATTGGAAGTATTATAAGATAAACTTCCTTGGACAAGATGATCACCTGATTTGGAGGACATTTGGGGGAACCTGATAATCTCTATAATAGTATATAATGGATTAAAAAAAAAGATGCCTAGCTGAACCCTGATCATATTCCCTCTTTATAAAACTCTGTAAAATCCTTCTGTAAAAGAAAATGTAGAAGGTTTTCTTTTTGTTACCCCAGTTCATACCAGGCAGTTTAGGCATCTTGCGTTAACTGAAAGTATTGCCACAATGTGTCAAGTGGCATTAAAATGGCCTGAATGTTGAAGAGCCAATAAGGATGATCTTATTAAAAAATCAATGTGATATTATTTGCAAAAATGCAAAGTAAGGCAAAAGGAGTTTTTGCTGTTTCTGGTTTATTTTATTTCAACATCAAATGAAATAAACCAATTGCTGATGCTTTTAATAAACTTGCAATAAGGGTTTCTTTCCTCTTGGAAATGTAAAATCTGAAGTATAATTTTGAGGGATCGGTGGGAAGGGGTTATGATGTTATTGGTTCAATTGTATATTTCCCTTTTATGTATTTTTCCACATCACATTTGATTGAGGGACAACTTTGACATTAAAAACAATTACTCTTCCAATCTCTCCATTTGTTGTTATGGAATATTTTATATCTTCCCCAGCCACTCTTTCTTTGTCTCAGCTATCATGGCTTCCATTCAACTGGTTCACTGTCTGAACAAAGTCCAGCCCACCTGGGCTGAATTAGTTAGAACACATGTTTGGATGCTAAGCTAGACCCAGTGGTTTAGACAAGAGAGAAGTTTGTCTCATTTTCATGGTTAATTTGGCATCATCAGAGTATTGAAAATTCAGTTACCCTCTCTCTGGAGGCTCTGCCATCCCCAGATGTCAATCATGTCAACATAGATAGCAACACCATTATTCTCTCCTTTGTACGGCCATGGAGTAACTACTATCATTAGCTCTCAATGCTCGTGGAAAGAGTGAGAATCGCTTGTCTAAGTATTCACTCCTCAAGTTCTGCTTATAGGGAGGGAACCTACCTTAAGACCCCAAAGCACACAGGACACAGTAGGGAGAGAATAGGTCCTTGTCTCTATAAGAGTCAAGGGAGAAGGGGGAGAAATAGGGAATCTTATAAATGGCAGAGGATAAGAGAAATTCAAGGGCCAGAGAGGGATGGGGCGGACTTCCCTGAGGACTGCAAGACAGTGGCAGCAGAACAGAAGGAGGAGGCATGTGAAGTCAGCAGGGGAGGCCAATGTCAGTAAAGCCCTTTCCTTCTTGACGTGGGCCTCCTCTAGGAGTACACCCTGTTCAGTGCCTGTTAGGTGTTGTGTTCTTAACTCCCAGCAGAGCCAGACATTTTAGGGACTATTCCTGCTTGAACTTGCCCATTCTGTCATGGTAAGAGGAGGTCTCCAGCTGATCCATTTGTTAATCTCTGGATTAAGCTCACATAAAGAATGAAAATGCCACTAGGAGAGAATTCCTACAGCTTCCTGCTTGCAAACAAAATTTGCCTGCAGCTAAGGGACATGCCCAACTCTGACAGCTACTATAAGCCTTGGGTAGGAATTGAAGCAGGGAGGGGAGCAAAACAAGAAGGAAAAAATACTGTGAAAGGGGCAAAATATGGACAAGACAGGGGAGAAATTGGAGGAGGAGATGGGTTTCCAACTTTCTCCTTGGATTGTTCACTCTGCACTGAACATGGATAGTATGTGTTGGTCTTGATCTTTTAGCCCTATTGACAGTCAGAAAATGGTAGGCCCTCTTGGTAATATTTTTAGCAGTGTAGTTTGAAGAAGCAGTGGGAGTCTTCTTGCTCTTTCTCTACTACTTGATTGATCATTCTCCATACCCTTGAAATATAAAGAAAAAATCATAGGGAAAAAGAATTACTTTTCTTAAAAACTATAACCAAGAGTAATCCTTGGTTTTGCCATATTTTAATGTATGTCTCCATGTGAAAATGATCTCAAACTTGGTACTGAAAGGCTGAGGGAAGATCTGCATGAAGAGTCTGACTGTTTGATTGCTAGTGTGGGTGCAAGAGTGTTAGTGAATTTTGGAGACTCCTGGGGATTATAGTATGCTTCATTGCAAATTCAACCAACGTAAAATATGTTAGATGGTTAGAATGCATTTATTCATTTAACAACTCTTTATTGTGCATCATTCATGAGTCAGGCATTGTGCTGGGTACTGGCAATATGGAGTTATGTGAACACAATTCTTATCCTTCAGGAGCTCATAGTGGAAGGGAGACATATAAGCAAGAGATGATGGCAAGATTGACTTGAGGGACTATGGTTCTACTCGGATCTGGTCACACAAGATTCACGAACTTCTCAGTTGGAACCTTGGCTAGAATAATGTAGGATTACAAGAGTAAGTAAACTCTCAGGTGTTTGTGGCTGGCATACCTAGTAATGTGGTTTGAGGCAAATCTAACTGCATTGCTCTGTGATGACCTGATTTATTTAGGTCAGTTCTAGCTCCCTCAGGGAAGAAGCATCACAGCAGACTCAATAAGAAAAGGTCACACCAGACCAGAGAACCTGATTCATCCTGTGTGTCCATTAAGTTTCCTTTCCCAGTGGTGATGATGAGAGAAATAGAAATAATCTACTCCAACTCTCTCCTCCTCCATCTGTTGTCTCAGTATCCCACTATCCTTTGAATGGTATTTAATAACCAGAGGCCTCGTGTGCAAATTCATGCACATTGAAAGGAAATTAATTAGAAGAAATATTTTAATATTGTTACTCACCCTTTCTCTATAATAGAATTGTCAACCAAATTCACGATTGACAATGACAGACAGAAACACACATGTGCAACTGGCACCAGTGAGATCTTCATATAAAAGTAGATATAGATATAGATATAGATATATAAACTTGGTTAATTACACCTGCTTTCTGATTTGGCTAAACTTTTTCCAGCCCAGTGAAGCACCCCAAATAATTATTAGCAACATGCAGTAAATATCCTTATGAAGAAGATTATTATTGTAGATCACACAGGGAGAACAAAGGGTGAAATATTTAACTGTAGCAGTGTTTGACTATATCCTGCCCAGTGAGAAAACCTGAAGTCATTTTCAAGTTCCATAATTTCTTCTTTTCAGTCAGGTCAAGTTTCTAAGCTTTCTAAATCTCCATTTTCTGGCTCATGAAAAGACAATAGGATTCTATTGAGTCTTCTATCTAGGACGTCTATGAGGATCAAATGAGATGAGGCATGTGAAAACACTTCACAGACATTTAGTTAAACTATAAAATATTTGCACCTGGCTATAAAGCAAGTGGTACTACTGGGCTGAAGAGACTCCAGGAAGCTAGTTGCTAGGGAGAGGAAGCCAGGTGTTGCTATGTGATGTCATTACCTGATGCCCACAGCTACCATTTCCCAGCTGGGCTGGGCTGTGGGCCACATTTTGCACCTTGGGGTCTCAGCAGCATTGGCTGCAATTTGGTGGTCTACCCACTCTGGGGTGGTGGTAGGGCCTGTGTCCCACTTGGGGGAAGCTGAGTGTTGCTTTGTGGGA
>JAAGEH010000041.1:30800466-30870428 GCA_011751065.1 Lasiurus cinereus | reverse complement strand
TTTTATGTAAACACTTTCAGGAATGGAGACCTCAGCATTAGCCAAATTAGCACCAAACCAGTTTTCATTGAAACCAGTGTTTTAAACAGATAATTTAAATTGTGAAATCTGTAGGGGTTTTCTTATCATTTTATTCATTATGACCATCTTTCACTTTAAGTCCTTGAATATATTCATAATAACTTCTTCAAAATCCTTATCTGATAAAACCAACATGAGTCATCTCATGGTCTCTTTCTATTGTTTTTTTCCCCCTTTGATGGTGGCTTACATTTTTCTTTCATGTTTAAGGATGATTATTTATACAGTAGTTATTGTGGAAGATATGTTGTTAGATATCTGAATTGTATCATCTTCCTTTAAATGATACTGAGTTTGTCCTGTCAGAAAAAGTATTAGTAGATTCTTTTTGATTCTCTTATGTTTTGTTTTATTCTTTAACAGAGTAGTCTATTTTGATGTTGTTTTATTTTGTTTTGTACTATTTGCTTATTACTATTCTCCTTCCTTTTTTTTTTAAGAGAGTGGAGGCAAATAGGAGAGATACACAGAGAGAAACAGAGAAACATCATCAATATGAGAGAGACACATCAATTGATTGCCTTTCCCACATGCCCTAACTAGGGCCAGGGATAGAGCCTAAAACCAAGATTCATGCTCTTGACCAGAATCAAGCCCAGGACCTTTCAGTCTGAGGGCCAACACTTACTCCACTGAGAAAAACTGGCTAGTGTTTTTTTTATTCCTCATTCCTTTATAAAGCATGGCCTTTGTAAGGTCTCACCTGAATACCTGAAATTTTTTTTTCTCCTCTGGCCTTCAACATCTTCCTAAACTGCACGGCCTCTGTTATTATTGCTCAGTTTCTATCTCCACAACAGTCTATCTATGTCATGTCTCATAGAATATCAACTTTTATCTGCATAGTCCAGCCCTTGGCCAATACATTTTTATACATTCACATATAGATTTCAGAGGCATCAAGTACCCTATCCTGGAAATTCTGGCTATTTCAGGAGCCTGGAAGTCCAATCTCTGTTTCCTCATCTCAGCAAGACCATTGTTCTATTTGGTTCCACTTCCTTGTGCTGTGGCAAGAGAGGGCCTCCAGACAGAGAAGTGTGGCTCATCTTGTATGTTTTCCTTTTCTCAAGGATTGCAGTCCCATGCCTGTTATCCAATGCCTGAAAATAATTACCTAATTTACTTGTCAAGTTTTATAGTTGTTCTCAGTGAGACGGCAAGTTTGATACCAGTTATTCTCAAATGATTAAAAGCAGAAGTCAACATGCTTAAAAAAAATAAAAGATGCTGTTAGCTGCATATTCTGACTGGAACCACCCACCCTATGTTGAGGTGCTAGAGACAAGCAAACATCCTATGAGAAGATGAGAAAAAAACAAGAAAGAGAAAAGCACTTGTGTCTTTAACTGACTTTACCACTCCTTGTAAGTCTCCCCTTCAAACTTCTTGTTACATGAGATTATAAATGTCATATTGCTTAAGCCACTTTTGATTGGATTTTCAGTTATTTGCAGCAAGTGACGCTTGCAGTAACTGATACAAATCATCATGTCTGGGTCTTCTGTTCTTCAGGCCAAACAGCTCTGTCTTCTTTAGGCATTCGTCACATATCATGTGAATCCAAGCCCTCTCAAATTTATGGTCTTAATGACAATAATGTACTATAACATGAGGAATGTGATTAACTCAAATCTCTGCCTTGAGTGTGTGTGTGTGTGTGTGTGTGTGTGTGTGTGTGTGTGTGTGTGTGTGACAGGGAGAGAGAGAGAGAGAGAGAAAGAGAGAGAGAGAGAGAGAGAGAGAGAGAGAGAGAGAGAGAGAGAGTCATTTATTATAGCAAATTCACCCAGACAATGGAATAACACTGTGTTTTACCTGGAAGGATCAAACTCAGAGATCATCTGGCTCAGGGTTCTCTGCCTGGGACCCATTGAGTTCCAAAGATGTGCTTGGGGTGAAATTGGCTGTAACATATTTGTATGTGCACTTTTCTAGAAAGGAGATCTCAGGTTTGGAGGGGTGTTGTTTGTTTATTGGTTTTGGCATGGTCCTATGACCCTATCTCCAGTAGTTAGAAGCCACTGATATAGATCAAACTTTCATTTTCTATACAGAAAAAGGTTGTCTAAATAAACTGTGACTTTGGGAAAGATTTTGCCAGAATAGACACTTTAATCTAGGATGCTTACATTTTTCTAAGTTGTATTCAGATGAATCTCCCTTATGGTACAGTCTTTTCTTCCCTGCTTATATGAAGATTTGGCAGATGAATAATCTGACTCTAATACTATTTGCTTGACCTTATACAATGTATTTGTTTCTCTAAGCCTGTGTTTCCAAACCCTGTATTCATCTGAGTTCTTTCTTTGACCTAACATAACTGTACCTATTTAGGCAGAAGGAAATTTAGTGCAAGGATCTGTGGGAGCATAAGGATAAGGCTCTTCTATGTTGCTCAACTCCATAAATGGCTTCCATATCATATCTATGTTTCTCAAACATCAGGAAGCTGGAGAACCAAACTCTGAAATTGCAAACAGAGTCCAGGCAATAGCCAGAACAATAGCCAAAAGGATGCCACAAAGCTGGTTGAATAGGAACTTTGTCACTGGAGCTGAATAATAGGGTTTATCTACTATTGCTCCTAGCCTTGGACATTGGATGCTACAGCCAATCCCACAAACCTTGCAGTCCCTGGAAATGAAATGTTGAAGTTAGCTATGCCACCTGAGAAATAAATTATATATTTTCCTGCTTTTTTTAAATCTCTGAGGCAAGCATCTCTTTGGCTGAGTGTAAGACATCATATCCTAGCTGCAAAGGAATTGGAGACAATAAGTATCTGAACATTTTTTGGTTTCTATACTGGGACATTTCATTAACATTTATATTATAAGGAATTTTCAAACATCGGAAATGGATTCAAAGATTGAACAACACTTGCAAATAAACTAACATGGGCCTACTGCTTTACCCTATAGGGTTGGTATAAGGATAAAATAAGGTAATATAAAAATGCTAGAGGTCCGGTGCATGAAATCGATGCACTTTGGTGGGGGGTGTTTCTCAGCCCAGCCTGCACCCTCTCCAATCTGGCACCCCTATGGAATCAGGCCTAAACCGGCAGTCGGTCATCCCAGGACTGCTGGCTCTTAACCACTCACCTGCCTGCCAGCCTTATAGCACCCTAACCACTCCCCTGCTGGCCTGATTGACAACTAACTATTCCCCTGCAGGCCTGGTTCCCCCAACTGCCCTCCCCTGACAGCCATCTTGTGACAATGTGGGGGCGGCCATCTTCTGACGACAAGGGGATGGCCATCATGTGATGCAAGGGTGTGAGGGTCAATTTGCATATTACCACTTTATTATGTAGGATTAAAATATAACATAAGCATATATATATAACCCTAAGTGCTGGTCAATTGTTTGACCAGTTGACCATTTGACTGGTTGCTATGACATGCACTGACCACCAGGGGGCAGATGCTCAATAATAAGTAGGAGAACTCCTTTTATAGTCAGTTAGCACTGCAGTCTGTTCATTTCCTTTTTTGTTAAGATATTGGTTCCTCCCTCTCTCCATGTGAGTCAAGGGACTCCACCTGTCTCCCTCTTGAAGGAGTGACCATGTGATTAATGTTGACCAATCAGATTATCTTCATTACCTGGTTAGTCCAGAGATAGATCCATGGAGTGGAGCTGGCCAATCTGAACTTTGTTATGGAGTTTGATATGAATGTTGGAATAAAGTTTCTCTTGAGTTCACAAGCCTTTAGGACCATGCAATCATGTAGCAAGAACTAGAACCCTCTAATCACAGGATATAGTCTGCCTGAAAATGAAGCCTTTGCACCCAAAGGCAAACAGAACTCAATATACCTCTGAGTTACCTGAGCCAATAACTTTTCTTTTGGACTTTAGTTGGTTTGAGTTGGGTTTTTATTACTGGCAATTGATAGACTTCCATATCATAACTCCTCCTCCCAGATTAAAAAAAAAAGTGTTAGACTTCCATGTGATGTGAGTTGAACTTTTAGTATGGCTTGACAAAACATCTACACTAATAAAAGAGTAAGATGCAAATTGACCGTACCTTCACGACGCCCACCAGTCAATCAGGAGTGAGCATGCAAATTATTCCAACAAAGATGGTGGATTAATTTGCATACACAGGCACCAAGCTGCCAGGGATGAGGCCATCACCATGGTGATGATGCAGGCATTCCTCACCATCCCAGCTGTTCCGGGCCTCTGGGCAACATGGGAAGGCAGAAAGGCAGCTCCAGAATGGAGAGAAGGCAGTGCTGGCAGCCAGGGGAAGGAAGGCCCATTCTTGCACAAATCTTTGTGCATCAAGCCTCTAGTATAATGATAAAAGTAAAGATTTTTAAATAATTTTGAATGTGTTAATCAGAATTGCATCTACAGGGCATTATTTTAAAAAATCATAATCTATGTATGAGACATATCATTTATTCAGACTCAGAGAATGGCAGCACAAGTGGATTAATAGATTCCTGGCAATAATTTTATTGCCTGTTTCTCCACCAAAGGCTGGGAATCACTGTTTTGAAGTTCTTAAATTTTTTGTAATACTAAGGAAAAAGCACTTCTAAGTTTCATCATGTTTTAAAGAGCTATAAACACTTTGTTCACTTTTGAAAAAAGATACCAGCAAAGAGAGTTTTGAGAAGCTTTTGTGCCCAAAGAAGCAGAGTTTGATCTAAAGGCTCCAAAAGAACAAGGCCACCATCTATGAGGACATAGGATCCCGCTGTGAGCCATGAGAGTTTAGGGACTTCCTTGGAAACCACATTGGGGTCACCACCCATCCGATATTCAAAGAGAATCAGATGCTTGGTAGCACCATAGCACCAAGGTCATACTACTCTGGAGTTTGACTCTGTTGCCAGAAGCTTTTAGTGATACATTTGACACTCTATCTGAAAATTCCCCAGCGCTCCCTTTCCCATGAAAAGTTACTCAGGAAAAAAAAAATGGTGGAAATCCCAACAATAAAAGCCACCATTTACTAGGAAGACCAACATAGCCCTTCACAAAGCTGACGGGATGGTATGAAACCCACTAGCTGTTCAATTTCCTTTTTGACCTGTTTTTAAACTTACAACAATTTTCAAAGCTATTTATATTGCTGAAGATGTCTATAAAAATTTCTACACATTTTCAATTTAACAAAGAACAGACTGCTATACCATGTTGGGATCAAGAAGGACTGGGAGTGAGATGAGGGAAGCCCATTGTACCCGACTCCAATTTAGCTATGAGAGAAGGGAGTTCCATTGCCCTGGAAAAACATTGATCTTTCAAGCAAAAATGTTAGCAGAAAAGGAAGGAGCAATAAATACAGTTCTGAGCCCTGAAGTAACATGATCAAATGCTACCTGGACGTGGCTGGTGTGGCTCAGTGGTTGAGCATCGACCTTTGAACCAGGAGATCATGGGTTCAATTCCTGGTCAGGGCACATGCCTGGGTTTCAGGCCCGATCCCCAATAGGGGGCACCCAGGAGGCAGCCAATAGATAATTGTCTCTCATTGATGTTTCTATCTCTTTCCTTCTACCTTCCTCTCAGAAATCAATAAAAATATATTATGTAAGAAAAAAAAATGCTGCCTAGGCCTTTGGCATCCAGTGGCCCAGTAGAACTAAGCTGATTGGAAATGGTTCTTTTTAGCCAATCATACCCCACTGACCTCAGGCTCTGCCTCTTTTCTACCTCCTGGCAGCACAATGTGGCCATCTCTGACTTGAGGCATGGTTCCTGTGGTGGGATCAAATGCTGGGTTTTAAAAACTAAAGTTTGATGTGGATGAACAACTGCCTATAAAAACGCATTAAGCTCCTTCCCTTGATGTATTGAATTTCACACTGATTGCCGATATTGCCTCTGAATGGATTATGGCAGGGGGCTGCCATTGTCCCACTAAACCACACGGTTAAATAATAAGCAGTGTCTAGAACTGCTCAAGTACCATTTCATACTGGCTGGGACATGAAATGAATACCCGGCTTTTCCACTGGTGATTTAGTCTGGTTAAAAATCAGGCCATGTTGAATTGGTGCATAACAACTCGCGAGATCATTTACTGCACTATTTGCGTTGTACCTTTGCCTACAGTAACATTTGCACCTGCATTTTGCCATTCTCAGCAGCAGGGCATAATCACACACTTACTGTTCCAAGGCATTTGGTGCTCGGATCTGTTTACTTAACATCCCGGGGAGTGATACTCTGCTCCAGGGTCGGCCACTCAATTGCAGCTTCGTGTTCAGATAATGACGCTGTGTTCTTGTCCAGAGCAGGGAGAAAGAGTAGACATAAGCTCCACCGCGGCCTGCCTTGCTCCAAGTTGAGGATTCTTTTTCAAGAGCACTTTCAACCTTTGGCTCATTTCCAAAGTTATCCCCTCACGTAGATGGAATAATCACCTCATTTCATAAAGCACTTCTCAGGCCATAGACACTGGAGTAATTTCAGTCTGAGCCAGATGGGGCCAGGAGGAGGTTTTATAAGAAGAGGTGTTTCTCTCTGTCCCTTCGGTTGCACCTGTAACAGAAACAGCCAATGGAGACGGAAGCGCTTTTAAAGCCACTTAGCCAGGCCTCTGCTACGCTGCGTCCTGCTTCAGTGTTTGCCTTGGTTTGTGGCTCACCCTGGCTTTGGGAAGCCCAGACGCGTTCTGGCACATGTTTGAGGCCCTGGGCCAGCTCACCTTGGGGCTAATTATACAATTGTAGGTGCTTATTTGTAAAAGAGGTTTCAAGTGCAAGAGAGTGAAGAGGGTTCTTTTATTTCCTCTGTATTGTTGTTATACTACCAAAAAAAAAAAGTTAGGAAAGTATTAAAGCTTTGCTCATCTTATTTTTTTCCCCCTCCTTGGCTTTGAGTCTGAAAAGAATGCTGGAAGTCATCGGAGGCCTGGTTGGAATAGAGTGTTAATTCTTCCATATCTAAGCCTCTTTGTTGAAATTCCCTTTGTCTCCCGCCCCAAGTCATTAAACACTAATCCCATCACTCTCCCTAATCCGACCCACTGGAGCTGGAGTTCAGTTTCCGAAACTGTCTTTGTGGCTCTTCTAATAGCGCCTGTGGATTGCAGTTGGTTCAGACGCATTTACAGCATCCCATTTCAGCTCCTTAATGAAGTGCCCTTAATGAATCTTTTCCTCCTTCATGCAGGGAGCACGGGCTTCAATTGGTTTAGTGTTAAGTAGGGGAAGATGCCCAGTCATCTCAGGGGCCTTTGCAAAATATGACTGTCAAAGGCAAAAACCTAGGAAACAGGCCATTGAAGGCTCCAGCCACTGAAGTGCTCATTTAATTACTACGGATTTACAAAAGAAAATCTGTCCTTTGTAGCTGACAAAGGCCGAGGAACTAAGAAGAGATAGTAGAGGGTTTTTTCCAACAAATGATAAAAGAGGAAACATGGTTGAGTGAAGCCATCGGGGCATGGAGAGAACTCTTTCACGTTTGCTACTCAGGCTTACCTTTCTGAGGAGTAGGTATGCACGGAGACACTGAAATTGTCTTTTCTGTCCTGCCAAGAGGTGGAGGCCAGAGAGTGAGTCTGATAAATTCTTCACGGACAAAAAGCCACTACAATGACAATCCACTGCGTTAAATTTAAGATAGTCTTGTTCAGGATGCCCTGGTGATCTCAGAGGACTTAGAGAAAAACATGGGGGTAAAAACAGAGATGGAAAACATTCCAAGCAGGGTTTTGTTTTGTCGTTTTATTTTGTTTCCATTTGCATAAACTGTTTACAGTCTCAACAGTAAGAGGCAGCTGGAGTCTGACGTCCCTCCAACACAAAAGATTTAAATGAAAATGATGAATGGCACCTGATCACTTTATGTTTCCACAGAAACCTGTTAACCCATTCTACAGATAGCTCAGCACTGTTTCTTGTTCCATGAGAATGACCCTATTGTACATATCTACATGATAGAATCCATTTTTCATATGATAAAATGTCAGAGTAAATTTCCCCCAGGCCCCTCAAAAGCACAAGTGCTCACACAGAGCAAGAGAGCATTGTCATCTTGTTGTCTGATCACCATCTCTAGGTGCTGGAAATGTTAACTGTCCTGTACCCACCAATGTAAAAGAAGCACACGTCTCTCCAATCTCAGAGATTTCCCCACATTGCTTTCTCCTGCCTCCTTAGCCTATCACCAAGCAACTTCATGTAACCCTCCATAGGCCTCCTTCTTCAATTATAATATGTAAAATAAGCTGCAAAACTAGTTGGTTCCATAGTATAGTGGTTAGCACTCTAGACTCTAAAATAAGCTGCAAAACTGCCTTCTTCTGGAGCATTTCCTTGAGATTTTTCTTTCTGGCAGTTGTGATCACTTTGGCTCAAATAAACTCTTTCAGATTTTTTTTTCTTAGGCTGGAGGTGCTTTCGTCAACACTTCTTATCAGATTGATGAGTTATTTGATTAATTGGACCAAGTGATCTTGTCCTGCAGTGTGAGCCTGGAGAAACTGAAGTTTTTTTAGTGAATGTAAAAATGTCACCTTGACCCCCTCATGAAATCATTTAATAGACTGTACAAAATTAAGATCACATAGAACAAAAGGCTTAGTTTTCTGATTTGGCAACTCAGGATGGTCTTGTAAAGATGCTGTCAGATGCTGACAGCAAAGTCCCAGGCTTCTGAAACCCTCGGTTCCCTCTTAGTGCCAAGACTTCAGGCCCTCTTCATTGTCCATGGCTGGTGACACCTCAGCTTTATCTTTCTTGAGCATCACAATAAAATGTTGCTTTCTTGTATTTTTACCAGACTCAATAGTTGTTTCCCCCCCACACCCCCATCCCCCGCCCTGGGACAAAAATAGGCAAACAAACAAAAACCAAACTTTCAACTCCCTGATGAAAACAAATCAAATACATTTAGTAACTGGATAAATCAGAACAAAATGACTGTCTCTGAAACTGCCACCTTCTCCTTGCAGATAAAAACAACTGTGTTTAGCATTCGGGCTGCGTTTCAAATTCCAGGGCATGTCTACTGTTGGCAGTAAAAGTTACACTTGGACATTGTTAAAATGTGCTCATGTGTTCGGGGCTTCTACTTTCCTCTTAACTGACTTGCCAAATCTTTTTCTTTGGGGAATCAGATAGCTCATACACACATTGAGGAAAAATTTCTTATGCTGCATGTTTAAAAAAAAAAAGAAGAAGCAGCTAAATAGCACCGGTTGAGTGTATGGGAGACACTGAGGCAATGTGCGGCCAGCACCGTGGCCAGCTGAGTGCCAGCTGTCCTCGGGAGTCCAGCCCTTGGAAGTCAGTATTCCCCGAAGCCGGGCTGCCCATGGTACATTAGATCATGATGGCTACATCCTAGCAGAACTCTTTATTTAATCCTTCTCTTCCTTTCCAGACCCCAACTTTTTTTTTTTTCATTCTCATTTTGCATGAGCAAGCTGCATGAGTCTAGTTTCAAATGAAAACAACATTTAAGAAATGGAACGAGGGTGGTGGATTGGGAAGACCTCCAGAAGGCTCTCCACTGAGCATTTTTTACATCCTTCTGAACTTCATTCTCTCCACTGCACATGTGGGGAGAGGGGTGGTGGGTTAGATTACAGCTCTTTTTCTTTCTTTCTTCTCTTTTCTTTTTTTTGAGGGTGGGTATATATTAGTAAAGCATTTTGGTACTTAAGAATTTCCTTTTAAAGAAAAGATGCCTGACTGAGCTCTTGAGTGAACAAGTATTAGAAGCCGTGTTTTTCCTTTTGTTAGTTGTGAGTAGCATCCATTGACCTATGTCACTCATCCCTAGTTCCAATTTGCCAGGGACACTGCACACTTAATTGAGAAAAGGAAAGATGACAGAAGAATGCTATCATTTATTAAGCTCTAAGTAGTTCCCACCTTAATGTTTACTCCTCTGGCAAGTAAAACAACAGACCGATAATGCCAATTTATCTCTTCCCTCATTTCTGATAGCAAGAGGCCAGGTGCCATGTAATTTATATTCCCTTCTATATTCCTAACGCATAATACAGTGTCCGACACTTATTTCTGGAATGAATGAACAAACAAATCTATCCGGTTGTAGATAACCTGCAACATTATCTAAAGGGAAGCTGAAATTGGACACCAGATATATTTTTCACACTTCCTGAAGGATTTCCCATATGGATTCTGAGAAACTGGAATGCTCTGCTGTTTTGCTGTAGAAACAGCCATTTCACAGGAGGGTTGAATGGCAGAGAGCTTACTTAAGAGATGTACACACCCGTTATTAATCAGAGACATGTAAATTAAAACAGAGATGAAAATTTATTCTGCACGTAGCAGAATGGGAAAACGTTGGAAGGGAGGATAATGCCAAGTGGGGCAGTTGATGCCGGGCTTAGAGCCCGCATACACTGAGAATGTAAATTGGTGAGCCATTCTGGAGAGCAACCTGGTAGTATTTATGTCCCATGACCTAGCAATCCCATGTATCTGCCATATGAATTATTACACATGCTATAGGGGCACATACATTCAGCATTGTATTACTTATAGTGGCGGTGCATTGAAGGCAATCTAGAAGTCTATCTCTAGGAGAAGAGAGATGGTAGTCTAAGCAGCAGGTAGAATTAAATAAATTAGAGATAAATACACAATATAGATAGGTTATGAAAACAGGGTTTTTGTGTGTGTGAAAATGATAAGAAATGAAATGAGATCTACAGCACAACTTTATATAAGTAAATCTAAAACACAAACAATACACCAGTGCTTTAAGAATATATACAAATCCACATGAATGTATCAAGCACCTTAGAATAGATATCTACAAGAGAGTAAGAAATGGGCATGTCAGAAGAATGAAGAAAAAATATGATTATAGCAAGCAAAGGGAAGGAAAGGTTTCTTTTCTGCAAAAGAACTGAATAATTTTTTAAAGCAGGGGTTTATTTCTCACCAAGATAATAGCATCTCTCAGAGCAAACGTTGGACTTAAACAACATCGGGTTCAGTGAACATCCGGGCAAGGGCATCATATTTCCTCAACAAATTGGAAAGAATCCAGCAAAAGTGTCAATGGTCTGTAAAATAGGTAAAGTAAACATCCTTGTTTTAAACAGGATAATGGTAGCTGCTGTAAGAAACAAATCTCGAAATTTCAATGGCTCAACAGCAGGGGAGCTTGATGTCTATGAACCAGAACATGGACTTTGACGGCTAGTAGACACAGCTTTACACCTATACAGTTTTCTACTATAAAATGAGGGTAGTAAAAATTATATTCCTACTCAATTAGGAGATTAAGTAAGGTAATACACTTGAGGCCTTTATTGACTGCAGGGGCCTGTGATGCTACTTGAGGAAATTATCTTGGACGTATGCAGAAAAGACTCCAAGAATGCTCATCAGAGATTCATTATTAATCCTTACATATTGGAGAAAACTCCACCATAGCCTACAATAGATTAGTTATAGAAATACTGTCAGCCATCGGTATCCCCGAGTTCCATATCCACCAATACAACCAACCACAAAAAACGTTACGTTGTTGCTGGCAGGTACCATGTAGTTAGGTCTACAATCGTTATGTGTGTACTGAACATGTACAAACTTTTTAGTCATTATTTTCCTAAACAACTATTGCCATATTATATTAGTTATTATAAATAATCTGGAGATGATTTATATGGGAGGATGTGCATAGGTCAGGGAATCTCAAACTTTTTCATCTCCTGGCACACAAACTAATTACTAAAATTCTGTGGCACACCAACAAATATAATTTTTTGCTGATTGACAAAAAATAGATATAATTTTTATTCATTCACACCAGACAACTATTTTTGTGTTGGTTGTTGTCTTTTTTTTTTTTTTGACGACTTAAGGGAAAAGAGGTCAAGTGCCCCTGACTAAATAGTCAGGTACTACATGTTTTAAAAATTCTTGCAGCACCCTGGTTAAAAATGCTGTGCCACTTTATATGAGGGACTGCAGCATTCAAGGATTTTGGTATAAACGGGGGCTCTAGAACCCATCACCCATGGACACCAAGGAACAAATGCAATGACACATCAATATGCATCCCTGAAAAGACAGAGAAAATGATTCACTAGATTTTAAGTTAAAAATGATTATGAAATGTACTTAAGGTGTTATCCATACTTACAAGTAAATGTATATGAATTTATACATAGAACACTGCTTAGAAGTGTGTATCCCCAAAATGTTGCTTGGGGCCATGAACAGGTTACAGTTACTTTGTTTTCTTTTGTAGACCAATGCTTCCTAGATTTTCATCAATGAACATGTACTACTTTAGAAAAATGTAACTTTTAAATTCCAGGACATACAGTACTTAATGTGTGAATGTGATTTTTCTTCTCTTTCTGTAAAAGTATTTAAATAGTAACAATAGAGAAAACAGTACAAGGATCACCCTTTTCCCATCACCTAGATTTGACACTTGTTCACATTTTACATTTTACTTCAATTTTTTCTTGAAGTATTTTGAAATACGTTTTCATCTTGAAATGTCATGCCTATAAGCTTCCACATGAATCTCTAAACTTAAGGATACTCACTTAAACAGAGCTAACAATAGTTTGCTTTTTCAATGACTATTTGTAAATACAGTTAGACTCATCTATTTGTTGGTGAACACAATTTTAAAAAATTAATTCTGATTCTATATTTAAAGATGTGATGAGGCAGGGGTGTCAGAAAATCTAGCTATTAGACTAGGCTATCCATAGATTTGCTCCAGATCCATTGAATCTATGAAGCGCCCTTTTCTCACTTGTAATAAAGTTATTGTGCTAAATGACACGTTCCCATTTTAAAAATCCCATTTCCTTTGAGGGCAAAGAGAGGAATAAGCAAATTTCCACAATTAAGGACATTTGAGGGTGGGAGCAGCACCGAAATGCTCGCATGAGTCATTGGAGTGAGGAAATTCTGAAATGTGGAAATTTGAGAACAGAGAGATATTAAGAGGTTTTTCTAATTTGTCCAGTAAATAAACACATCTGTGACCTTTGGTTTAAACAACGTAAACTCTCCATCTCCCAGGCATGCGTTTTTGTAGTTAAATTTTCCAGTCTTTGCATAGCTGCTTGACGGTTTCACTCTTGCCTTTATTTTGTCCTGTAGCAGGGCAGCTCTGGGTAACCTGTGCCAAGAACATATCCTCTGACATTCCTGCAATAAAGGAGGTGCTGGGCAAGCCCCCTCTCTCTGCATTTGCATCACAAAGCCCTGTGCTCTTCAGTGCTGTCTTCTCTGCTCCAGAAGGCGCTTTGTGGGAAAATCTCATTTTCAGAGGCAGCTTGAGGTGTCTCTGACTAGGCACCCTCTAGTAGAGCACTAGCCTCAATTCCTCATTTTTCCCCCTAAAATAGAACTAACCCCGTCCCTGCAGAAAGCATAGCTAGAATTTATCGTTTCAGGATTTATTCATACGCTTGATCCATTGTGTAACCAAGGGCAGTTGCAATTCCAAGCTTGGCTACTATGGATGATAAACGCACGCTAGACACACACTCCCTCTGTTCCCAGACACAATTTGCACCATCTCCAGGTGGGATCTGTGCCCAGGATCCCCTGTTATGGCAGAACACCAGTGAGGAGTCTGCAACCCCCGGATCTCATTTCTCCTTGCTCTAAATCGCTGTGTGGACAAATCTCTGAACTTCCCAGAACTCATTTTCCTCATTTGTAAAATGGTGCAGTTGGACCCAGTTATTTCTAAGATGCCTTTATTGTTACTTTGTTGTTGTTATTAATCCTCACCTGAGGATATTTTTCCATTGAGTGTTAGAGTGGAAGGAAGGGAGAGGAAGGAGAAACATTGATGTCAGAGAGACACATCAATCAGTTGCCTCCCAGAACCCGGAATCGGATAGAGCCTGCAACCTAGGCACATGCCCCCAACCTGAATCGAATTTAGGACCCTTTAGCCCATTGGCCAATGCTCTCTCCATTGAGCCAAACCAATCAGGACTAAATTGCCTTTAAACCTCACAATTTAGTGCTTCCAAGTGCATTTTTCCCCCCTTTTCTGGGAAAAATACTATTCCACGTGGGTTTTGAAAGTCATTTAAAAAGAATATATGGAGAATACCGATTCGCCACATTTCCCACCCAAAAGGCAACTTCTTCGCTAATTCTTTGCTTGTACTTCCAAATATAGTTTAATTAACTATGCACCTATCCCAAGATTTCCAATTTGATTTCTAAGAATGTATTTGACTGATAGACTTAAACATGTGTGCAAAGATATAGATGCAGTTGTTTGTCCCATTATGTGAGCAGGCTAGAATATCCTGAAGGTATGTTAAGTATATTGTGATATGTTTATAGTAAGGCCATTTAAAAAAATGAGTTTGATTTATATATACCCAAATCAGTTAAGAGCTTATAGGTTGCAAGTAAAATCCACTGCAAACTGATTTAAATAATAAAGGAGATGTATCCAATCACTTAAATGGGAAATCCTCAAGGACTCTCTGTCTTCTTCTCTTTCTGCCTGCTGTCAAGGATAACAGCTTCATCCCAACCTCCCAACCTGGTCCCCTCCTGGTCCTGGGAGACTCTTCAGCTATAATCCTGGGGGAGAGTATGCTTCTGCCCAACGCTCCACGCAAGAGTCCTGAGTTTACCTGGACAGTGCCAGCTCAGGTCAGATTTGAGACTGGAAAATATTGATTAGCTTTAGCTAATCCGCAGAAGGTTTCCCAGAAATTTTGTGGAGGAACACATACAAGTAAATGAAAACATAAGTACTTCAAGAAAGGAGAAGAGAATAGACCCTGGAAGGCAGTCATCAAATGTTCACTGTAGTAGAGGAGAGTGAAATGACTTCTAAGATATTTTGTGGACCTCAAAGTACAGAATACCAAAATGCTATCATCTGTGTAGAAAAGCATGCTTATACATGCATGGACTAATTCTAACAAGAATTCTAATCCCACAAACATTCATTCATATATGTAAATGTGAAAGCCCCCACAGGGGAAAGAAATAATCAAAGGAGACTAAGATTCTAAGATTCCATCAAATGTTGAAGATGTTCAAATAGCAGCTTGAAACAGAGGGTCTAGAACAGCACTAGCAATGCATCAACAGCCCCCCACTGGTTTGGTCTTCCCACCCTGAATGCTACTGTGCGTCAGTGTTCTTAAGAAAGGAAAGCCGAAAACAGTTTGGCTCAGTAGATAGAGTGTCGGCCTGCAGACTGAAAGGTGCCAGGTTCCATTCAGGTCAAGAGCATGTATCTTGGTTGCCGGCTGGCACATCCCCAGTAGGGGGTGTGAAGGAGGTGGCTGATCAATGTCTCTATCTTATCGATGTTTCTCACTCTCTTTTCCTCTCTCTTCCTCTCTGTAAAAATCAATAAAATATATTTTAAAAAAAGAAAGGAAGCATATTCAACAGGAGAAAACTAACTCATCATGCAAATGACAAGGCAATAAACAATATACATGTGTTTGCACAAATCAATTTACAAACGGCACTTTTCCAGAAACAGTTTTTAACAATGCCCAAGAGCTAAGCACCAGGAATTCCACAAGGTGACATAAATCCATGGATATTTCTTTTCATTCTGAGTCTCAGAAATACCTAGGGCGGCTCAATCTGCCACTCATGGAAAAGTGCAAGAAATCCTGACAATTACTGATAGTTTCCTGAATGCCTGCTACTCAGTGAGCATTATATATTCATGGAACTAGATCATTGGTATAAATTGAGTTTTAGTAAACTGAAGAAAAATTGGAAAAACACCGGTGCTCTAAGGGAGCCCACACTCAGGAAGGGATAAGAGAACTTTACGTAGTCAGCCTACAGCACTTCTGAGCAGGAAGCCAGCAATGACTTCAAAAGCCCGCTGCAAACTGCCAAAACTACTTTTGCAAGAAATAAAATTAAGAGGCAGTGTGTGTGTGTGTGTGTGTGTGTGTGTGTGTGTAAAATGCTAGATTCCAGAACTAATTTTTACAATAGAGTAGCAAGTTTCCAATGTTTTCGTAAGTGGAAAGTATATCAGTAAGGAGAACTGTAGTTAAAAAGGCAGAGCAGTCAAAACATACAATAGCCGAGACCGGTTTGGCTCAGTGGATAGAGCGTCAGCTTACGGACTGAAAGGCCCCAGGTTCGATTCCGGTTGGGGGCATGTACCTTGCTTGCGGGCACATCTCCACTGTGGGGCATACAGGAGGCGGCTGATCGATGTCTCTCTCCCATTGATGTTTCTGACTTTGTCTCTCTCCCTTCCTCTCTGTAAAAAATCAATAAAATATATTTTAAAAAGAACCATACAATATGTTTCCCTTTGACATGTGAGAAAGACTTTGCTAGGAAATAATCAGATATTCACTCAGTCATTCAACACACTTCTAATTTCATTCCTGCCATGGGCAAGGTACTGTGCTGAGACCTCTGATGAGACAGGCACACTAACTGCATGGGTAGGGGTAGAAAAAGATATTTGGAAAGTAGGCAATTATGAAACATGGCAAGACAAGAGGAAAAAGTTACAAACATTGATGGGTGCCAGGCACTTATAGGAGGGAAAATATTACAGAGGGGTAACTGTTGCTCATACAAAATTCATTCAAGAGGAAATAAAAGTGGATTAGGTAAAATAGCATGCTAACTAAGCATGTGACTGCTGGGGTCAAAGAGCCTAGATGCAATGTTCAGAGCACCACTGACCAGCTGCATGAACTGGCAAGTACTAAACTCTGCTCCTGGTCTGGAAGGATCATGGAAATAGAGCTCTTAGCATGATTCCTAGCACTTAATTAGTGCTCTCAACAAGTTAGCTTCTATCATCATTACTTGTTACTATTATTATCATTAGGGTTTAGTTGAACCACTGTCTGTTTCTCTGCTTTACTTTACTATGCATAAAACAGGATAAACTATTAACAGGTTTACTGATTTTTTTTAAGGGGAAGGAAAAAAGGATTGCCTAGAAATGGCCTATTACATTAAAGTTGTGTTTGCATAAATTTATTCATTAGCAGCCCAGCAATTTTACCCTTTTTGATATTGACTCTATGGCATTTTAATGAGCTATTTATTTGGAAAAAAAACGATTACTTAGAATTTAACAACTCACTTCGTTTGTTCCTACTTTAATTTTGAGTCTAACTAAGTGTTGGTTGATTCTAATTCAGGGTTTCTATGATCTTCCTGTATACCTCTCACTCCATCTTTATGGCACCCACATTAAAGCAGACCCAAATTCTTTGGGTGGGTTCCCTATAGTAGGGGTAAAGGGTTGGGGCTGGGGAGAAGCAATTTGAAAGTGATCATAAATTAGCTGTAAATCAAAGCATTTCTGGAAGGCTGACTTTAACATCTTTCTTTGCATGATTTTACTTGTATGAAACGTAATAAAAATGACCTAGATTTCCCTCAACAACTCTTGTAATGGGATACAGTTTCATTTGAAAGTGAATGGAGGGAGTGTATTTTGAGGAGCTAGTGTCACTTATAAATTACTGGTGATTCTGAAGCTCCAGAGTAAGTCATCAGTCCTCGCAAACACGTGGCCGAGCAGAAGGTTGAACCGAGAAGAAACTGTGAAACGTAGGAAATGAAGTGACTTATAACGCATCCCAGCTGCCCTGGGAATGACTGGTTCAAAATTTCATAGAAAAGGGCCTGGGTTAGGAAACTGACTTTGCTCTGTCAGGGAGACTACACATCAAATCAACATTAGGCAAATCAGGATCATTGTTAGCATTGTTTAAACCCCCAATGTGACATGCACATATAAAATATGACTTTCAGCTCCCTAGGATGTATCATTTAGGAAAATAGTGGGAAATACTTATACAAAAAGGAGAGGCTAGGATTGAATGGGAATGAGAAAGATACCTCTGCCACATACACATATACACAAAGTTTCGGCCCTATATTTATTCCTTAATACTCTTATTTTTTCCTGCTATCTTGGCTCCTTAGCTTCCCTAGTATATCTCCCAACATACACACACACTGACACACACACGCGCGCGCGCGCACACACACACACACACGAACCAGCTAGATCATCTGGATCCATTTAGAGATTGAATTTCCTAAGTGCCAGTGAGATAAACAGACCCTATAATATAGTTGTCACCTGAACAAACCAATGTTTGATCAATGGTGCATTTGCTTGGTGGAGTGTGAACCTTGCTTGAGAGCTGAAATGACAAATATTAGTAAATTATTATCAGCAGCCGTCATCAGACAGTTGGTTCATTGTCTTGCGTGGTGTGAATTAGGAATTGGGAATCTATATGTAGCTACCAATGGTACCACAGCATGACCAGATTGTTGAACAATTGATTCAGCTGCTCCATGCTTTCTGAAAAGATCAAATCCCTCCTCTGGACCCTCAAACCCAGAGACACATCTCCTCCAGAAGCTCTTAACACTGAGGCCAGTAGCAGTAGTTTTCAGTCATGTTTAATGATAAAAATTGACCATCAATATATTTGTTAACTTGGAAATTCAGAATCACACATTATAAAACACCTGAAATAGAAATTAGGAAAAGATGAGCTGAAATGATGAATATTAAAAGTAAACTTTTTGTCAACAATGCACAAAAAGACTTTTGCTCTCACCTAAAATAGTAGTAGGTATCATTTGTTATTGCATATTTCTTATCATCATCCAAAAATCTCAGTTTTATTTAAAAATGCTTGATTTTATTGTCTGTCAAAACTGAAGCAGTCACTTCGAAAAGATGTATAAATCTGAAGGAAGAAGCACATCATTGTTTGCACTTAGCAAAGCATTGTGTTTCTGCCCAGCTTTCAATCACATCCTAATTAGCAGAGTTTTCATTGAAATTCAGCAAGTGAATTTTCACCTTTCCTGCTAAAAATGAATGAAAAGGTGTGACGTTAGTGTTGGGAACACACCAGTTTAGAACTCACTAAAACTCTTTATTGAGAGTATTTGAAAACAGTTTAGAAAATGTTTGTTTCCAGAGTTTTAAACTCTAGAGATACAAGACACTTTGTAGGACACATACATACTTTTTCAGGAATAAATACTAAATAACTGTGGAAACATCTCTAAGCATTCATTTTCAAAATGTTTTCTTCAGTGTACCAAGTTTCTTTCAAAAGGCAGATTATTTCTCTCTTCTCATTAGTTTAAGGGAAGATTCAGAGTGAGTGTAAATACCCATCTCAAGTCGTCTTCCCAATCATTTTGATTTCTTTTTCTTTTCTTTCTTTTAAATACTTACTTATGTATTTATTTATTTGCTAGCTTCTGACTGATCACATCTGACGGACTAGATAATCATTGTTCTTACCTTGTAGTAAGACTAATGAAGAGGAGACATATGTACTACTACTTGTAATACTTTAAACAAACAAACAAAATAGACTAATGAAGAGTTTGCTTTAGGAGTAGAAGGCCAATTGTGCAAACATTATTCATGCAATATTATCTTCAGTTTATGATTTCCTGGATGGAATCTTTTTAAGCTACATGTCCATTGATTGAGAATTGATTTAAACTGATATTATCAGCTACTAGAGGCCTGGTGCACAAAATTTGCGCATGGGGTTGGGATCCCTCAACTTGGTCCTCTCCAATCTGGGACCCGATAGGGATGTCTGACTACTGGACATCCCTCTTGCAATCCAGGACCTCTGGCTCCTAACTGCTCACCTAACTGCCTCTGCCTGTTGGCCTGATGCCTCTTAGCTACTCCCCTGCTGGCTTGATTGCCCCTAACTACTCTCCTGCCTCTTGGCCTGATCATCCCTAACCACCTCTGTCTCAGCTCCTGCCTCTATGGCTTTGTCCAAAAAGATATCCAGAAATTGTTCAGTCTAATTAGCATATTACCTTTTAATTAGTATAGATAATTGCTACTTAGGACGGCTTAAGTACAAACTACAGTTAGTCTCTGCATGCTGAGTGAACAAATAAGGATACTGCAGATTATACAGAGGCTTGAGGAATTTCCACTCTTTCTTAGAATGCTTGCTTACCACATGAAACTGTGCTAATGAAAATGAAGCTGTGTCAGTACTTAGTATATTAAATACTATTAAAACTATTATTTTTATTAATAATCCTTATAAGAACTTATACTTCTTTCTATAGCTACCTTACTGGATCATTTATGTGGCCCACTTTGCAAACCACTGGTCTACATAACTCTTATGTTCCCAGGACCTTTGCACATGCTGTTCTCTGCCTGGACCACTCTGCTTTCCCCATCCTGTTCAATAATTTACTATTTATTCTTCAAGTTTCATCTGCACTATTACTTCCTCATGGAGATCTTCCCAGATCTTCCCTGTCTTCTCAAAATAGGCCAAGCCTCTCTGCTATAAGCTTTCATAGAATCCTATTGCTTTCCAAAAGCCCTTCATAGCACATAGTTACAAATTTATTTGCATGATAAAGAATAGCCTCTTTGCTCTCTAGAAACTGTAATCTTCACAAAAGTATGGGTCACAATCATTTCTACTGTATGCCTAGCCCTTAGCACAGTGCTTCACAAATAGTCAGCATTCAATAAATATTTGTAGAATAAATGGATGAATGACTGAATGATAAATTATAACTTATTCTGGGACTCATTTATACATAGGACATCATAAATCATCTTTTTACTTTATTAACAGAAAAATTCTAAGTGTGGAGAAGTACTTTTACACTCTGTTGTGGGAATGTAAATTGGTACAGTTGTATGGAAAACAGTATAGAAGTTTCTAAAAAATTAAAAATTGTTGTATGGTCCAACAATCCCACTTCTGAATATATATTGGAAAAATAAAATAAGTGTCTCTGAGAGATATTTGCATCCCTTGTTCATTGCAGCATTATTTAAAATAGACAAGATGTGGAAACAGTCTAAGAGTCTGTCAAGAGATGAATGGATAAAAGCAATGTGATAGTATTCAGCCATAAAGAAGGCAATCCTTACATTTGTGACAATATGGATGAACCTAGCAGGCATTGTGATAAATAAAATAAGCCAGGCAGAGAAAGACAAATACTATATAGTATCCCTTACATCTGGATTCAAAAAAAATTGAAACTCATAGAAACAGAAAGAAGAATGGTGGCTGCCTGGTACTGGAGGATATGGGAAATGGACAGATGTTGGTCCCAGATAAAAATTTTCAGATATAAGATGAATAAATTCTAAGAATCTAATGTACAGCATGGTACTATAGTTAATAATATTATATTGGATACTTGAAATTTGCTAGACTGTAGATCTTCAGCTTTCTCAGCAATAATTCTATCTAATAAGAGTAATATGCAAATTGACTATAGAGTGGTACCTCAAGATACGAGTGCCCTAACATACAAGATTTTTGAGATAGGAGCCATCAAGTGAGCAATTTTTTGCTTTGAAATACGAGCAACATTTGAGATATGAGTAATCGCGCGGATCGGCCAGCTGCACATGACCCACCAGTTTATCGCAACTTGAGCATCTCATAGTTTCCCACGCCTCAGTCAACGTGCTTGTTTACCTCCTTGTCGAAGCATCTTTCGTGCATTTATATACTTTATCACATTTCTTTTTATAACCATGGGACCGAAGAAAGCGAGTGGAAAGGTCAGTGCTCAGAACAGGATGATGTCTATTGAATTAAAGCGTGAAATCATAGAAAAATATGAGCAAGGTGTGCGAGTGGCTGACTTGGCGAGGCAATACGGGTGTAGTACTTCAACGATATGAACTGTGCTTAAACAGAAGGAGTCGATAAAGGGTATAACGCCAGCTAAGGGCATTACAATAATTTCTAAGTTCTGTAGCTCTCTCCATGAAAAGATGGAGAATCTACTGATGGTATGGGTGACAGAGAAGCAGCTTAAAGGAGATACATTAACATCATATGCGAGAAGGCTTGAATGATTTACGGTGATTTGCTGGAGCAGACCCCACGCACTTCCACAGACGAAGCATCGACAGACTCATTTAAAGTCAGTAGAGGCTGGTTTGATAACTTCAGGAAAAGGTCCGGCATTCACTGAGGCAGCAAGTTCAGATGTGAAGGCAGCTGAGGATTACCTCAAAACTTTTTCTGAACTGATAGAAGCCAAAGGATATATCCGCCAGCAAATCTTCAACTGTGACGAGACAGGACTTTTCTGGAAGAAGATGCCGAATAGAACTTATATAACGGCAGAGGAGAAGGCGATGCCAGGCCACAAACCCATGAAGGATAGGCTAACTCTGGCACTGTGCGCCAATGCGAGTGGTGACTGCAAGATCAAGCCGCTGCTCTTATACCATTCGGAAAACCCCAGAGTCTTTAAGTCACATAAGATTTTAAAAGATAAACTGCAAGTTATGTGGAGGGCAAACCAGAAGGCATGGGTCACCAGGCAGTTCTTTGTGGAGTGGGTAAACCTGGTTTTCAGCCCTTCTGTTAAGAAATATCTACAGGAAAACAACCTAACCATGCAAGCCCTCCTCATCCTCGACAATGCTCCTGCTCACCCACCGAACCTCGAAGATGAACTCCTCTAAGAATTCAAGTTTATAAAGGTTGTCTACCTACCTCCCAACACCACTTCTATCCTGCAGCCCATGGGTCAGGAGGTGATTTCTAATTTTAAAAAGCTGTACATCAAGCACCTGTTCTGGCGCTGCTTTGAGGTGAACAGAGAACACAAACCTCACCCTTCGAGAGTTCTGGAAGAACCACTTTAACATCGTGATATGCCTCAGAATTATTGATCAGGCCTGGCTGGGTGTTACAACGAGGACTTTCACCTCTGCATGAAAGAAGCTGTGGCCTGAGGCCATAGCTTAAAGGACCTTCGAAGGATTCGAACACAAGGTGCCAGTGGATGAGGAGATAGTGTCTCTGAAAAAATCCATGGGCCTGGAGGTGGATGAGAGAGATGTGAATGAGCTCGTCGAGGAGCACTCTCTGGAACTCACCATGGAGGAGTTACAAGAGTTGCAGTCCCAGCAACATGCGGAAGTTCTCCAAGAAATTGGTTTTGAGGAGGAGCCAGAGGTGGAGGAGATCTCTACAAGCAAGATAAAGGAGATCTTAGAAATGTGGGAGAGGGTGTCACACTTCGTGGAAAAGAAACACCCGAAAAAGTTGCTACTTGTTGTGCATCGGAGCTGTTCAATGAAATTTACCTTACCCATTTCAGAAACATTCTGAAAGGGAGAAAGAGGCAAACCTCATTGGACACGTTTTTTTTGAAATCGGCCAAAAATGCAAAGACCAGTAGCAATTAAGTTCAGTGAAGATTAGTTAAGTTACATTCAGTTTAGGGATAAAGTGTAACATTAAAGTGTAACGAGTAGGTAAATACACTTTATAAAACCAGTTTATTCCTTTACATTCTCTTTTATTATGTTTTTATACAATATTTGTCATTTATAAATACATTTTTCTTATTCAAAAACACGTAACAAGAACAACTGGGGTGGCATTTTGGGGGCTGGAACAGATTAACAGCATTTCAATTGATTTCAATGGGAAAATTTGCTTTAAGATACGAGCAACTTGATATACGAGCAAGGTTACGGAAGGAATTAAACTCATATCTCTAGGTACCACTATACCTTTGTTACACCCACCAGCCACGCCCACCAGCCAATCAGAGCGAATATGCAAATTAACCCAACCAAGATGGCTACCGCTTCAGAGAAAGCAGGAATGAGGCTTGGGTTGCACCCAGTAATAGAGGAAGCCAAGCTTCCTGCACACCCTGCAGGGCCCAGGCCTCTGCTGAAGGCAACCAAGTTTCAATGGCTCTGGCAACTGAGCAAGCTGAAGGCTTGGCTCCACTCCAGGCTACAAAGTTTCAATTGTAGAAGATAAATAAATCCCAGATAACAGGGCCTCCTCTTGGGGCACTGGGGAGCATACCAGCCTGCAAACCACCACAGGCCCCTCTCCCAAGCCATCCCATGTCCCAAGGGAACCCTCACCCTGATCTGGGACACCCTTCAGAGTAAACCAGCTGGCCCCCACCCGTGCACCAGGCCTCTATCCTACCTAATGAAAGAATAATATGCAGATTGACCATCACTCCAACACACAAGATGACTGTCCCCATGTGGTCAAAAGATCCAGCCCCCATGTGGACACAAGATGGCTACCATAAGATGGCCATCAGGGAAGGCAGTAGGCAGGGACCAGGCTTTCAAGGGAGGGCAGTTAGAGGTGACCAGGCTGGGAGACGAGGGAAGTTGGGGGGGACCAGGCCTGCAGGGAAGGGCAGTTGGCAGCGACCCAGGTCTGCAGGAGAGGGCAGTTAGGGGTGACCAAGCCTACAGGGGAGGGCAGTTAGGGGTGACCAGGCCCACAGGGGAGGGCAGTTAGGGGCAAATAGGCTGGCAGGGGAGCAGTTAGGCATCAATCAGGCTGGCAGGGGAGTGGTTAGGGGGTGATCAGGCTGGCAGGCAGAAGCAGTTAGGGGTAAGCAGGAAGTGAGTAGTTGGGAGCCAGCAATCCAGGATTGGGCCTAAACGTGCAGTCAGACATTGCTCAAGGAGTCTCAGATTGGAGAGGGGAGCAGGCTGGGCTGAAGGACACTCCCACCCCATGCATGAATTTTGTGCACTGGGCCTCTAGTCTATACTAATAATAGCCTAAGGCCATCATGAGCAGGACAGATGACTGAACCCTGGGCCCCTGGCTGCCAAGGCATGCAGGCAGGAACGGTCTATGGGCTCTGGGCCACTGAGGGATGGCAGCGGCAAGAACGGTCTGTGAACCATGGGCTTCTGAGGTGCGGCAATGGCGAGAAGGGTCTTTAACCCAGGGCACCAAGGCATGGAGGCAAGAAGGGTCTGTAGGCTCTGGGCTGCTGGGGCATGGTGGTAAGAAGGGTGTGTGGGCCCTGGGCTACCAAGGTGCTGCAGAACTCTAGGTTTCATGCTTTGGGGGGTGTGGCCAGCCTTCAAACTGGACTGTGACAAGAAGGAGAAGGAGGCTCCATTCTTTCCAGAATCCACTGTTGCGAGAGGGAGCCTGCCTGCCTGATTGCCCCTAACCATTCTGCCTGCCTGCCTGGCTGAGGGTTTCCAGAATGCGAGAGGGTGCAGGCCAGGCTGAGGGTACCTCCTCCCCATGCACAAATTTTGTGCATCAGGCCTTTAGTAATAATAACAATAATCCTATTCAATAAAAGGCTAATATGCAAATCTACTGAGTGGCAGAACAGTGGTCACTATGAAGTGCACTGACCACCAGGGGGCAGATGCTCAATGCAGGAGCTTCCCCCTGGTGGTCAGTGCATTCCCACAGAGGAGAGCCGCTCAGGCAGAAGCTGGGCTCATGGCTGGGCTCATGACTAGCGAGCACAGCAACAGTGGTGGGAACCTCTCCCACCTCCGTGGCGGTGCTAAGTTATCAGTCAGACATCCCCTGAGGGCTCCCAGACTTCAAGAGGGCACAGGTCTGGATGAGGGACCTCCCCAACTGTAAGAATTTCATACAGGCCTCTAACAATATTAATGTAACTATATCTTGTGCTAATTAACATGATTGAAGCAAATATATATTGCACACTTTAAAGGTATACTCTTTTATTTGTCAATAAAACTGGCTGAGAAAGAAGATCGTTGTGTGGCATGTCCCAGATCACACCATTAGTGGATGATAGTAGTGGGAGGAAAACCTGAGGCTCTTGATCCCCAGGGCCAGTGCTTTCTATCCATCCCAGGAGACACTAAAGAAAAGTCAGCATTGGAAACTGCCTTCTTATTCAGATAATCAGACTCCTCCTTAAGACCAAAGTTGTCTTGAAAGGGAATGAAAATAAAACTCAAGAGAATAAAGCTTCAAAAACAACAAGACAAAGAACCTAGTTGGAAAGCTTTATAAAAACCACAAATTAGCAATTCATGGAAGAAGAAATATAAATTACCAATTATCATGTGAAATTATATATGCTCTAAGGGAATTATAATCTAAATTTAAAACATGCTCTTTTCCCTATCAGAGTGCTAAAATTTATGAGAAAAAATGGTCAGACTTGCTGTTGTTAACAATGTCAGAAAATAGGTCCTCTTATAAATTTTTTGTGAGGGCATAAAGTGGTACAATATTTTTCATTCAACTTAGCAATGTTGATTAACAATTTTAAGTGTCCATGCCCTATGACCCAGCACTCTAATGAACTAAACATACAGATGCTTGCATGACTAAGCAAAATATATTACAGGTTTCATTGTACTATTGTTCATTATAGTGAAAATTGGGATACAACCTAAATACCAATAGGAAGGTCATTAAATATATCACTGTGTATTAAACTGGAAAACTACGCAGCCATTTAAAGAATGCAGATCAGCATGTACTGATGTGAAAAGCTAAGTTATATTTCTAACTTTTAAAAAATGGATAATATAATACCATTTGTGTTTTCTTTTGTTTTAAACACTAAATTTAAAGCTTATCTCTGAGGAGGAAACCGTGGGAGAATTAACAGCAGGGACTTGTACTTTTTACTACAGCGTTTGCTTCAGGATTGTTTCCATTGTGCACAGAGTGTGTTTCTCTTTTCATTGTTTCCTGCCAGAGCACTTGCTGCTGTTGATTGGAGTCTCCACCGCAGATAGCGAAAAGCTTTGTCACTCCCTGCTCCTGGCACTCCTGTAACACCTTGATGGACTGGAGACACTGGCTAAGTTTCTGCACCTTTCCACTAAACACCCAAAAACAGCCAACTAGATAGATGGCAGAGGGTGTTTGTCATACAACCCAAAGCTCCTGAGACTTAACACATACATGTTCCCTCAATGGGAGGACAGGACTGTGCACATGCTCCGAAGACATGCACAATCTCCCTGCATGGTCACACTCCAAAGAGGGGTGCATTTTCCCACTGGAAGTGATGGGGCACCCAATGCAACTTTCCAATGTGCCTTTCCACCCAGTGGGTGAGGCAGATCAAGTCAGGAAGAACATGCATCAGGGGTGTCTTAAAGAAGCAATGGAGAGCTCTATTATTAAATGAATGTGCTAGAGCCCTTCATAGTGTCAAAGTTAGTACAATATGTGAAGGACACTATTTCCTTAGAACTTTGGCCTTCTTCTCCCCTTCCTGCAAACCACACCTACTCTTTAACATCCATCTGTAACTCCAATCGCTCTAAAACGTTCATGGTCACTTCAGCCTGACATAACCTCTCCTCCCCTAAACCGGAGCTGTGCTGTGTTGACTCAGTTGGACTGACAAGGTACTGTCATTGGGGGAGCATAAATTGGTACAATCTTTTCAATTCAATTATGCAATCTGGATCAACATTTATGGAAATATTTGTTTATTATTTGGCTTAATGTTTGTCTTATTTTCCTGATGGGCAGGGATCCTGTGTTATACTGCTTCATAGAGTCCATATACAACCTCACTGTAACAGATATCTAATAATTTGAAAAACTGCAAACAAGAAAGCCAGGAATTCTAGTTTTTTGTTTTTTAGTTTGGTGATTTATGTGTATTACTCATGAAAAGAAATGCAACATTTAAAATGAATAATGAAACAGTGCAAGTTAACTAAGAATAAAGAAAAATTGGTTTCAACTGGAGAGTAATGTTCATGTTTCACATCCAATAAAATATCACTAACAAATTAGGTGAAAACTTAGAAAGATAACTAAGTCTCATCATATAGAAATAGGTGTGGTGTGTGTGTATGTTTTAAATGAAAAAAAAAGAAATTCAAGGCTTCTTGGCTTAGTGAAGCCAGTTCTTTCATCTTTAAAAATGACAGTTAAAGTCAAAACTGAAGTTTAGGGGAAAGGAGATTTAGGACCTCCCTTCAGACATTAATAAACACTACTTCACATTCTAAAACTATTATACATAATTTGGCATAATTGCCAATCTTTCCTGAGCAAAGACATGCAACTCAGTTGTTTTCACTGCTAAACTCTTCTCACAAAGAGAGATCACCTCAGTTAGGGGCTCAAGGTTCTTGCCTTCAGAGAGGCAAAGTGAGGAAACATTTTCATGGCCCTGTATATTAATACACAACTTTTGTTTTCTCAAGCTCATTTTAGGAGTAGAGCAGAGACATGGATTTGTTGAGACCAAAAGATATCTTCTATGACTCTGTACTGAAGAAAATCCATGTAAGGAGAATTAATACATCTGGTTTTATTCCCTCTCAGCTGAATTCCATGCTGAGTTTGTTGGATCTTGAAATTGTATAGACTTCAAAAATATTTCACTCTGAGGGCCTATACTTTCCTATTGTGATTTTCTGACCAGCGTGTCTCAACTGTCTAACTTAGATCTTAACCCCTCAAAGTGGATACCATGTATTTTAGAGTTTTCTTTAAAACAGTGGTTCTCAACCTTTCTAATGCCTCAACCCTTTAATACAGTTCCTCATGTTGTGGTGACCCCCCCAACCATAAAATTATTTTTGTTGCTACTTCATAATTGTAATTTTGCAACTGCTATGAATTGTATCTGTGTTTTCCAATGGTCTTAGGCGACCCCTGTGAAAGTGTTGTTCGACCCCCAAAGGGGTCACGACCCACAGGTTGAGAACCGCTGATTTAGAGCAATATTATGCTGAAGAGTTCAGTGAATCTTAAACAGTAATGTGTCTTCCATTGCCATTCCCTGTTACCTCCTGTTTGTTATACTGGCCTCCTGATTTCAACGGCTGTGGTTCACTGTCCTTCCATTGAATTATTGGAGTGAGAAGGAATTTTCAAGTTTATGGTTTCATTATTCATTTGATATCTATTCCCTAATATAGACCAAAAGATAAGAGGAGGGACAGAAAAAGGGAGAGAAGGGGGAAGTGTCATATTGGTCAATATATTTTATAATGAAACCAAAGATAGCCTTTCCTTCTTTCTTAATGATACAAGACATAGCCTGTAGAGGACTACCAATGTTTGAAAACAATGAATCTAACCTTTTCTATCTCTTAACATATTTTATAAGTATTCATTTCCTTCCTCTTTGCCTCATTTGTAAAAAAAAAAAAATCAGTAGTTAAGACACTGCAATGCTAAACATTTTTTTGTATTTATTTATTTATTTTTAAATTAAATCTTTACTAATCAGATTATTACATTTGTCTCTCTTTTTTCCCCTCGATAGCTCCACTCCACCCTGCTCCCACTCCTCCCTCTATCCTTACCTTTCCCCCCAATTGATGAGTCCATAGGTGTATGATTTTTGTCCAGTCACTCCCTGTACACCCCTCACCTTTTTCCCCCTGAGAATTATCAGTCCACTCCTTTTCTGTGCTCCTGATTCAAGTATATTCACCAGTTTATTCTGATAGTAAAATTTTTTAATTCACTTAATTTTTAGATTCACTTGTTGATAGATATGTATTTGTTGTTCATAATTTTTTATCGTTTACCTTTTTCTTCTTCCTCTTCTAAAAGAGTACCTTTCAGCATTTCATATAATACTGGTTTGGAGTTGATGAACTCCTTTAGCTTTTTCTTCTCTGTGAAGCTCTTTATCTGCTCTTCAATTCTCAATGATAGCTTTGCTGGATAGAGTATTCTTGGTTGTAGGTTCTTGCTGTTCATCACGTTGAATATTTCTTGCCACTCCCGTCTGGCCTGCATTATTTCTGTTGAGAAATCAGCTGACAGTTGTATGGGTGCTCCCTTGTAGGTAATTAATTGTTTTTCTATTGCTGCTTTTAATATCCTCTTTTTATCTTTTGCTCTTGGTATTTTAATGATAATGTGTCTTGGTGTAGTCCTCTTTGGATTCCTTTTATGTGGGGTTCTGTGTGCTTCCTGGACTTGTAAGTCTATTTCTTTTACCAGATGTGGGAAGTTTTCAGTCATTATTTCTTGAAATAGGTTTTCAGTATCTTGCTTTCTCTCTTCTGGCACCCCCACAATTCTGATGTTGGTATGCTTGAAGCTGTCCCAGAGGCTCCTTACATTATCTTCACATTTTTGGATTCTTTTCTCTTCTTGCTTTTCCAGTTGAGTGTTTTCTGCTTCTTTATATTTCAAATTTTTGACTTGATTTTTGCCTTCCGCTAGTCTGCTGTTAGGTCTCTGTATAATATTTTTTATTTCAGTCAGTTTATGTTTAATTTCTATTTGGTCCTTTATCATCTCTAGTTGGATCTTTTGCATCTCTAGTTGTCCTTTTGCATCTCTTCTTGGAACTTGCTAAATTTATCCATCTTTTCTGGCATATTCTTGAAAAACCTTATAAGCGTGGTTTTGAACTCTAGATCCAGTCGTTTGTTTTCCTCCATTTCTTTTGTTTGTGATCCCTTCCCTTGTCTCAGCATTTTCACTATGCTGGGAGAACTTCTGTGTTGGATTCAGCCTTATGATACCAGACTTGAAAAACCACAAAAGCCTCTCTTGAGCTTGGGATGGGTAAAGTCTCAGGGCTTAAGGGACCACCTTGCCTTCTAGTTGGCCCGCCCTCCGAGGCCCCTGAGTCTCACGTGACTGAGTACTCGCTGGAGCGGTCCCTGTGCCCATGCACTCGCGCTCTTACAGTGCCTCTAGACTGCTGCCTTTCTGGCTCCCCTGTGCTATGGGACCACATGAGTCTGGGTCCCGAGGGTTTCGCCCGAAACTGGGGTTTAGTGGAGTTAGAAGTGGCACAGTTGGGAGGGTCTGTCTCCCTCCCACTTGTGAAAGCCAGTGGCACAATCAGCAGTCTGTCCTCTGTGGCCCAGTGCCATGTGCGCCTCCAGACTTCTGATCTTTTGTGACTCTCCTAAATTTCCGTGCATTTCTCCCCCTTCACAGTCCAAACTCAGCCCTGAATGAGTTTCGGCTGGATCAAGGGTTTAGTGTCGTAGGACAAGGAGTTCAATGCCTTTGAGAGTCTCCATCTCCTTCCCGCCAGAGAAGGCCAGCCAGGTTCGCCATCACTCGCTCTCTCCACGCGTGTGTCTCCGTACCTCAGCTTTTTGCAGCTCCTCTGGGTTTCTATGAGCCCCTCTCTTTCCCTCTAGTTGTAGAATTTCCACTCCGCCAGCTTTCCTGTGGTTCTGGATGATGTCCGTTCTGTCTTTTAGTTGTAGTTTTGAAATTGTTGTGCGAGGCAGCAGTGTAGGTGTTTACCTATGCCGCCATCTTGGATTCTCCCTAAACATTTTTTAAAATGTTTGTTTAGAATATCTTTTTAAAGTTATTTTTTGTTGCATAGTCAAAATTAATCAGAAAATTAAATGCAGGAATTGTTTCTGGGTTAGAAGAAGGCTCTCCCTGGTCATGCAAACTTGTGAACAGACATTTCTTCTGGATATCTTGAGAACCTTACCAGGAGAAGATGTTAGTCTTGTGCCAACTATAGTGCTTACAATGAATCACTGAATAAATTATGACCATCCACAGAGGCTGCCTCTTTGAATAACGAGCCATTTCAATCTAAGAAACATACTGTAAAGTACACTCCAACTTTTGCATCAAAAGAGAATTCGCTGAGGTGAGTAGCTAAATTAGACTGCTATAAGTACTACCTAGAACTTTTATTTTCAATCATATGCTCTTGGAAATTTCTACCTAACACTATGTTGTATATAATTCTTTGGAGCTCCTAGTAGCAAACTGAGATATCCTAACACAGAAATGAAATTTCAATATAATTTTAGAAACCTGCCAAATAGAAGACTTTAAGGTAAAATTTATTTTATGTACATAAATAAAAAGAATGTAGAAATTGTGCTACTATATTTACAAGCTTTCCCCCTCTGTTTTGTGTACACACATATAATAACAAGAGATAGGAAATGTTCCCTATGGCCACTAATTTGATTATGTCTCTGTCTATGAATTATGTTAATAGGTGTATTTCACTGGGGAAATTGTTCTGTAGTTGAAATACAGATTTTATGACCTCTATCTTGTTCTGTATTTTGTAGCTTTAAAAGACCTCTGAAAATTTAACATTAGGCAGAGATTCTCTGAGACTTGCCTTTTTGCTATATTGTGACTAAGACTTAAGAAAATAATACAATGTTTTGCATGGTCACATTTCAGAAAGATTTCTTATTAAACCTAACAATACAGTCATTTTTATATAAATTATCTCAATTGTTTTTTCACAATTACAAAAAAATGGTACATAGACATTATTTATTCCAGATTTGGAATCAAACGGGGGAAGTATCCTTTTCTCAGGCATTATCATTAGACCTGAAATTTAACCCAATGACTTCTCTTACTTCCTTAGCCTTTCACAAAGTACTCAAGAAGATTTCATGACAAGAGAAAAAGAATCATTTAACTAGATCATTACAATGCAGCTTCTGAGGTAAACTTCATAAACACATAGATGTTTAGAAAAGAGATGATAAAATATAAAGAAGATGTCATTTATAAATATACATAATTAAAACAATATTACTTTAATAGTATGATATTCTCAAAAAATCAAAATACATTTTTAAAATTTTTCATAATTATAATAGAAAGATATGTATTCTATATTTGACTAGACTTTTCTTTAAAAAGCGAGTCTTTTTTTGAACAGCTCTGTCTTGTACTCAGAAGAAATTTCTACTGGCAAAGCATTAGCATGGAAGAGACCTCAATAAAATTAGCAGTGAGACACTGAATCATTTCTTCTGTTAGTGAAAGTACATAGGCAAAAGTTCTAAAATTATACAATTACAAAAATAAATCAAATCACCATGTCATTTCTGCTTTTCTACATTAATAAATTAACCATGTAACATTGTTCAAAATTATGTCAGTTACGCATATAATAATCTTTTAAATTAATGAAGTGATGAAGCAGTTTGATGACACCCATGATTTACAAGGCTGCTTTTAGCTAATGTTAAAAGCCTTTCATTTAATAAATTGCCCCCTTGAGAAATTACCAAAAATGAATATTTTCTATGCTAAATATTTCAAGGTTTACACTTTTTCAATATATTAACAAATGGCAAGGGAGACGCATTTTTCAAAATATATCTTCTCTTACATATATTTAATTGAAATTAATTAGTATATTACTTTAGAAGGAAATGATTATACAAGATCATTTAAGTGAATTTTTGTGAAGCAATAAAGCTGAATTTAAACAATGAAATCAATCAAATCCTTACAAAATATGTATGATAAATGGGGCATCATTTCAAGCTTTCTGATTAAAGAGGAACAATTCTGTAGAATCTACGTTTTTAAAATATAGTTAGTGCTCTTCGCTCTTAACTTAATCATTGCCTTAATTGTTTGTCAGCATTATTTATTAATATTGAAACTACATTACTGAGAAGGCTTTGCCACTTTCATAATAATTTTTGTTTGTTTACTTTTATCTGGACATTGCTTCATGAATTGTTATATGTAATTTTAGCTCCAGTGTATTTCTCAGTTCAATAATAAATAACAACAGTCAGACCTTATAATCCAAGTGCATTATTTCTATTGTCTTATGCTTTTATGTGGCCTCAGACATGTCTGTATGCAAGAAAAATAATGTCTTATGGAGAAGGTTCTAGAAATTCGTTTGAAGAGCAAAACAGATATCTGTCAAGCCAGGGTATGCTTACAGATGATAACAGCAAGAATGAAAAAGAGCTAACTATAACAAGCAAAAAAAATCTTTTCCTGGATGTGCTTATGGGTTGGTTTTCATAATGTGGACACTGATTTGTATTCCATTTCTGAATTAGTAATGTGCCTAGTACATTGGGCCAATTTTTTTCTCAAAGCATTTGCAGCTCCAGCCCTGAAAATAAGAATAATGAATTCGTGCTTCTTGAGTCCAATGGATATAATTTTAGGCAGGCAGATGTCAAGGAAATATTTTTTAGAATTCTTATAATCGATGGCAATGTAAAGGAGAACTGCCTGTTGGCATTTCAAGTGATGTTAAGGAATTTTAAACTTTCATCCATGAATTTTTAATGTGTACCAATAATTTAGGCTATGCAGAGTGAAACAGAACTAGACCCATATTTTTATTTTCCTTTTAAAATGACTTGAATAAAGTAATAAACATATTGGAAATTCAAGACTTTCAGTTCTTTTATAACTTCAACAAGCTAGTCATGAAAACAATTATTTGCATGACGTCCATTTTCAAAAGTTAATCAAGAAAATTGAATAGGGTCAATGGTCTTGCAAATGTGCATGTTCCCTGTATGAACAGTTGCAGGAGGATCCATTAGAGCTGCACTGAGAGTCCTGGCTGTCACCTCCCCTGATGAGCCTGTACAATCTGCAGAAATCTCCATGCATCTCGGAGGAGGAGCCCATGAGCTTGAGGATCACAAGTTGCAAAATATTACAGACCCCAAAGTTTGAAATATCTGTCTTTATCATCAATGTTTCTATCTTCTCTCTCTCTCTCTCTCTCTCTCTCTCTCTCTCTCTCTCTCTCTCTCTTCCTCTAGAAAATCAATAAAAACATATTTTTTTAAAAAATAAGAAAAGCCCTGCCAGTGTGGCTTGGTAGATTGAGCATTGTCCAATGCACCAAGAGTTGCTGGTTCGATTCCGTGTCTGAGCATATGCCCAAATTGCGGGCTCAATCTCTAGTAGAGGCGTACAGGGGGCAACTAACCAACTGATGTTTCTGTCATGATGTTTCTATTCTCTCTCTCTCTCTCTCTCTCTCTCTCTCTCTCTCTCTCTTTTTCTCAAAAATCAATAAAATCATATTTTAAAAACTTGTAATATCTGATCGTTTTAGAACTGATACTTAACTATTATCATTGAGATTATTTCTAGAAAGTAACTTTAATATGTACCAAATTATATAGGGATAGGAATGGATGAAAATCTTTTCCTGGAGGAAATAAAACCTATTGGAGTCACAGCCACAAGAAAAGAGGTGGGAGGGATATCAAGAGTTCTTGGAGAATCTGATTAGCAAAAGGACAGACAACCTGATGTACAGGAGGATAATTTTAAAATAAATGTGTAACTCCTGGTGAATCAAATCTCATATTTTAATCTAAACTATGGAAAATATGATGTTTCATCTCTGGACCTTAGTTATATCTATTATTAAAGTAGAATCATGGTACCATTTTCAGGGAAAATTATAGCTACTTTTTCCTCCTACCTCTGTGGAAAGGTAGAAACACAATGATATAACATATGGAAGCATTTTTAACTCTTTGGAAGAACTGTGCTATGTAGACCTGAGATTTAAGTAATTGGAATTTTCCAAGGCCTTTGAAAGTAAATAACAGTGGAAAGCTTCCAGATTAAAACTATATGTAATATATATGTGTGTACATATAAACTTGTTGAATATATACATATTCAACAAGTTTGTGATTTTATGGCATAGTTCTTTTTTTTCAATATGTTCAACTGTACTAATAAATGTAATGTTCTCTGTGCATATTCCAAAAAAAAAGCCAGGAGGGGTGGAAGGCAAGAAAATTCCCTGCCAGTGGGAGAAAAGCTTCATTTTTCTCCCATATGTTCTAAGTGGGAATGTCAATGGCAGCTTTACATCTTAAATTCCCTCCTCATAGACACCGATGCACAGTGGCTGAGAAGCTTAAAGATACGACTGAGCTCTCTCCTTGTTCAAAGCTGTACTTTGGAAATCAGTCAAATCTTTTACTTTTTACAACACGGAACAGCAAATCTGCTGCTGTTTTCCATAAGAGAGTTCAGTACGCCTCTCAGACACAGGTCCAATAAAATGCTTTATTTATTGGATAAGCATTAGCAGTGTCTCTTATTTTACTCCTGTGACTTCTTTAGCAGTTAGTCACACATTCCAATTGAGTAGATGCCACAAAAATATCCCTTATGTGTAAAGAAAGAGAAGAGCCTAACTAGCCATCGGCCTCTCCCTTCTAGCTGCCCTGGTGTCACAATCCAGCGGCTTCCAATAGAAAATCCAGGCTGAGTAGTTCCTGTTCCACCCAGAATCCCCACTTCTTTGATCAAAACCTGGAAGGGTACCATCACCATCACCTCAATCAGTGCAGCTCAACAAGTCACGCACATGACACTGGGTGTTATCCAGGGCAATGTTTATTACTGGTTTGATTTTGTTGTTGCTAATCCTCACCTGAGGATACTTTTTCTATTGCTTTTTCAGAGAGATTGGAAGAGAGGGAGGGAGGGAGAGAGACACACACAGAGGGAAATATTGATGTGAGGTAGTGACAGTGAAGGTTGCCTCCCACAGGCAACCCTACCCAAGGTGAGGAGCAAACCCAGGTCGCACCCTTGACTTGAAATCAGCGATCCTTCGGTGCAGGGGCCAACGCTCTAACCACTTAGCTCATCAGCCATTTTTTACTAGTGCCTTCTGTTCATAGCAGTGGTATTGCAATCCCATTTATGATAATGACATAAAAATCCCTTTAAAATACATGTATTTATATTTTTAAAAGATTTAAAGAAAAGTATGCAAATAATAGCAGGGGGAAGCAAAGATATAGCAATAATCATGAACGTGGTTTGTGAATAGCTGAGGATAAAAATTCCAAGCCAAAGAATGCCTAAGCAATTGTGAGGAGAGCCTACCATTCTTTATAACAATTCCTAGGATCCAATGGGAAAGTAACTCCCCAGATATTTGCATTTGATCTCTTTACAGGTAAGCTTTTTATCACACTTTAAAGATTGGGAAACTGAGGATGTGAAGGCTCAGGTGAGTCACTGAAAGTCACACAGTTAACTAAGTGCTTCCAAATAAGGCTTTCTGTTCCAAATCGAATACACTTTTCAGTTTAACACACAATTCATTTTAAAAGGTCAGGTGTCTATCTGTTCCATATATCCATGCCTCTGGCTCTATTTTATTCATTAGATCCCACATATAAGTGAGATCATATAGTATTTGTATTTCTCTGACTGGCTTATTTCATTTAGCAAAATAATCTCCAGGTCTGGGAAAGGTGGAGCATTTATTTATTTAACCAAAGAAATAAGCATAGCCCATGGACATGGATAGCAGTGTGGTGAAGGCTGGGGGTAGGAATGGAGGTGGGGCTGAGGGCTGGGCAGAAGTGGGCAAAAGAGGAAGGAATGGGTTACATCTGTAGTAGTGTCAACAATTAAAAAATAATGATAATTAATCAAAAGGTCATGGGACTTTGGAGTTAGGTATTGCCTTTGTATTGAATTTGTGCATTCACTCACTAAGGAATATTTCCATATTTTTTCTAACTGTACAGCACACATAACAGGAAAATTCCTTTTGAGTAATACAGGATCTGAATCCAGCGGAACCAATTAGTCCACAATGATGTTAGGAGGTTAAATATCTGATGGTGATAAAACACTTTATTGATGGAAAATGCCATACTAAATCCCCCAAATTACCATTACGTGTATCACTGTTCAGTATTTATATTCAAGGAAGTTATAGGTAAAAATATATATATGAATATCATGCAGTTATTATGCTCCTGATCAGTCCTTGGGGAGATGATATTTAATCCGGTCTGTCTGTCAAGCTTGGGGGATATCGGCATTTGTCAGTGAGGACTGATGGATCACGTAGTCAATAGACATTTAGAAACAGGCAGGACATGCTGCCATTTGGTTGTTTTATAGGAAAGAATGATTCTAATAAACCTTGGTTTGCCACCACATTTGTTTAAAAAGCAAGTCATGATTTCTGAAAGCAGAATTTGTAGCTTCAGTTGCAAATGTAGTCATCTGAATCCAGATGCTGAAACCCCAAATTCTACGACATCTTCAAATTAAAATGGCCCCTCGGAAATGTAAATATTTCCACATGAAAAGGTATACACTCAGCTCCAACTCCAAGTAATGTGAACATCTAGTTTCCAATATCACCAGCCAGTGAAATGCATTCAAGATCGCAGTGTGGAAAACTGTACTTTCTGATAGGCAAAAAGCACATAAGCAAAGATGTATTATATCCCTGCAATTTTCCAATAAAAAGTTTCGAAGGGGAATCCAAGATGGCAGCATAGGTAAACATCTACACTGCTGCCTCGCACAATTTCAAAACTACAACTAAAAGACAGAACGGACATCATCCAGAACCACAGGAAAGCTGGCTGAGTGGAAGTTCTACAGCTAGAAGGAAAGAGAGGGGCTCACGGAGATCCAGAGGAGCTGCAAAAAGCTGAGGTACGGAGACGCGTGCCTGGTGCCAGAGTACCTGGCTGTCTTTCTCTGGCGGGAGGGAAACGGAGACTCTCAAAGGCATTGAACCCCTTATCCTACAACACTAAACCCCAGATCCAGCCGAAACTCATACGGGGGGAGTTTGGACTGTGAAAAGGGAGAAGTGCACGGAAACTTAGGGGAGTCGCAAAAGATCAAAGGCCTGGTGGCGCGCACGGCACTGAGCGCAGGACAGATTGCTGATTGTGCTGCTGGCTTTCGAGAGTGGGTGGGGGATAGACCCTCCCAACTGTGCCACTTCTGACTCCACTGGGCCCCCCTGTTTCGGACGAAACCCTAGAGACCTAGACTCGTGAGGTCCTGCTGCGCAGGGGAGCTGGAAAGGCAGCCGTTAGAGGCACAAGGATGGCTCCAGCCATTACCCAGGCACGTGAGACTCAGGGGCCGTGGAGGGCGGGGCCGACTGGAAGGCAAAGCGGTCCCTTAAGCCCTGAGACTCCACCCATCTCAAGCTCAATAGAGGCTTCTTCGGTTTTGCGTCTGGTATCATAAGGCTGAATTCAACACAGAAGTTTCCCCGGCATAGTGAAAATGCGGAGACAAGGGAAGGGATCACAAACAAAAGAAATGGAGGGGAAAAAACGACTGGATATAGAGTTCAAAACCACACTTATAAGGTTTTTCAAGAATATGCTAGAAAAGATGGATAAATTTAGTGAGACCCAAGAGGAGATGAAAAAGGTCCAACTAAAGATGATAAAGGACCAAATAGAAATTAATCATACACTGACTGAAATAAAAAATATTATACAGAGTCCTAACAGCAGACTAGAGAAAGGCAAGGATCAAGTCAAAAATTTGAAATATAAAGAAGCAGAAAACATTCAACTGGAAAAGCAAGAAGAGAAAAGAATCCAAAAATGTGAAGATAATGTAAGGAGCCTCTGAGACAGCTTCAAGCGTACCAACATCAGAATTGTGGGGGTGCCAGAAGAAGAGAGAGAGCAAGATACTGAAAACCTATTTAAAGAAATAATGACTGAAAACTTCCCACATCTGGTAAAAGAAATGGATTTACAAGTCCAGGAAGCACACAGAACCCCAAATAAAAGGAATCCAAAGAGGACCACACCAAGACACATCATAATTAAAATACCAAGAGCAAAAGACAAAGAGAGAATATTAAAAGCAGCAAGAGAAAAACAGTTCATTACCTACAAGGAAGCACCCATACGACTGTCGGCTGATTTCTCAACAGAAACGATGCAGGCCAGACGGGAGTGGCAAAAAATATTCAACGTGATGAACAGCAAGAACCTACAACCAAGAATAATCTATCCAGCAAAGTTATCATTCAGAATTGAAGGGCAGATAAAGAGCTTCACAGAGAAGAAAAAGCTAAAGGAGTTCATCAACTCCAAACCAGTATTATATGAAATGCTGAAAGGTACTCTTTTAGAAGAGGAAGAAGAAAAAGGTAAAAGACAAAAAATTATGAACAACAAATACATATCTATCAACAAGTGAATCTAAAAATTAAGTGAATTAAAAATTTGATCAACAGAATAAACTGATGAATATAATAGAATCAGGAGCACAGAAAGGGAGTAGACTGATAATTTTCAGGAGGACAAAAATCATAAAGCATCAAACACTGTGAAATTACAGCAGAAAGATTAAAGTTAGGTGAGGTAGATAAGTGATCAATCAAAGGACTTGTATGCATGCATATAAGCATAACCAATGATCACAGACACTGGGGGGTTGGGGTATGCCTGGGAGGGAGGGGGGCAATGGGGAGGTATGTATAAAAAATTAATAAAAATTAATTTAAAAAAAAAGAACCGAAAAAAAAAGTTTCTCTGGTAGGAAACTTGATTTATCTTTTTGTAAAAATAGTTTTATCATATGAATTATATTTTCTCAAAGGGACAAAACCCTGCTTGTTTTTATAGTATGCCTTTCCTTTCAAGATTCGGACGGTATCAATTTGATAAAAGATAGGCATGAGACCTGAAATAGAATTCTGAAGTGTAAAGAAATGTAACCTAAACTCAAAGTGAAAGGCTAGAGACTACTTACACCAGCATAATTATTTGAATCCTCCCTCCAACCTTTCATGCTAAAATTAGTGTGCATTTTCATTTTCCATATGCAATCACTTACTGTCCTTTCCCCGCTATTAGTGTTTCAAAAGCAAGGACATTTAAATGAAAAAAAGAATTTTAAGCCCTCTATTAATTTGACACTGAGGATCCAATCCACTAAAACTGACAAAAGTGTCCTCTTGATAACTGCCATTGTCCAATAGTATAGCTTTGCAGGAGGGAAGACTCAGTGGGGAAGGGGTTAATATGACTCCCAGTCTCTCTATGGTGTCAGTGGAGAGCAAGGTGATCTTTCATGTAAAGAGTTACTTTTCAGACCTTTTGAACAGGGGCCCTCTTGCAGATAAAACTACCTAGAAAGCTCGTTTGTGAATATCTGATCACTTTCCTACTAGCTTTACTGGTATTTGAGTTTCTTTAAGTCCTTTTGAAACCCCAAATGATGAATTGTTACATGACATGCAAATAGCTCAGAACCTGCTAGCTTTGAGAAGAAACAACAAACACTTGCTTGTCTCCAAGTGTCCCAGGTCTGATTAGACAAAGAGAGAGCAAAAGGATTAAAAACTGCCTGTAGCCGAAATTGGTTTGGCTCAGTGGATAGAGTGTCAACCTGTGGACTAAAAGGTCCCAGGTTTGATTCTGGTCAGAGGCATGTACTTTGGTTGCGGGCACATCCCCAGTGGGGAATGTGCAGGAGGCAGCTGATTGATATTTCTCTCTCGTGGATGTTTCTAATGCTCTATCCCTCTTCCTTTCTCTCTGTAAAAATTCAATAAAATACATTAAAAAAACAAAAACCTGCCTATAGTCTGGACTGGTATGGCTCAGTAGTTGAGCATTGACCTATGAACCAGGAGGTCACAGTTCGATTCCCAGTCAGGGTACACGCCCAGGTTGTGGACTCAATCCCCAGTGGGGGGAGGGGGGTCATGCAGGAGGCAGCTGATCAATGATTCTCTCTCATCATTGTTGTTTCTATATCTCGCTTCCTCTCTCTTCCTCTCTGAAATCAATGAAAAAAATATTTTTTTAAAAACCTATAAAGAATTATAAGCTGTAGTCCTGGCTGGTGTGGTTCTGTTGGTTGAGTCTTATCTCATGCACCAAAAGGTTGCTGGTTGGATTCCAGTCAGAGTACACACCTGGGGGACAGCCAATCAATGTTTCTCTCTCTCCCTTCCTTTCTCTAAAATCAATAAAAACATATTTTTAAAAAGGATTATAAACTTCAGAATACATGTGTTTCACTTATGTAAGATTCATTTACTGAAGGGGGATGAGAACTGATCCAGTGGGGTCCATAGATTTTATCCCCCGGAGCGGGTACAATGGTTTATAGCTGGACTCCATAAAACTGTAGTGGGAGCCACTTTTTCCCAACTTCTCAAAGCACTTGGCAAACTCCTCACAATGATTCCCTCTCACAAAGTAACAGACAGTTGTTAGCTGTTAGCTGTTGAGCCCATCCGCACATATTGAGGGGAAGGATCTCTGCCCAAGTAAAACATGACCGTGGTCTGGACGTCAGACAAGCAAAGAGGTGCCCAGAAGGCAGAGGCAAGCAAGGGTGTCTCCCAGCAGAAGAGAAGGAATCAAATCATTTTTCTGCTGCATTTTACCTCTATCCCGTAATACCAGAGTGAACCTGATTACACCCAACTTCTGCCACAACCGGGCAGACCTGAACATGTCTGTAATTCAGGTTGAATGAGCTTTCCTGGAGTTCACAAGCATACCTCAGCCTTTTCAACCACTCCTCCCGTCTCCCCTGCCACTCTCAAGACCACCAGCCTGCTCTTCCTGCTTTGTCGTGGGCCTCCCCGTGCTGGGAACAGGGTGGTAGTTGCAAATTAAAAGAGCCTACTTCATTCTGATGAAAGTCAAAGAAAAATTTATGGGGCTGGGAGAGAGGAGGAAGGAAGGAGGGATAACCTCTCTCTGCAAAACCAGTTTCACTGCTCATTATAAGCAAAAAAAATGGCAATTTAATTCAAAACATTTACTGAGCAGCTCCTACACGCAGGCAGTGGAAACTAAGCAGACAAGAAAAACCATCCAGAGGTGAGCTATTGAGTCTTTGGATCCTGGCAGGATCACCTTTGTAGAAGGGGAGAAGGGTGACCCAACCCAGAATCATGTCGTTTGTATAAAATGAATATCCAAAGAAGGGAGGGAAACCAAACCTTCATCTAACATTCACCAAACTTGCAAATATGTCAGCCAGGAGGGAATAAGCAAGTCATATACACAGAAGTTTCAGGAAACTCCTGAATCAGACACTTTCTGACTGGAATGGAACATGTGAACTTTAAAATTTTCCTGAGGCAATTTTGACCTGTGTCTCTGGAAAAGAATAGCAATAAACAAGTAGTTCTCAGTATTAGCTGATTAATAAAGGTCTTGTGTTCAAAATATACAAATAACTCTTAAAACTCAACATTAAGAAAAAAACAATAAAAAAATGGGCAAAGATTTCAACTCACCAACAAAGGTATACAGATGCAGATAAGCAAATGAAAAGATGTTCAACATCATTTGCCATGAAGGAACTGTAAATTAAAACAACAATGCAATATACTATGCAACCATAAGAATAACTGAAAACCAAATATCTGACAATACCAAATTCTGACAAAGATATAGAGCCACAACAGCTCCTACTCATTGCTGGTGGGAATACAAATTGGCATAGCCACTTTGAAAGATGTTTTGGCATATAATGTGGTCTCCTGGATATTAGATAAACAAAACTAAGGTAATACAAAGAAAGTATGGACTTTAGTTAATAATATTGTATGCATATTGGTTCTCAATTGTAACAAATGTAATATACTAGTGTTAAGATGTTAAACACAGGAAAAACTGGGTGTGAGGTATATGGGAAATCTCTGTACAGGTTTCCCAACTTTTCTGTTATTTTAAAACTATTATAAAACCTAATGTCTATTTTTTAGACAAAACATCAGTAATACTAAGGGATAAAATGAATGAAAGATACAGAAAAGTTCTCATTAAAACGATAAAATACTGCAAGGAGAAATTAAATACAACCTATGTAAACTGAGATATACCATATTCATGGCTCAGAAAACCCCTTACTGTTAAGATGACAGTTCTCTCCATATTGATCTGTCAGTTCTCCCCAAGTTGATCTAGAGATTCAATATAATTCCTATAAAAATTTCAGGAACCATATAATTTCACTCATATGTGGGATATAAACTGAAAGCAATAAATAAACAAACAAGAAAAACAAACAAACCAAAACTCATTAACAGACAACAGTGGGAAAGGGGTTGGGGTGTAACAATGGGAAATGGGGGTCAAATATATGATAAGAGAAGAATATTTGACTTTGGGTAGTAAACACAAACCAATATATAGATAATAGATTATAGAATTATATACTTGAAACCTATATAATTTCATTAACAATGTCACCCCAATAAAAAAAACCTTTAAAATTTTCGGCAGTGTTTTTTTGTAGAAACTCGCAAACTTTTAAAAATTATTATAAAAGTGCAAAATACCTAGAATAGCCAAAACAATTTTGAAAAAAAAAAGTTGGAGAACTAACATTACTTGATTTCAAGACTCCTTATAAAATTATAGAAATCAAGACAGTAGACAAATGACTCATGAAAAGAATAAAGAATTCAGAAATAGACACAAACATATAAGGACAACTGATTTCTGACAAAGTACAAAGGCAATTGAGTACTTTTATACTCAAAGGATACTCTTTTCAACAAATGGTGCTGGGACAATTGAATATTCAAATGTAAAAACAATGAAGTTTAATCCATATCTCACACCATATACAATAATGGACTCAAAATGGATAATAAATCTAAATGTAAAAGCTAACTACTGAACTCACAGAGGAAACAGCTGTATGACCTTGGATTTGGCAATAGCTTCTTAAACTAAGCAGAAACAACAAAAGAAAAAATAGATAAATTGGACTTCATCAATTTAAAAAACAAATTAGCAAAAAAGTAAAAAGACAACCATATTGTGGGAGAAAATGCTTGCAAATCATATATCTGATAAGGCATTTACATCCAGAATATGTAAAGAAACTCAATAAAAAACAAACAAGCCAATTTAAAAATGTACAAAGGATTTGAATAGACATTTCTCCAATTAAGATACACAAATAGCCAATAAGCACATGAAAAAATGCTCAATATCTTGAATCACTGACATGCAATTAAAACTACGATGAGATAACACTATGATGTAATAGAAAAACAAAATTTTAAAGATTGACAGTACCAAATGTCGAGTAGGATCCAGAGAAGCCTGAGCTCTCAGATGCTTCTGGTGGAAATGAAAAATGAAATGACATGTTAGGCAAATAGTTTGGCTATTTTCTAAAAAGTTAAGCATCAACATACCATATGATGCAGCCATTCCACTCCTGGGTATTTACCCAAGAGGAATGAAAGCATATGACTATAAAAAGACCTTTACACAAATGTTTAGAGCAGCTTTATTTAGAATACCCCAAAACTGGAAATAACGCCAACGGCTCATCAACAAGTGAATGGATAAACAAGATGTGGTATAGGAACACTACTCATCAATACAAAGAAATAAATGACTGAAAGATACACATAATGATATGGAGGAGTCTCAAAATAATTATACCATATGAAATAGCTAATCAAAAAAGGAACACAATGTGTGATCCCATTTATATAAAAGTATTTAAATTGCAAACTAATATATAGCAACAGAAGGTAGATCAATGGTCCTATGGGGTCAAAAAGGAATTACAAAGAGACAAGAGAAAACTGAAGATGATGGATATATCCACTACCTTGACTGTGCAAATGGTTTCATGGATTTATATATTCATGTCAAAAAATTATCAAATTGTACCTTAAATACATGTTCTTTATTATAAATGAATTCTACCTCAATAAAGCCATATTTTTAAAGTGTGATTTTCAAAAACAGGTACATATAGCTGGGTCAGACATTTGAGGAGGTCATCTTTCCCTCACCATTTTTCTCCCCAAAACGGCTGACTATTATCAGGTAACCTCAGGAGAGAGAGGCTCTTCTACCATATGCTCCTATCCTTGAGGTCTTTTCCTCCCATTGAATCCTTAAAAGCCAGGAATCATTGAAATATCTCATGGAATAATAATCTTAGCTCCATTTCTATAAGCCATCCAATACTTGCTAATGCACATCCACATATATGATCTACTTGCTAATGCACATCCACATATATGATCTAATTTTTTGCCCTTATTTGTATGCTGTACATAGGTGGGTATTATGTCATGTAGCCGTTTGACAAGAGAGGGAAAATTAACATGAAATAAGGAAGTTCAAGAGCTTTACTCAGAGCTGGAACTGGAAATAAAGTTTCCCAGCTGAATTCCAATGCATTGTGCAGGGCACTGCTTGCTGTGTAAGTCAATCCATCTCCTTACTCATAGAGTAGAATTAAGAGAAGGAAGGTTGAACAAAGGGTATCTCACTGCTTCTGCTACACTCAAGGAGCTCACTAATACCCCTTAATGGCATTCCACATACTTAATTACAATAGATACCATGAACCCATCATTTTTGTTTGTTATGGGCTCCTGGAATTGAAGTAAACTGAGTGATAATTAATTATAGTTAACATTTATCAAGTTATTTATTGAATTAGTAGTTACTGAATTATTACATACTTATTAAAAGCCTATGTGTAGGCTACAACTATCATCCTCTCCATGTGACAGATGAGGAAACTGAGGCACAGGCTTTCAGTAGCTTGAGCAAAGTCAGTTGATATGTGCAAGAACTGGGTTTAGAACTCCATGTATGACTTCAATGATTCATTCTATGCTCTAATAATGTGTTTCATGGAATACATGCAAATTAAGACATCCCTAGATTGTGCTAAAATAGTTAGATTGGAAAGTGCAGTTAGCGGCCTAATGATGCAATTTAGGACCTGCTGCCACACAACCCCCAGCCCCATTGCTGGAGGGAGGCAGTGGGAAGGCTGGTAGATACAGATAGAGAAGAGGGAAGGAGAACTGACTTCCCCAAACACCCTTCCCCTTCTCCCATGCTCTTGTTTTGCTATATTCTATTTTTATCATATTGGTGCCATGGCCTTCCAAGAGTCATAATTTGAATAAAAAGAAGGCCAAAGGCTTGAATGGCTTCGGAATTCTATTTCTCCATTTGCCTTAATTGTTTAACAATGATCTGCACATCTCCCATCCCCGTTTTTTATTTTTCCCAAAGAGAAGAACCAACTTAAAAAAAAAATCAGTAGTGCTGCTTTAGCTATTCTCTAAATGAGTGGTCCCTTGGGCAAGTTAAATTTTTTTTTTGGGGGGGGGGAAGGTCTCAGTCTCCTTATCTGTAATAAGAGGGTTAACCTGAAATGCTCTTCCAGCTTTAAAATTCTATAATCTCATGTTTCTCTGTTTCTTTCAGATAAGAATTTGAAATTTTCAAGGTTTGTTTTTTTTTATTTACTCTTCATGGTGGGAAGGATTCCTCTTCCTCTTTTTATATGCCTCCTCTTGCTGTTTTTCTAAATTCTATGATGTATCATATGATCAAAGTAGCATTCTTTACAATAGCTAAGATCTTTACAACAGCTAAGATCCCCAAGTGCCCATCAGTAGAAGAGAGGATAAAAAAGCTGTGGTACAGTTACACCATGGAATACTATGCAGCTGTAAAAAAGAAGGATCTCTTACCCTTTGAGACAACATGGAGGGACTTGGAAAATATTAAGCAAGATGAAATAAGCCAGTCAGAGAAAGACCAGGATTACATAATCTCATTTATATTTGGACTTTAATGAACAAAAAATGAGCCAGAAGCATCTAAGCATGCAATAGATTGACATATTTCAGAGGGTGGGGGGCAGGAATAAATTATTAAAGAACATATATGCATAACCCTGGACATAGACAATATTGTTGAAGATGAAGGCTCAGTGAAGGGTTGGAGTGGGGGGTGGGGTGGGTGGAGGGAGGGAGTCAATGGGAAGAAGAGGTGGGATATATGTAATACTTTCAAAACTAAGGATAAATTTTTTTTAATCCTATGATATATCCTATGTTTTGGACAAAGGATTCCAACAGCTCCTGGCTGCCCAGCTCAGAGGGAACCCAGGTTGAGGTACAGCTCACACATAAACCAAACAGAGGCAAGGAGGGCCGTGAGTGGCATGGAGAGCCCACATGAATCACTCACTTCCAGGGAAACCTCGAAGCAATGGGAGGAATGTAGTACAATGCTGTTCCATCGCTGCAGAATTATGCCAGCCCACAGAGAGTAACCCCCTTCAAAACTATTCTATTTGAATAAAACTTTTAAGCCCAAAGAAATAGATTCTGAATGAGTAAAGAAGTAATCTAAAAGATAATTTTCAGGTAGCTAATAAATGTGGAATATTATTTTAGAATTTTAACAATAGAAATCATGTTCTTAGGTTTTCAGTTCTGTAGAGAAGTCGTCAATAGAAAAAAAAATAACAGATAATGATAATAATAAGATTAGAAACTAAGTTTAAATATAATTTGCATTGTTTTTATCTCCTGGTTTCTCTCTCTCTCTTTTTTTTTTAAATATATTTTATTGATTTTTCACAAAGAGGAAGGGAGAGGGATAGAAAGCTAGAAACATCCATGAGAAAGATACATTGATCAGCTGCCTCTTGCACACCCCCTACTGGGGATGTGCCCGCAACCAAGATACATGCCCTTGACCAGAACGGAACCTGGGACCTTTTAGTCCTCAGACCGACGCTCTATCCACTGAGCGAAACTGGTTTGGGCTGTTTTTTCTCTCTTGATAAACAAAAACTATCTGGTATAGTGAAGAAATATAATCCCATTACTTTAAATTTCCCTCAGAAGACACAAAAAAAACTTTAAAGAAAAATATGTGGCCTACCGGGATGGCTCGGTGGACCTACAGACCAGGAGGTCTGAATTCAATTCCTGCTCAGGGCACATGCTCAGGTTGCAAGCTTGATCCCCACTATGGGGCATGCAGAAGGCAGCCAATCAGTAATTCTCTCTCATCATTGATGTTTTTAACTCTCTCTCCTTCTCCCTTTCTCTCTGAAATAAATAAAAATATTTTTTAAAAGGAAGGAAAAATATGTGATTTTTACATTACCAGAAAATAAAGATTTGAAAAAGGGGACAGGTTTAAATATATTTTTATCCCAGTTTTAAATGATTTTAATTATTTTTTTAAATGTAAGAATTTTTTATGTTGAAATATTCAACTTTAAAACTGCATCAAAAACTAGGTTTTAGCTGAAACTGGTTTGGCTCGGTGGATAGAGCATCGGCCTGCAGACTAAAGGGTCCCAGGTTCGATTCTGGTCGGGGGCATGTATTTTGGTTGCAGACACATCCCCAGTACAGGGCGTGCAGGAGGTGGCTTATCAATGTCTCTCTCTCATCGATGTTTCTGGCTCTCTATCCCTCTCCTTTCCTCTCTGTAAAAAATCAATAAAATATATTTTAAAAACAAAACAAAAACTAGACTTTAAATGTTTGTTAAGTGTATTATTTAACTTTATATTTATGTAGAAGTAAAAATAGCTTGAAACTAGAATAAAGATATTCAACTCTTTAAATCATTTGTAATTGCTTCAGGGCATGATTAAGTTACTTACTTTTTTCTGTATAAAAAAGGAGATTGGTGACTTTTGGAAAATGATTCTTAATATCAGAAAACAATGTGAAGGAAGTAGTTTATTATATTCAATATACACAAGTAATATGCAATAAACCAGTCAGTTCCAAGGGAGAAGTAGGTTGAAATAAACTAATAGCGCAATGCAAATCATAGTCCAAAATTAAATTAGAAAGTAAAATTCAAGTAAATGCTACATTTACCAAAAATTAAGAAAAGCATTAGTATTATGTATAGTTTTAGTAATATAGTATTTTATCTATATGGTTGACATTACATTTTAAATATTTTCTTATAAAAGCAATCAATTTTAATGTTTTTAAAAGGAAAACTAAAAAAATACAGAACTGATCATTTTCTATGAACACTCATATATAGTTTGCTTAAATGAAATCATATGAAACTTGTGCAATTTGCTTTTTTCACTTGAGAATATATAATACTCTTTGCTTTCATGGCATGTAGATTACTTAATTTATTTATAATTGATAGCATCCTACTTTATATATCTACTGTAATTTAGTTAAATAACCCTTTATTAATACACTTTTCTATATTTCACATTTTTCCTCTATTAAAAAAAAGCGAAAACAAAAATTCCTGTACATATACCTTTGTTCATTTGTGCAAGTATATCTATTAAATAACCAACTTCTCTAGAAAGTTGAGTTCAAGAATGGATCCTTAAAATCTTGATAGAGCCCTAACTGGTTTGGCTCAGTGGATAGACCATCAGCCTGCAGACTGAAGGATCCCAGGTTCAATTCCGGTCAAGGGCATGTACCTTGGTTTCAGGTACATCCCCAGGAGCGGGTGTGCAGGAAACAGCTGGTCAATGTTTTTCTCTCATCCATGTTTCAAACTCTCCCTTTCTCTCTGTAAAAAATCAATAAATATATTTTAAAAAATAAAATAAAATCTTGATAGATACTGCTACATTAGTCTCAAAATGTTCTCACAATTCAAATACTAAGAATGTATAAAAAATCTTGTTTCATCTGACTTTCACCAACAATTGGGTCTTCCTAATATTTTTCATTCTTATCAAACTAACATATGTGAGATGACTCTTTTTTTTTAATTATGGATGAAATCGAGCATTACTCTTATGAGAATTTATTTATGTATTTATTTATTTATTTTAAATATATTTTATTGATTTTATACAGAGAGGAAAGGAGAGGGATAGAGAGTTAGAAACATCGATGAGAAAGAGACATTGACCAGCTGCCTCCTGCATGTCCCTTACTGGGGATGCGCCTGCAACCAAGATACATGCCCTTGACTGGAATCGAACCTGGGACCTTTCAGTCCGCAGACCGACGCTCTGTCCACTGAGCCAAACCGGTTTCAGCATGAGTATTTATTACTTGGCATTTTTCTCCTAAACTTCTCATTCCTTCTTATGTTCATTTTCCTATTACATTATAGGTCTTTTTGTCTCTAATTTGCAAGATACATTTCATGTTGAGGAAAACAGCATTGGTCTGGGTTGCAAACCACCACTCCTTAATTTGTAGCCTTTTCAGTTTGGTTTGATTCTTTGTACAGTGCAGAATATGTATCTTTTATCCAAATATCCTTGATCCATTTATTTAACAAATATTTATTGCTTATTTACTATGTGCTAAGGGTACAATAGACCAATACCAGACCAGACCTTGTCAACACTGAATTGACCTTAACACCACAGGAGAGAAGCAAACATTGATCGACTAATAAAAAAACTCAGAATTTCAAACAAAGGAAAAGTACCAGAAGCAATTTTTCCTCTATAGCTTCTAAATTGTCCATGCTATATATTTCACACACCATAATTACAGTTAGGGGAACTTTTGTTTGGTTTGGTTTAAACAAATGTGGAATTAATTTCAGGATAGAGAGTAATGTCAAAATCCCACTTCTCTCTCTCTTTTAGTTTATTAACAAGATCATGTATCCCCCAGTGCTTTGATATGCCAATTTTATCACACCCCAGTTATTACTTGAAATTACCTTACTCTCCAGATCTATTTTATTTCAGATCTATCTATATCTGAATCAGTATCATACTGCTCTAAATGTTGTATTTTCATAATTAGTTGTAATTGCCCATAAAAATTACAGGATGTCTTTGTCAAGAGTTCAGAAGCTTGGGTCTTGGTTGCAGTGGGGTACAAGGGAGCAAAAATAAAATTAAAAAGAAACATCCCAATGGGCTATTATGTTTGTTTAGACTCCAAGAAACTCCTCACATCCTTAAAAGGCAAGCTGCTGAGGAGGGACAGAATTAGAGGGATGTTGTTTTTAGTCCTGGGGTAAATAAGGCCTTGAACATCCTTACTAGTACTCTTGCCCTGGAGGTGGCCTGGGCCATAAAAAAATTTAATATTTTTCTATTAAGACCTAGTATTCTAACTTCCAGATATGCAACTAAAAATGTAGGAAATCTACACACACACACACACACACACACACACACACACACACACACACACCAATGCCCTGGAGCTTGATTTACAATAGTGGGGGGAAGGGAGACTAAATATCTAAAAATAAGCAGTACTTAATATATGATGGTATACTTAAACTTTGTGATATTGGGCAGACATTAAAAACAGATACAGCCATAGCCAGTCTGGCTCAGTGGATAGAGTGTCAGCCAGCAGAGTTGGCATGGGTTCGATTCTGGTTAGACTCCTCCCTAGCCTGGACCCTGGTCAGGGTGCGTGTAGGAGGCAACCAGTGTTTCTCTAACACTGATATTTCTCTCTGTCTGTCCCTCTCTCTTCCTCTCTCTAAAAATCAATGGGAAAACATCTTCGGGTGAGGATTTAAGAAAAAAAAAAGGTACAAAATGTATGTAATAATTTGAAAACAGATATAATAGAATGGTAAACCAAAGCACATAATTCTATAACAGCACATATCTGAGGAAATAAATTGTTCTTCGCTATGTTTGGATGGAGGTATTATAGATTTTTTTTCTTCTTTTTCTTTAACATTTATTTTTCAGTACTATTTTGATAACTGAATCTTTAACTTCCTGGTGTGCTTATCTAATCTTTCAAATCAGTACAATTTTAACATGATCAGAAAGGATTGGGGGAAAGACAAAAAGAAGACAATTATTACTGAAATATCTAAGCAGTTACACATACTAAAAATGATGAAATTCTCTTATTTCACTTGCCATACAAACTTCAAAAATTTGAGGCCTAAAATATGAGCCATTTTTCTCATTTCTTTATTAATTACCAGAAATGCTTCCTTTATCTTTGAATGTAATAAAAGTTCATGGAATGCTTGATGAATTGCCCCCAGCTGTGGATTGAGGTGGAGTGGGGAGCCATTTTCATTCAAGGTGACTAGAGATCTCTAGAACAACTTCTGAAATAAAGTCAGGAGCTAAAGTGATACATGAACTGTATCACTGCTCCTCCTGGTCACACACCCACAGAACTCCACCCTCCCACATCTCTCTGGATCTTCTTTAATCCCGATCCTGGCACCTGGGTAATCAATAATTGGGCTATAGCCGGGTTTGCTCAGTGGATAGAGCATCAGCTTGCAGACTAAAGGGTCCCAGGTTTAATTCCAGTCAAGGGCACATGCCCAGGTTGCAAGCTCAATTCCCACTAGGGGGCATGCAGAAGGCAGCCAATCAATGATTCTCTCTCATCATTAATGTTTCTATCTCTCTCTCCCTCTCCCTTCCTCTCTGAAGTCCATAAAAATATACTTAAAAATAAATAACTGGGTAGTTGCATTAATTGATTAATGAAAAGCAATTTCTAGATTAATCCATTGAAAACATAACAGATCATTTCTATTGCTTGCTAGTATACATTGTCTATCAATTCCATGTTTCCAATGCTTTTTGTTTGGCTGCATTTAAAATAGCAAACACCAAGGAGAATCCAAGATGGCGGCATAGGTAAACACCTACACTGCTGCCTCGCACAACAATTTCAAAACTACAACTAAAAGACAGAACGGACATCATCCAGAACCACAGGAAAGCTGGCTGAGTGGAAATTCTACAGCTAGAAGGAAAGAGAGGGGCTCACGGAGACCCAGAGGAGCTGCAAAAAGCCGAGGTACTGAGACGCGCGTGCTGAGAGAGCGGGTGCCAGAGAACCTGGCTGGCTTTCTCTGGTGGGAGGGAAACGGAGACTCCCAACAGCATTGAACCCCTTATTTTACGACACTAAACCCCAGATCCAGCGAAACTCATACGGGGGAGTTTGGACTGTGAAAAGGGAGAGGTGCACGGAAATTGAAATTTAGGGGAATCGCAGAAGATCAGGTCTGGTCTCGCACGCGCACGGTGCTGCGCACAGGACAGATTGCTGAGTGTGCCGCTGGCTTTCACGAGGGGGCGGGAGACAGACCCTCCCAACTGTGCCACTTCTGAGTCCACTGAGCCCCTGTTTCCGGCGAAACCCTGGGGACCTAGACTCATGTGGTCCTGGTACGCAGGGGAGCTGGAAAGGCAGCGGTTAGAGGCACCGCTGGCGTGCGCACAAGGACCGCTCCAGCCATTACCCAGTCACGTGAGACTCAGGGGCCATGGAGGGCGGGGCCGACTGGAAGGCAAGGCGGTCCCTTAAGCCCTGAGACTCCACCCATCCCAAGCTCAACAGAGGCTTCTTCGGTTTTGCACGTCTGGTATCATAAGGCTGAATCCAACACAGAAGTTTCCCCGGCATAGTGAAAATGCCAAAACAAGGGAAGGGATCACAAACAAAAGAAATGGAGGGAAAAAAACGACTGGATATAGAGTTCAAAACCACGCTTATAAGGTTTTTCAAGAATATGCTAGAAAAATTCGATAAATTTAGTGAGACCCAAGAGGAGATGAAAAAGAATCAACTAGAAATTAAACATACACTGACTGAAATAAAAAATATTATACAGAGTCCTAACAGCAGACTAGAGAAAGGCAAGAATCAAGTAAAAAATTTGAAATATAAAGAAGCAGACAACATTCAACTGGAAAAGCAAGAAGAGAAAAGAATCCAAAAATGTGAACATAATGTAAGGAGACTCTGGGACAGCTTTAAGCGTACCAACATCAGAATTGTGGGGGTGCCAGAAGAAGAGAGAGAGCAAGATACTGAAAACCTGTTTAAAGAAATAATGACTGAAAACTTCCCACATCTGGTAAAAGAAATAGACTTACAAGTCCAGGAAGCACACAGAACCCCATATAAAAGGAATCCAAAGAGGACTACACCAAGACACATCATAATTAAAATACCAAGAGCAAAAGAAAAAGAGATAATATTAAAAGCAGCAAGAGAAAAACAGTTTATTACCTACAAGGGAGCACCCATACGACTGTCAGCTGATTTCTCAACAGAAAAGATGCAGGCCAGATGAGAGTGGCAAGAAATATTCAACATGATGAATAGCAAGAACCTACAACCAAGAATAATCTATCCAGCAAAGCTAACATTCAGAATTGAAGGGCAGATAAAGAGCTTCACAGATAAGAAAAAGCTAAAGGAGTTCATCAACTCCAAACCAGTATTATATGAAATACTGAAAGGTACTCTTTTAGAAGAGGAAGAAGAAAAAGGTAAAAGCCAAAAAATTATGAACAACAAATACATATCTATCAACAAGTGAATCTAAAAATTAAGTGAATTAAAAATTTGATCAACAGAATAAACTGGTGAATATAATAGAATCAGGAGCATAGAAAGGGAGTGGACTGATAATTCTCAGGGGGTAAGGGGTGAGGGGTGTACAGGGAGAGACTGGACAAAAATCATACACCTATGGATGAGATCAATGGGAGGGAGCTAAGGGCAGAGGGAGGGGTGGGAGCTGGGTGGAGGGGTGCTATGGAGGGGAAAAAAGAGAAACAAATGTAATAATCTGAATAATAAAGATTTAATTTAAAATAAATAAATAAATAAATAAATAAATAAAATAAAATAGCAAACACCATCAACTAATTGTGAAATCCATTCTCTAGAAACTGGAACAAATCTCATAGACCAAGTTGATTCCTAGCTTAAAATTCAAAGTCTCCTATGATCCCATTCAAATTAATGACATGCTGTGTTCAGTTGTTAATTATACAGCTGCTCCAAGAATGGTTAATGGCATTGTATAAGACACATCCTCAGAGAGATGTAGGTCTTTTTGCCCTGCCCTTAGTGCAGCACGAGAGCATATTGTTCTTCAGTGTAATGTCCCATCAAAGTCTGCAAATATTAAATATATTTTAATAAGTCCCCTTTGATGGGACTTTTGCTCATGGTTAGGGAACATGAGGAAACTTAAGTACAAAGTAATCTGCAATGTCATTAATAGTGTTTCCTACCCAGGTGATAGCTCAGAGGAGATTTAATTGGATGAAATTACCCCATTCTAAGAATAATACCTTGTACTTTATGTCACAATTATCATGTAAGGATCTTGAAGAGATTTATGGACATTGATTAAACATCAGAGTGCCGTTTTGAAAGAAATGGTATTGACATTATTTTACTGAGCCCAGAGAGGGACAGTTTCCTATTCCAAAGCGCACAGCTAACAGTAATAAAATAGCCCAGTCTGCAGTGGCTTAATGTGGGGACTCTTGTCCTACCCCTTTGGAAACTTCTCACTGAATAACTTACTATAACTAAAATGGTAAGGGCAAAAACAAGAAGTTTTAGTCTCTTAGGGTATCTTATAATTGCCACAAAGGAATATATTTCTGATTGTTAGAGTCAGAAAATACTTAAATTATTTCTCTGGAGCTCCTGATATTTTATCTGGAGAAATTCTGTTTACAATTAGTTTGCCTCCTCCTTTCAGCTATAAACACTTGGCATCAGCAGATTCAAATATGAATTTCACAAATCACTGGGACTAGGAGAAATATAAAAAATAGAATCAGGTCCTCTTGATTTCTAGACGGGGTGCCTCAGGCCCAAGAGACAGGAAGGATGGCATGAGGTCTCTGTTCAAATAATGAAGAGACTCTACCAGTGTTGAAATGCTTCTATTAGCAGAAAATACCCCCACAAGGCTCTTGAGATCCTTACTAAGGACTGCATCCTTAGTTTGCTGGGCAATTGAGCATCTTGAGCAGAATGGGTGTAAATGATTCTGTGGCCAGACATTAAAGTGAAACTGATGGCAGAAAAATCCGAGTTTTCAGCTCAATATAATTCAACATAAAAGATATACCAAACTCTGAAGTTTTAATTTGATTAACAATCCTCAACAGAAATGGATGCTACCAAAATGAAATAATGCGCATAAAAGCATCTATCCCAATGCTCTTCCCCAGCCCCTGTGGAACCTCAGCTCTAAAACTGCTTGATCCACATATCTATATGCGCCTTAAATCCTGCAGAGTAAGTTCTGTTTGTATTTGCAGAAGCTTCAAGTACTCTATGAGATGTTTCTTTAGATGCTTATAAATCATTATCTAAGCTGTCTTCAAAAACAAATAAACATTAAAATGAATATGTGTGCATTAAAGTTCATAATCAATAAAGTGTGATCAGGAGTGGAGCTGGAGAAAGCATATACCCATAAATGAGTCAGACGAACAGCCATCACAGGAGCCTGTGTTTGGAAGGGAAGCCTGACGGGTCCTAAAGATGTGCGCCCCAATTCATGAGCACACCCCACCCCGGTGGAAGTGCCTGCTTTGTGGAATTGAGCAAGACTCACTCTCTTTATACAGAAACTCACTTTATGTTTCTACTTGTTCAACAAGCCCAGGGCAATCAAAATACAAGAATGGAAATCACATTTGTTGTTGCTATTGTTGATTTTGTTTGATGCCTACCTGTTAAAGTCAGATGACAAATTAATCTCATGAAAATAGGTTCTGATGACACAGTAACCTTTCCTTTATTGCGCCATGCTGAAAATATCTTTACATTGGTTAGAATTTTTGAAATTCTAAAAATAAAAAATATGGCAACAATAACAGTGATGATGCTGACTGGGCAATGTGACTATAGCAGCTTACCTGCCTTAAAAAAATAAAAGAAAATAAAAAAGAAACCATGACAAGGCTGATCATTTTTGCTATTTTCTTTTGGAAGATAAAAAATGTCTAATAATGTCCCTTCCTCCCCACAACATGACAGATTATTCAAACTATCATCCAAATAGTTCACTATAGTGTAGGAGAAAATATTTTGGAAGCGAAGCTATGTCTTTTAATATGTCCAAGTTTAAAAAAAAAATCCTATCTGATAAAAAGCAATACTGTTAGATAATGTCATATGCAAAAAGGGTATCATATAATTAGAAGTGAATTTAGACAGAAAGACAGAAAGATGAGATGTAAAAGCAGATAATTAGTGCACTGTTATAATTAGCAAATACTCCTCAATCCCATGGTAACTGTGTCTGAAAAGGACTCCTGCCGGTTAACTAGTATTTCCTGAGAGCAGTTCTCTTTCTTTAAATGGAAAGGTTGAATCGCTGTCTCCTTGAAAACCATGCTATAATATGTCATAAGTTGATATATGTCTACAATATAGTTTTTTAAATGCAAAAAATCCACTATAAGAACAAAACAAATATTATATTTGTAGAATGAAAGCGCTATAATAACTCTATACAATCTTGCATTCTATTTATCATTTTGAGTGTGATCTTTCAAAAAGATGCATTATTTGCACAACAAATAACTTGGAAATAGAGAGGAGCAAATATTTCCCAGGGAATGTGGTTAATCAGTTCAAAATGTCTGGCCACAAAGAGTGACACTTTCTGGGGATGTATTCTACGCCATTGAGTATTTCTAATCTTAGAGTGGATGATTGGAGAGAAAGAAAAAGGAACTCAGAAATTCAAACAAAAGAACTTCTTTTCTCATGTCAGATCCCCACAAATGTTTCACATAATAAGATGGCCCAGTTATGGAGAGACTGACCGTGACTCAGTACACAGCCTTTGAACCCAAACAGTTTTGTGATTTTAAACATTACTTGCGAAATGGAGATGATCATAGTATGTTCTCACAGGACTTGGGGGATTAAAGGAAGATATTAGGCCTGAGCATACTTTGTAAACCATGAAAAGTTTTATTGAATTACAGACAAAAATTAAATTCCCAATTTTATCCCTGAACATCAAAAACTTGTTTAGGTCAGATAATTAACTTCACCTGATTAACACTGTTCTAAATGAACAGTGTAAAACCAAAAAGTTGGCAAAATCTTACCAATTAATCCACAGGATGCAGAAGTTGGTCCAACACTTTCAGTCAACCTGAGATTGGCTGTGACATATGGTGACATTGGTGAGAAGGGCAACTAGACAGCAGAGCAGAGAGAAAAGACTGATTAGTGAAATGTGCAAAGACTTGCCTTTTAGTCACCATCCAGTGACAATGGAAAAAGCTGGTAAACTCTGAAACAGTTTGTGGAACTCGAGTCTTCTTAAAAGTTTTCAACAAAGCAGTGATGGCGGCCTTGGAATCTGCATTAACCACAGTGTATACAATGTGTAAATGATGCTGAGCCTTTTCCCTCGGCCTATCTGTGACAACAATTCAGGCTTTGCAAGAAAGTCTTCCACAAGAAGGGAATCTGTTGTGCAGCTGACTGGTCCCCAAGCACAGGGCGGGAAGAAGCCTTGGGGATGGCTCCCATTTGTGCTGGCACATGAATGGTTTGATAGAAACTCTTAAGACTACTTACTGTCCTCCAGAATCATTCTAATGCAGCAGGTACATTGGCGGTGCGGCAGTCAGAACTCCCTTCTCTTAAAAAGTATGGGGTCTGTAGCTTTTTAATTATGCTCATATACAATGATTGAAATGGAAGAATTTTGATAAAAAAAAGTGATAGGTCAAAAAAAATGCTGATGAATACCAATGAAAGGAATAGACATTTTAAGAAAGAATTTTTAATCAGCACCTGGTATGGGGTTAACCAACTGTGTCAGCAGAACTAAATTGCAGACTCATAGGAAAAGAAAAGACAAAAAGAGAGAGAGAGGGGGAGGGAAGGCGGGGCGGAATTTTGAAACAAATTCTAACTATTCCTTCCTGGGGTAAGAAGCTGAAAGCACCAAGGAAAGCTCATTGGTTGAGCATCTCAAACAAATAAGCCCTAAGCATTTAGTAAGTGTCTCCGAAAATATGTAATATTTTTCTGTCTAAAATAGCTTTGGATAAAAATGGGTGCTGGCCAACTACCATAGAAATGCAACAGTGCAAAACTAAAGAGAGTTAAATTCTCAAAGAGAAAAACAACAAAACACAACCACAGTGATTCTGTGCCTACAAAGCAGATAACTAAGAAGCTGTAAGCATTTGGTTCTTCTTCTTTTTTTTTTCTTTTAAACATTTTTATTGTTTTCAGAGAGGGAAAGAGAGAGAGAAACATCAGTGATAGAATTGTTGATCGGCTGCCTTCTGCATGGTACATACTGTACTTGGATTGAGCCTGCAACCCAGCATGTGCCCTGACCGGGAATGTAACCATGACCTCCTGGTTCCTAGGTCAACGCTCAACCACTGAGCTAAGCCGGCTGGGCTGGGCTGGGCTGGGCATTTAGTTCTTGTCACGTCAAGGCCGTGATTGGTCCCATGTAGTCATGTTAGCTAGTAGTGCAACATAGCTGGGAACTTAAACATGACTGAGTGTAATCTTCAAAGCAGTAGTTTCCAGAGCATTGGAAGCTCAACCACATTCCTCATGGTGCTGGGATACTGATTCAGAATCATGCTAAAGTGACAGTTATTAAAAGAGTTGCAACTATCCATTTTCAACTTTGTGGTTTCTAAGTTCTTAAGCATTCTGATTGTTTTAAGGAATGCTTTTTGGTTTTCATTTTTCTTGGTTTTGAAGATGGTCAGGTGTTTATGTTGTTTCAATAAATTATTATTTTAACTTAATTCCATGTTTAGGAGAAAAACAAAGTAGAACAAAAGCTTTCAGCAAATGGGGTTTGGTTTGCTAATATCTGTAACCACTGTTAGGCATAAATAAATTAAATATGTGTCTAAATTGCCTCTTGCCCCACAAATTCAGAGGACAATGCTACAATGAAAAGGCAGATGTGAAATCAGGGAGTCAGAAAAGGTGCCTCCAAACGTTGACTGGCCAGTGGAGCAAGGATTAAGTGTTTTAACCTCTAAACCACACTAAAGAATATCCAGACAAAATCTAATGGTAACAAAAATAATCCTGTGCTTTTGACATCTCTTTGTTTACTTTAATTCTTTCAGGTGTAACTTTCAACAAAGACCTAAGTTGTCATTTTCAAACTTAGAGAGTAATATCTGGAGATTACAGTGCCTGAAGGTACTAAGGAATTCTTCTGACATTTGATTTTCTTGTCAGAAGAATCTCAAAAAAGAGGTCAGTTGAGAGTGAATAAATTTAAAAAGAACTCCAAAGTAGAAGATTTATTTTTTCCTTCTCTAGAATATAAAGTAGGAGAGTTTCAGATTTCAGTGTTTGGAAAGTTTTTATGAGAAATTATTGTCATTTTTATAGTATGGAATCTAGTATACTCTTCAAAAATTGCTTATTACTAGCATAAATTTGGGCCTTACAAATGTCTAAAATTATAGTGATTATATTTCAAAATGCTGTCTTGTAAGATGAAGGCTTTATATAGCTCACTAATATCAACAAGTTTGCAGTTATAAGATACAATCCCACTTTAAACACCAAAGCAGACTTGTAAGGTATTAGTGTTGATTTTTTTTAAAATGTATTGCTTTTTTCCTAATCATGACTGTTCACTCCTTTTACTTTTGATTGCCTCTTAGAAGTAGGACTCGTTTAGAACACAGCATATTGAACAGATAAAGATGTCCTTAGTCTTTGCTTCCCAAAGTGAGGCCAAGATCATTTAGGAGCTTATGCCCCAGCAAACTGCTTAAAATGTATTAGTGCATTTATTGTAGTTTGCCTTAGAAAAAACACAAAAGAAATCCTCTAACAAAGTTTCACTTTAAAATACACTTATGTTTTATCTTGGGTGAGTTTTGTGTTTTGTTTTGTTTCTGGGACAAGTAAATAGCAATTCAGAGGACATTAAGACCAGGCAAAAACCCTAGGGCTGGATGCAAATAGCTGAAGTCCAGCGGAGAAACATTGCTGTAGCACTGCCTTCTCTAATCCAACTCCAAAATATCAACTTCTTTAATACTTACTATGAAATAGGTATTATTGTGATGTCCTAGCAATAAACATTTTTGTTCATTAGGAAGCTAGGCATTTTCTGCCTAACTTTATAATACAGAATTACTAACTACAAGAATCTAACGTATACTTAGAGAACAAATTAATATACTCATTTCATCTTGCAGGTGATTGCTTTTTTTCAAATGTGCCTTTGTGAGCTCATTAAAATTTGAACCCAAGTGTCCTAACTCTCAGCTCTGCCACCACCACCAGCACTACCCAGAATCCTGGCTAGGAATATTTGTCTCGGCAAAGAACTTTTTCTAATACAGCCAGCTTCCAAAATCATTCTTTAGTTCCAGTCTACAATCACTAAATAGTAGCAAATACAATAGCTTACAGAGCAATATCACAAAGGCCCATGTTCCTCAAAAGATTTTTAACTGAAAAATACATGAATCAACAAGTATGTAAGAAAAATGCACTGGGCTTATCACAAAGACTAGGCTAGGACATCACACATTACTAAGTTTTAAACCTCAAAGAGTGTTAGCTTATTTTTGCTAATACTCAGTAAGTTAAAAAAAAAAAATCAGGAAACTCCACCAAGTTTTCAAAAACTAAAATAAGTGTAGATTACTGCAAATCACGAGCCTACAAGCAAGTTTTCTGTATGAAATGCCCAGATCAGGACTAAAATCAAGGGAACAAAAACTTTCAATTGAAAGACTAGAAGTAATTAAGGAATGAGGAGAAGAGGGCAATAAATAACTGATTTTAGAGGCAAAATTTGAAGCTAAAATTAAAAATACTTCAGAATTAAAAGTGGCTACTCAAAAATGTATCTTGCCTATCAAAGTTACAGGATGTCTTTGTTAAGGGTTTTTTGAAGCCCGGGTCTTGGTTGTAGTGGGGTACAGGAAAGCAAAGGCAGAATTGAAACCTAAACATCCCAATGGGGTATTATGTCTGTTTAGACTCCAAGAAACTCCTTCTCACATCCTTAAAAGGCAAGCTGCTGAGGAGTGACAGAATTAGAGGGGGTGTTGTTTTTAATCCAGGGGTAAATAAGGCCTTGAACATCCTTACTTTTGCCCTGGAGGTGACCTGGGCCAGCCTTCTGCTTAGGGTCATTCAGTCACAGGAAGTCATGCAAAAGGCTTGAGTTGTTTGTTTGTTTGTTTGGGGGATGGAGATTGAATGGAGAAAAGCAAAGCCTAGGAGACCTTAGCACCACCAGCACCAAATCCTATCTGTCCTTGCCCCTTCTTCCTGCTCTGTGGAAGATCTTCCACAGACAGGCTCCCTGCCTGCTGCTCTTCCAAAGGGAATCAGTGTTGGAGTCAGTGTTGGTGCAGGGGGAGGAGGGAGGACTCACCACCCAGCCCCACACTCACACAAGCTGCTTCCAACGGGAGACATGTGGTAGGAAAGGCTTCTTCTGTGCTTGTTTTTTTTTTGTGTGTGTGTGTGTGTGTGTGTATGTGTGTGTGTTTTTGTTTTTTGGTGTTTTTTTTTTCATCTAATAAATAGAATAGATAGCCCTAGCTGATTTGACTTAGTGGATAGAGCGATGGCCTGTGGGCCAAAGGGTCCTGGGTTTGATTCCAATCAAGGGCACCTACCTTGATTGCAGGCTCCTCCTCAGGCCAGAAGCCTGGTCAGAGCTCCTGCAGGAGGCAACCAATCGATGTGTTTCTGTCACATCCATGTTTCTCTCTGTTATTCCTTTTCTCTTACACTCTCCCTAAAAATCAATGGAAAATATATTCTTGGGTGAGGATTTAAAAAAAAAGAAAGAAATGGAATATATAAAAGAGAACGCTGAGACATGCAGAAGAGAGAGAAGAAATTGGATAGGTTACTTAACCTCCCTGGGTCTCAGTTTGCTCATCTGTGAAATGGGCAAGTGAAACGAAAGGCCTTCCCCCAACCCTAACGTTCTGTTTCCCCAGCAGCGGGGAAGGCTGTGAAAAGTGGGCACACGACAGAGCAATCACCTTGCCCTACTTGTGCTGGTAACCTGCACTTCTCAGGGTAGGAAGGTCATTTATGGGGATGGCCTAAGTGACATTTGGAAAGCGGTTGGTGGTGTTTGTCTTTAATCTTAGTGTTCTCTCTCTCTCTTCCTCTCCCCCCCCTCTCTCCTCTTTTCCTTTCAAAGGGAGTTGTTTGTGATTGGACTTTTGGAAGCACAAATAGCTCTGCGGAACTAGTTAGGAGAGTCAATATGCAATTTCACGTCTATCACCAGGTTCCTTAGGAAGCAGCAAGCAGCACTAGGGGATGAAGGGGCATTTCCCCTTCCCCGGTGAGGCCGGGAGCGGAGGTACTTCCTGGTGTCCTGGTGGCGGGCAGGGCTGGGTCAGGTTTCTCGGGTCGGGGTCCCCGACTTTGTCTCCGTTTCTGCCACTCGCCATCTCCTTCTCCTCTCTCCGCCTCTGTCACTGTTCCCCCGTGTCTCTCGCCTTTCCTTCCCCACTCCCAACCTCTCACCTCGCTCTCCACACCACCCCGTGGCCCGCCGAGCCCCAGGCTGAGCACTCGGGTCTCCGCCTCCGGCCAGGGGTGAGCGCGCGCGGGGCGCACGGAACGGGAGGTGCTGCCCACGAGGCCGGGGCGTGCGCCCTCCCACCCGCGGCAGCTGGAATCCCTGCGGGAGAGCAACCGTCCGGGTCCCCACGCGGGGCTCCGGCTTCCGATCCCGTCGGCGCCCCTGAAATAACAACTTCGCCCACACACGCGCGCTTCTTCCAGTCCTTACCAGGGGGCGCGGCCGGAGTGGGTATTCGGGGACCCGGGTCTCCACAGGCTCCCGCGTCCCAAACCGACTGGCGGGGCACACCTGGGCCCGGAGGAGGAAGCGGGGAATGGGCGGCACCCCAGGCTCAGGGCCACCCGGGAAGAGCCGGCCGGGGATGGAGGCGAGGAGCTTTCAGAATTGGGCAGAGAGGCGAGCGGGGTAAGCCGAGTCCCCAAGAACCTGAAGGCAGGAGAAAGGCGCCCTCGGGTGCTCGGACCCAAGAAACTGACGACAGGCCGGGGTCCCCGAGCCGCAGCGCCCCGCTCCGCTAAGCGGGTCCCCGTGCTCCGCGCTGCCACCCCGCCCGGTCAAAATTGGCGGGGGATGGGGCACAGGCTGGAGAGAGGCCTTTTCATCATGCGCTCTTCCCAGATATTTTGGGGTCCCAGGGGAGGTTCACGTTCTTCCAAACCCACCTCCTCCCTCCCCGCTCCCCACCGCCCAGCCAGGTGTGAGCAGAGCCCGGGGCCCCCACCCTGGGGTAGTGTATCCCGCCGGGACCCCCTTCAGGCCCAGGAAGTGGGCGCCTGGAGTGGGGTGCAGGCAGGACCTGCCTTTAGGTGGCTATGCGCGCAGGGACCTGGCACCCCGACATGCACGGGCGACAAGGATAGCCCCGCAGCTGAAGGGGCTGCTGCGAAAAGAGCGCGCCCATCAGGAGCCCCGGAGGTGGCAGCCCATCTGCCAGCCGCTGAAGTTACCGGCCGAGCGCGCGGAAGAAGGGGCGCCACTCCGGCTGTGGCTCAGTTGCGAACCGATTTGTTTGCGGTTCATAGTCGACTTCTCCCATTAGTTCCACGTTTTCAAATGGTCCCTTTCTCGCATAAACCGCCTGGAAGGGGGCGAGAGAATTACGATTTTTAGCAAGTATACCACAGGCTGACGTTAATTGTTTGAAAAAAGACATGGAAATATGATATTTACTTTTCATTTTTAAATAAGGACATGGAACACTATGTCTTCAGATACCCACCAGGAGTCCTTCAGCTACAGGTCCTTTCCTTCGCTGCTTTCTGAGCTGCAGGAGGCCTGGATGTTCTTCTCATTCATTAGCTAGCTCAATGAAATGTTAAAATATTTATTTTTGAATAATCAGTACAGGTGTGTATGTGTGTTTGTGTGTGTGTGTGTGTGTGTGTGTGTGTGTGTGTGTGTTTTGACTGAAGATTTTCACAAAATATGCCCCTTTATCCAATGGGACATGAATGTTTATCATGACCAGTCTGGCCCCTCCTGTTGTTTCAAAGACAGATGTTCGCACTTGGTGACCAGAGAACCTTCTCCAGCTCTCAGTACCTCCACCATCCGCTTAGGATGTATCAGGCGTGTGAGGACTGGTAATTGGTTCCCGTAAGACTTTTCTACATGTTCTAGCTATGGTGAGGAGGGCCTTGTTGCTGCTTTATTCTGAACCAAGGGATCCAAACAGCATCTCATTAAATAACCTTTCACAGTCCAGCTGATGATGCTCCAGTTAAGGAGACATGGTCCACCACATCCTACTGTAGCACAACTGACAGCATCCTGGTTTTTGGTTTTTGTTTTACTCCGCAACATAAGCAATCTCCCTGCTTTAAGGAGTCGATGTCGGCCCAAATCCTCTGCTAAATCTATATTTAATACAATATGCTAACGTCATTCTGACACAGTGCCACATCATTTGAAGCAGATCATTGAAGTATATTTATGCATCAAGAAAATGTCCTAAAGCTGCCTCCTTTTCACTATTAGGTTATTATTAAAAGGCACCCTAACAACTAGCCATGTGCTACTAGGTTATATTAAAATTTAATAGGGAATTTTAACTTCAGAAAAGCAGGTGGACTGTTTTAAGAGTCTTGTACCCAAGTCTGTGTCTCTTCCACCAAAACCAGCTTGACTTCTCTATATTACATTGGCATTGGGCTTTTTAAAAATGTTTTTCTTACACAAAATCATGTCGGTATGGTAATTATGGTTATTCAGAAACTATGTCAATATCAGAGGTCAAAGTTAGCTCCATGCATTTTTTTGTATGAAGCTTCCATAATACTAGGGCTCTATAAATATTTTTGAAATCATAACCAAAATGTATACAATGTTTTTACATGTTTAAGAGAACATCAAACAGCCTCTGCTACATAAAAGCATCTGACTGTGAATTTCACCCTCACTTTTTCCCACATGTGGTCTCCAAGTGAAAACAGTAAAGTTTCACGTTTTTATCCACGATTGCCAAAAAATAACTGCACTAAAATTTTTCTAATTACCAACTTCATTTCTCCCCTCATAAAAGTACTCTTCTGGATTATTGAACAATATCATGTTCTAAATTCCAAGAATTAACCTGTATATCCTGGATTACCTAAGCAGTAGATACATATAACTTGACTGTCAAGCCAATTAACACTGAGAGCCAAGTAATCACCAATATTTTTTTTCATAGATGCTAAGCTTGTACCAACATCTATCTCTTTCCAAGCCAACACACACACACACACACACACACACACACACACACACACACTGCTGTGTAAAATATAGGTTTTAGCCTTGTGCTTTAATCAAGTGGTTGAGGCACGCCTATAGTTAATATAATGTCCTAAACTTGGATTTGAAGATTTGAAGTCACAAGACCTGTACTCTGAGTCTAAATTAGGTCGCGTGTCCTCTCTTATTTACTAGTAGCAAGTCACATCCCCCTTCCACCCACTCCCCACCCCCAATACTGGACAAGAGAAAAGTTTAAATCATAGAGGCTGTAGTTTTTCCATTGTCCAGTAGACGGCACAAAAGATCAAGCCTTCAAATGCTGAACAATCCACCAAAGCTGTTTGGTTTAGTTTGGAGTGTGTTTGGCTATGTTGTTCATTTTAAACAGCCAAGCCAGCCCCTGTTGTATCTGTGAAGCAAAGCAATGTCTCAAACTTAAGATAACTCACCAAGGTTTTAAAAGGTAGTGATAGGAAAAAGTTTTTATATTTATACAACAAAATGCTGCTTCAGCTAATGCACTGATGTGAGGAGTTCATAGGGAAGTATGCTTGAGAATTTATTTAACAGTTGCCTTTAAAGAAATTAAAGTGACATAAATTACAAGGCATTTCATTTTTAATTATCTTCTAATGGCTAAAGAAAATATTTACAATATTAACCTTAAAAATTATAAGTTGGAATTCTGCACGATGCAGCTATGCTATGCTTTTTATTAAAGTTAGCATGTAACTCAATCCAGAAAACTAAGCATTGTATTTCAAATGGACTTAGATATACATGAATATATAATATGCAGCTGAGAAGGGGAAGAAATTCTCTAAAAGTTTTGTGAATAGCTTTTGGAGGATAAACTGGAGGATGAAGCCATTAGACATAGTTGAAACTTTGCCTCTCCTAAAACAATGTGTGACTTTGACTAACATTTATATTTTACTAAAAGGCTTCTATTCCCCCTTTCATTCTGCAGACACACTTTCTATAGATGTGGGGGGGAGGGCAAAGTGTGGGCTAATAACTCATTTCCCAGTTAATTTTATAAAGAATTTATAGCACTGTTTAGAAAGTTTTAAGACAACCATAAATTTTATTAGGAATATTTTATTAAGCCCTCCATTTAATTAATAAAAGACCTCTATAACTTCTGAAAATGTCAGAGCTAGTAATTATGTTAACCAGTGTAATTTTCCCCCCTCTAGAGACCAAAGCATTTTAATGATTTGAAATAGAAAGATAGTAAGGAAAACACCCCCCCACCCCCCACCCCCTTCCTTTCTTAACTTTTACATTATCCGGTCAGAATATAGTGACTTCGGTATTTTCCTGTGGACATTTGGAGAGCCTAAGTGACCTCTCATTGACTTCTGAACTGGTCCCAGACATTCTTGGTTTTCTGAAGCAAAATGCAGTAAACAAATCTCCCAGTTCTTACAGCTTTAGGGCACTTGATTAACGTCTTTCCTAATCCCCTCAGTTAACCCCCTTTCATATCACCTAACCAAGTTTCTTCATTTTATAGACCTCTAAATAGTTTATTTCAGTTTCCTCACAGCCATTCATTAGCTTTGACTTCTTGGTACCTTTCTCCTATCACATCCAGTCTCTTATCTTCAGCATTCCTCTATTATCTCTACTAGATTTTAAATCTATTTTCTTTAAACTGTCCTTCCCGCCTCTGAGTTCTGTTTTTTGAAGTGTAAATGCTAATGCGGGGGTGAGACGGGGAGGATGAAAGTTCTTGAAGTACTGGGGGCCCCAAGCCAATGCACCCCAGGACAACCAAAAGACCAAGACCTGATCCTAACAGTTTCACAGGCATCTAAAAGTTAGGTGCCAGATGATAAACGCTTACATTCTGTGAACACAGCTGCCAAATTCGATAGATTAACAGGCTTTTGTTTATTCTGGGCTGGCAAATACACACACATTTTACCTTAAGAGGTGCCTCTTTAATTTCTGTGGGGTTTGGAGCTGATTCATAAGTGTGAACTTTTGGGACAAAAGCCTAATTCAGGATATAGATCTTTCCAAAGGCACAATTCCTTATAGAAGGACAGGAAAGGAGAAGGGAGTTCTCAGTTAGGACTGTACCAACAGCCTAAAAGGGCAACACCTACTTTACATGCCTTCTTGCAAGAGGGTGTAAACAATAGAGACCTAGGCCCCAGCCTGCCTCTTTAAAGTCCTCCTCCTCTATATTTGGGAGGATGCTCTGGGTTAGGAAGGAAAAGCTGACTATGGAAGGCCCAAGTGTAAGAACCAGGGGCAAGTGTCAGAACCCTTCACTAGGCCAAGTTTTCCCAAGGTAAAAGTGCTATTGCCTTAAAAATCAAGTGTTTGAAATACGCTAACGATGCATGCTGTCACATCACAGGTATAATTGTAGATAGTAGTTTACTACAACCATTCCTTTACCTTTTCCTCTTAATAGGTGATTAATTGCTGCTCTACTACAGCAGTTTTTTTTTCTTTTTATGGCTACTAGATTGCAACTCTAGATGTCCGCTGCGCAATTTCTCTCAGCAAGCCACAACTGTAATAACTGTTTGCTAATTGTAAAATCCTTATCCAGAATGAGGTTTGGGCAAACAATTTGTACAACTGTAATTACACTGTAAAAGTGTTTTAGTCCCTTGATTGTTCAGAATTAATCTCATAAAGGCCTGGGAGTAGCAGTAAGTTTATAGTTATAAATGGAAAGGTGGGGGGAGGGGGAGAGGAAAGAAAGAAGACACTTTTCGAAACTAGTAAGTTTACTTTAAGCCCACACACAAACTATTTCTTTAAGAAAAACCTGTGTGTATGTATTTTAAAGTGCACTTATAAAGTAATCTGACACATCATGGCAAAATAGTCTGCCTAAAGTTTTGAAATGTTTGGTTGTTTGAGAAGGAGTGACTTACCTGAACCTTCCTTTTTCATCTCTGCTAGAAAACAAAAGAAAACATTTACCAGAAAGCAAAAATAAAGTTAAGTGTGTGTGTGTGTGTGTGTGTGTGTGTGTGTGTGTGTGTATCCCCAAACTGGCCTTTTCCAAATTTGAGAACGTGGCTGCAGAGTTGAGGTAACTCCAAGCTGGTTACCTAAGGCTTGCCGGAGAACCCCTAGGGCTGTTAAAAGTCTACAGTCATCGAAATGTATTTCGCAGGAAATTTCTCTGAGTTAAATTATACTTACACAATTTTCCTCACACTTCATTTAAAGATCATAAACGTAGATTCGCCCAAGTCAAGGTTTGGCTTGACACCCCCTCCCCCGGCTTCCCCCTATGGCCAGCGGCGCGGATGCCTGGCGGGCCTGCTCCCACCCCTGCGAGCCGCCTCCTGCCTTCCGCAGGCGCTCGGGTATTGGCCAAAGTCGCTGGGCTGGGGTTCGGGGAAAGGGCTTGCAGGCTGCCAGCCCAGTTTGGGTCTCTCCGTAATCGTAAAAGGATGTGTTGCCTGCCCAGCCAGCGCAGTTTTCTGAGAAATAAACAGAGAAGTCGCCTTCCCGAGACCCAGAGGTTCCATCTTGGCCTGAAAGTCTGTGTGCACGTTCACAGAGGGCTGGGGAGGATGTCAGGCAGGGGCAGGGAGGCGCTGGCCAGTCCCCTGGATCCCCTTGGCTTGGACACGCGGGCCTGCCTTCACCTCCCGCGTGATGTGCCTGTGGCGGGGAGTGTGTGCCAGAAAATTCTATACATGTTGACGATGGAGAAAAGTACAAGACCCTAACGAAAGAGAGAGAGAGAGAGAGAGAGAGAGAGAGAGAGAGAGAGAGAGAGA
>JAAGEH010000041.1:30746689-30797591 GCA_011751065.1 Lasiurus cinereus | reverse complement strand
TTTTTTTTTTTTTTTTTTTTTGCCCCCGCTGCTGTCTTGGAAACGGAGCGCTTTTATGCTCAGTGACTCGGGCGCTTTGCTCCAGGTCCCGTAGACCGAAGATCTGGGACTAATAGCTCACGTTGCTGGAGACGTTAAGGGATTTTTCGTCCTGCTTTAAATTTTTTTTTTCCGGGGGAGTTTGCGTATTTGTTTCCTTTCACACTGGCCTTAAAGAGGATATATTAGAAGTTGAAGTAGGAAGGGAGCCAGGGAGGCCGATGGCGCAAAGGGTACGTATTAAAAAAAACAATTGTGGAACTCAAATGTGAGATTAAATTGAAACGTGGCTGAAAGACACTGCTAAAAAGTTTCCTTTTTTTTTCCTCTCTGTCTTTCTGAATGAGGCTCCTAAAGCCGTGGCCTAAAGTGAGAGTATTTATTCTATGCGTTTGTGAACTTATGTATGTTACATGTTAATTCGAATAATCAAATTTTCTGTAGATTCCTAACAAGCATATATATATAAATACAAGCAGGGGCAATCATCTGGTTAAAAAATAAAAAACAATAAATGCTATATAGCTAATGCTATGTGAGCATTCAGAGAGCAAAAGTTTAGAGCAATTTTTAAACTAAAACAGACAGCTAGAAACTTCTGATGTGTTATTGATTATGTTCATCTTTAATACCATTAGACGTATTTAGCTATTTAAAGCCAATAACTTTGTCACAGTACAACTTATTGGGGGTTGAGAAACATTCATCTTTTAAAAAAGCAATTTTAATGTTCATGGATTTTTATGCAAGATAATACTTAGAAAGTTTATCTTAGACAGCCCTGCACTAATTGGGTACTTAGCACTCAGCTACTCACTTTTAAAATGCAATACTAATTTCCCCAATATTCCTATTTGAATGGAAATGTAGTGATAGTAAAGTGAGACAATGACAACCCAACTGAGGTCGTTTTTTAAAAGAAAGAGGGTCTACAAAAAGCCTTCCTTGCATAAATTGTGTCCTGGCCCTCAAAGCCCTGTTTGCAAAAGAAAGTTACTAGGCTGACACATTTTTTTTTTCTTCTTCTCCTTTGGTTCAGGCAAATGTCAGCGTTCTACCAAACTCTTTTCACACCTCTCGCTCTAAGGAGATGAAAGTGGCAATTCCTCTTTTCTTTGAAAATCATTTCACTCTCGACGCCTTCAGATCTTGAGGGGGAAAACACTTGCCTGGAATGAACCAATGAGAAAAATCTAAATAGCTAAATTTTGCACACAGAAACAATGACAATCAATCTGAAAGTAGTGTTTCTAGAGGGGGAAGATGGTAGGCTGCATGTGCATTTGCTACTGAATTTGCTTTCAACCTGGCGAGTACCATTTGCCTTATAAACTTCTAGTCTGGGAGAAAGTTCTTAAGACTAGAGAGAATAGAATAACTAACTGTTCCAACAACAGATTTCCTTTACTACTGTATTGGGGTGGAAACTGCCCAATTCTAAATTCAGCTGTAAGGTTCAAGAAAAACTACTCTTCTCTGAGTTTCACCTATAAGGGGGCCAGTTCGTTTTGTATAATTTAGTAGAGTTTGTCTTGGAAAGCAGAGGAAATGCAGTGTCTTACAGGATTGCCTAACCTCTTGCTGGCAGGGAAAGAAAGTAAGAAGCCTGTCTGAATTCACGTGCTTGGTGTAGCTGTTCCCATCCCAACGTTTGTTGTGTGTGTGTGTGTGTGTTTTAATTCCCCCTGATGAGAAGGGGCTGTGAAACTAGGCGGGTTTGCTGCACTGTCCTGGCACGTTTTATTATTGTGATTTTGAGTTTCCTCCTATGGAGACATGCATGTTTTACCACCTTCCACCCTCCGGGAGAAAGCCTCCCTTTCTTTCCTTCCTTTCTTGCTAAAGGACTCTGAATTTCTAAATTAGTTGATAGGGACACAAGTTAGGGCATGACCATTCATCCTAGCCGGGTTTCACCGAGAATCCTAGAATTTTTACTTTAAAAAATATTTTTAGACTTAAAAAAAAATCTCAGCTTTAGAGATGCAAGGCCACCGAATTCGAGGTTGAATGATCCAGCTGGACTGACATTATATAAGCTCCCTGCCCTGCCGATACCCCCTTGGGCCGCCTGGCCTTCTGAACCTTGTTTCTCTCCTGTTTGTCATGCAGTACGATGATCTACCCCATTACGGGGGCATGGATGGAGTAGGCATCCCCTCCACGATGTATGGGGACCCACATGCGGCCAGATCCATGCAACCGGTCCACCACCTGAACCATGGGCCTCCTCTGCACTCTCATCAGTACCCGCACACAGCTCACACCAACGCCATGGCCCCCAGCATGGGTTCCTCCGTCAATGACGCTTTAAAGAGAGATAAAGATGCCATTTATGGGTAGGTACAATGGGCCGCACGTTAAAAAGCTGAGACGCCCTGCTAACCCTGTTTCCCTTTGCCCTTGGTAAGGGGAAAGCCAGAGCTCTCTGGACTGGAGATGCAGTACTTGGTGACTTCTCACTCGCATTGCGTGGACAATCTGGGGAGGCTGCCCGCCATGCGGGACGCCCCCCTCTCCACGCGCTCCGCCGCTGCCCAGAGTCTGGCTCTGCCGAGGCTGTGCCTGGGAATGGGTCGCCGGGCAGGAGGAGTTGCCCAGAGATCCCTCTTCTTCTCTCGGAGGGTTGGTGTCCGGGCTGGAAGCACTGTTCTGGGGAAGCGTTGGGGGTTACGGACTGTAGGCGCCTTTGTGTGGGAAGGAAACTTTTAGTTTCAGGGAAAAATCTTTTAAGCCACTGATTGTTCTGACTTGCTAAGTTTACTCAGCAGCCCTGTGCTGCTGGCTCTGCCACCGCACGATAAATGCAGGGAGGACGGTTGCAGGTCAGGCAAGGGGAACAAGCTTGGCATTTAAGAAAGTTTGGCCACGGCAGTCAAGGTAGCCCCGGAGAGGAGCTCGGTCTGAATTGTTGCAGACCTTAGGAAACTTGTAGCCGTTTCAATACTTGGTGACCCAAGGTGAAACCTGCAGGATTTAGAAGGCGAGGCGGGGTGCCATGGGCCGTGTTGTTTTCTGACTGCGGTTCCCACCGTTTTCTGCCAGCCCTTCCATCAGACGCTGGGCTGGTAAAATCCTTGGAAAGGGCCTTGTGCCTACTGTGTGCTGCTGAATTTGGGGACCTCTTTTTGACTTTGCAGCAACTTTTATTGCATCTGTTTACCAAAAACAATAAATAAATAAATAAAATCACGCAGCACTGACCCTCCTCAGCTGCACACCCTGTCTGCTTTATTTTTCTGGTCCCTTGTGCGATGGGCTTGTTTAAATCCCAGCGTTCTCTCCGCAGCGTTCACTGCAAATGGTTTAGGGCGGCTCTGGGACAGAACATTTGGGGAAGCTTTGAAAAGGACCCCAAACTGTTAAATTCCCAGCTGGGCTGTGAGAGCTCATAAAAGACTCGAGACACCTCCTTGGGCATTAGGAGAAGCTTTTTTCTTTCCTTTATGGGCTGAGATAAGCGACATCTAGGCCCCTCGCAGTACTGGCTGCCTTGCCATTCCGCAGAGACAAAATGAAAGGCTTTCTGGCTTTCCAGCAGGACCCACTGGCAGGAACTTTCTTTTGGGGGCTGGTGGGGGCGGTCGGCGAAGGTAGGGACCTTGTGCCAGGAGCCGAGAAGGCGCCTCCGTGCTCTCCGAGGGCCCCGGGGTGGGGATCGGTAGGTGCAGCCCCCCTGACAGCCGGTCCCGCAGCCTTGGAGGGGTCCTTTCCCCAAGTGAGCGGAGCGCCTGCCACCGAGATCCCCAGCCCCGGCTTCGCGAGGCCGCCCCGGAGGAGCCGGCGGGCAGGAGCTCCCCCAGCCCCTGTGCCCGGCGCCTTTCTCGGGCTCCAGTTCCTGGATGTGCAGCCGAGGGACGAGGGCTGGTCGGGTGGGAAACTTAATTCAAAATGGCTGCTGGAACCGCTTGGGTTTTATTCTTAGCAAATGTTACCAATTTCTCCGGCCAGATAAGCTGAACCGACCCTCAGATAGGGTCCCTGGCGTAGGGCCTCCAACTTCGGGGCTCTAAGAGGAAGGGGAGGCGAGCCGTCACCTGGGTGGGGGGACAGGGGGAGGCACAAAGTAGATGGCAAAACCAGGGAGGGGGGTCCCTGCCTCCAGCTCCTGCGGCTGCTTTTCTGGGGCGCCCTTCTCCCCCTCCCCCCTGACTCGGGACTAACCATTGTGTTGTTTGTGACTGTTGTATTTTCTTGCAGACACCCCCTCTTCCCTCTCTTAGCACTGATTTTTGAGAAATGTGAATTAGCTACTTGTACCCCCCGAGAGCCAGGGGTGGCGGGCGGGGACGTCTGCTCGTCAGAGTCATTCAATGAAGATATAGCCGTGTTCGCCAAACAGGTCAGCAAAATTAATGTTTGAAAAGTAAAGGGGGAACAGGGAGACCTCCCTCCCCCCCACCCCCCGACCCAGCACATTTGCAAGAGTAATTAGCAACTAGTCCACCCTAGGCCCTGCCCGCTACAGCTACCCTGAGATTTCCCTCCTGGAGGAGAAGTCTCGACTGGGGGACTGAAATCCGCCCCTGTCCATCGCCACTCGAGCGCCATATAACCTCCTGTAGAAAACCCCCTTTATGAAAATAAAATCGCCAGCACCACGCGCTGCAGCTGCTTGGGCTCGGGGAGCGGAGCAGCCTCCTTCAGCAGCGTGGCTGGTGGGAGAAGCCACCCCGAGCTGGGGGCTTGCTCTCGGCCTGAGTCTCCTTCAAGTGTGTTTGCGCGGGACGAGCCCGAGTCCCTCCCGGAGGCTACCTCCTGGCCCCGACAGGGTACTGAGTCAGGAAAGTAGGGAGGCGACCAGATTTCAAATGTTTGTTTTCTCCCCCTCCCCTCTCCCCCCCTTTCCCTTCTCACTTGTGTTTAGATTCGTGCAGAAAAACCTCTATTTTCTTCTAATCCAGAACTGGATAACTTGGTAAGAGCGGACCCCTACTCCCCTCCCTCCGCGCCCCCTCCTCCCCTCAGCCCCCCAGCTTCGCTTTGAGGGCCCTGAGGTTTCTAGACCCGCCTGCCCGCCGCTGCAGGTCTGCTGCAAATGTTTCCGTCCACGGACAAGCGGTCCGGGACAAGATCCCCGGGAAATAAATTTTTCTGGAGAGGGGCTGGGCAAGCGGCGCAGAGAAACGCGAGCTTTTGTTTTTTATGACAGCCGGGCAGCGCGGCTCTAATCAGCGCGGGGATTTATCTCCGGGCCTGTCAGCGTGTGTGCTTAAACTTTGCAGACTTCCCAGCCCTCGAAGTCGCCTCAGGAGGGGCAGCAGCCAGGCGAGAGCCCCCTAACCGCCAGTTTGCCTGAAAGGTGTGCAGAAGGCAGCAGAAAGTATGCAGTCCTAAAAGCCACAGTTTGGGGACTCTTTTGACTATTTGTCCTGCACACCTTCCAAGGAAACATCTCGTCCACGGTTGTGGCCCTTTGGGGGTGGGGAGGAGGCAGTGGGGCTGAGAAAGGAGAGAGAGCCGTGGGGGAGGAGAGTGTTTATGATCCCCACTTAGATGCTTTGTTGTTGTTTTAGCTATTTCTTTCTCCTTAAGAAATATAAACCTCTAGATCGTACCCAGTCGCCGCTATTAAGTTTTAGTGTTATTGCCATAAATCAAAATAACTCTATTTACTGGGGGGAGGGGGGGTGGGCTGGAGATGCTAGAGCTGTGACAGCCAATTTTCTGTAAACTAGGAATAGGGTGCTCATTCTTTTTGTGTCTTTGCAGATGATTCAAGCCATACAAGTATTAAGGTTTCATCTGTTGGAATTAGAGAAGGTAATTTCTCTAGCCTCCTTTTCTTTTGCCCCTTCACCCCCAAACACACAGGATGGGGGAGGGTTCAGAATGGTTGAAGTTCAGGCTTCTGAAACATTTGCATAAATGTCTTTCTTTCTGGTAATTAGTGTCAAGGCCAATCTTTGCATCCATTTCTCTTTGCAGTTTAATTACAATTTCAGCCACTAAAACCGGGATCACAAACGCCCTAGCCTTGTATTCATTCTTAATACCTTGCTGGCTTTGTATAAATAGTTGCAATTCTATGCAACCCCCTTGATGTTAAGAATGCTTTTGTGAGTTGCTTCACAGGTTATACCTTTGTGGCCTCTTCTCTTCCTCTTCTTTTTCTTTGCTACCTCTGAGGGGGTGGGGGTAGTTTTGTTTAGTTTCAGTGAGTTTCTGGAAGACAGTCTGAGAGCAGCCGCAGGTCAGACACAGAGGAGAGGCCGAGTGGGGGTTGGGGGGAGCTGACAGAGAGTCTGGAGGAGGTGGTGGGAGAAACACATTAAATGTTTTGCAGAGACAAAGCAGAGTTGATAGTTGCGTCAGTTTCTTGAATCTGCAAATCCTGCACACATCCCACCTTCACACTCAAGAAAGGGTGTGGGATAATACAATTTTGCTAGCTGTTCTATAAATCTCAGCAATAAAAACTTAATGTATTGTAATTCAAACTCACATCAAATCTCAAGCACACTGGGGTTTCTTGTGAATTTTTGCATGTCAGTGATGTCTGGGGCCTGTAAGAGACCACTCCACTCGCACCTACATATTTTGAAGCAATCTTTTTCCTTTTTATATTAAAAAAATCAATTTGATACATTTTTTTGTGATTGTAGGTTTTTTTCCATATATTAATTACTGAAAATTTGATTTCCTTTTATTTTCCAAAGGAAGTATCCTAAAATATGCTTCTTATGGATGGAAAGCCTAATTTAAAATATTATAGGGACTTGGGTTGTCAGGTATATATCCTGTGCCACCACAGCACTGGTCCTTTGAATAGATATATAACATATATCCCACATTACATATAGATGCATTTTTCCTTAGACATATTGGAAAAAGGACCTATGATAAAGTAACTGGATGAAATTAAATAGTTTACCTTAAATGTCACCCACGCAGGTCACCTCTTTAATGGCCACAGCCCTGGAAGCAGATGAATTTAACACGGGTGTTGAATATGTTGTAGCCTGTGAATCATCTTGTCACTGTCAATTTTCTGGGATATCTCTATTTTGCAAGAAAAGAAAGTTATTCCTAATTCTGGATGCGTCTGGGGGTCTCTGGAGGACAATTGCCCTGTGTTTCCCCTGTTTGGAAGTTTGGATCTCACAAGGGGTGGGGTGGATTGCACTTGTCAATGTCATTTATACCCTCTTGATTATATTTCCATTTTTTATTTCTGTCATAATGTAGGTACACGAATTATGTGACAATTTCTGCCACCGGTATATTAGCTGTTTGAAAGGGAAAATGCCTATCGATTTGGTGATAGACGATAGAGAAGGAGGATCAAAATCAGACAGTGAAGATATAACAAGATCAGCAAATCTAACTGACCAGGTATGTGCTTTTCAATTTCAACATCCCTGGGAAAAAAAAAATCTGTATGCATATTGCTTGCTGGGTCACTATCACCTCCTTTTATTATTTGCATATGATTAAGTCCCTTTTAGATACATTTCCATCGAAATGAAAATTTTTGAATAATGTGGCTATTATTGCTTCATTAAGGCTGGCTCTGGGATTCGACTTGGAGAGATGAGCTTGCAAAAGCTTTGCCTGCAAACTTGACCTGTTTCTTGTCGCTTTTAATTTTTGTCTTTATTTTATTTACCCTCTATAATAATGGGAGTGTTAACTGCCAGTGACTGCCTCTGATTGTAGGGCTTTGTTCTGGAGCATTGCCCCAACCCCCCTTCTATCTTGAAGAAAAGAAAAGAGTAGGGTCTGCTTATTTCTTATTTTATTAGGAATAAACCCAAGATAGGTGGTCTGAGAAAGACAGCCAGGGTTTGAAATCTAGCAAATGCTGGCTGTTTTCTCCCTGTCTATACGGTTCATTAGCCTGTCTTGTCAGTTTTCCTCGGCCGAACGCTTCTAGACCTCACTGAGCATTGCTTTGTGCAGTGCTCGCTGCCAGCTCGCCCATTTTATTGTACTTCATAGACAAAATAAGACGAGGCCGAGGGCCTACAAACAGATAAACGTGGACTTTTCTCCTCCACCTTCAGTCCTCCTGCAGCCGGTATGTGCTCTGGGCCCCCGGGTTTGGCAGCTGTTGGAAGTGGCAGGCAGCTTCAGGGCACCTTGGTGACTGGCGGGTGGGAGACCTCGGCCACCTTGACTCTCAGCTGCCGGCTTTGGCTTGGTTAGCCCCCTTCTCTGGCGTTCTCCTTCCCGGCCCTTCTGCCGCTGTGTTGCTAGGTGGGGACCACTTTTATCTGGACTTGCTGTGGGTTTGTGTGTGTGTGTGTGGGGGGGTGGCGGGGGATTTCTCTCCCTCTCTCCCTCCAACACCACTGTTTGCTCCCAGTGTCTCTCTCGGTCCAGTCGCCGTGTCTCTGGATTGGTCCAAAGGAGTTGCAAAAAAATAGCGTGAAAGTGAAAACGTGAGGCGTGGGTGGGATAAAGCAGGGCTCCTGACAGCTCTCCGTTGCGAATTGTTGCAGCGCGTCTAGAGATTTGGGTTGCGGGCCTCCTCCGCCTCTCCACACACCATCAGCGAAGGCTGCTGTTTCTCTTTCTGACTTGGCACGTGAGCCCCGTCTTGGGGGGAGAGATCAGCCTGTCTTTGTGAAGCTCAGGGTCCGCCAGTCCGACCGCTTTCCCTGCGGGCTCGGCCCAGATCCCTGGTTGACCGACCAGGGGCTCTCTGGCGAGTCCTGGTCCGAGTGCTCTCTGCTCCTCGGCCTTGGTGTCCTCTCAAAGTTTCCTTCCCTCACATGCCCACCCCATCCCAATAAATCCCCAGCTTTGATTTCTCTGGGGGAACTCCGGACAGCGGCTGGACCCCCCATTCCACCAGGAGGAGTGGAGGGCTGGCCGAGCTGAGCTTTAAAAGCGCCGGCGCACCGGGTCCTTAGCTGTGATTGGGCAAGTTGCAAACTTTGGACTGTGTAGACGAGCACCCAGAGCAAGCAGCCGGCAAGGTCCTGGCGCGGCCCTGCCCTGCCGAGGTGGGAAATGTGCAGGCAGGCGGCTGCGGGGAGGGCCTGGCTTTGACCCCGCGGGGTGCCCTGCCTCCCGCCCGCCTCAGCCCCCCAGCCCTCCACCTCCCGTCCCCCCTCCCCCACTGTTAAATGCAGATTCCGCTGAGGAACCCTTGGGTAGCTGCTGTTGAGTAAAAATTGTAATCCAACAAGCCTAACTAGAAAATGGGATTCTGAAAGCTTCTAGTGCTGGGTACATAAAGCTATTTGAGCAAATTACAAGAATCGCTTAGGGGCATGAATGAAATCAACACTTTAATTGCCTCCAAAATGAAGATTTATGCCCCGTTTTCTCAACGAAGCATTATTTTATTAAAGTCAAAGATAAAGGACCAAAGTTATGGGGTATTTGGGGGGGGGGGAGAGGATGCAACACGGATATGCCCTCAGTGAGTTCTTCCCCCTACTGCTCCTCCGGCAAACTTTTGTTCGCCATCCCTTTAACTTGGGAGATGCCGAGATCGGTAGGCACGTCTCTGGGGTAAAAAGATGCGTCTTACTCTCCTCCTCCCCCGCCTAGGAAAGGAGAAGCGTGCTTAAGAGGGGGCTTCGCAGCTCTGGCTGAGCTGGTGGCGCTGTTGGCCTGTGCGCCTGGGCGCGCTCCCGAGACCGCCCCCCAGCCCCCCGGGGTCTCCTATGGTCGGAGGACAGCAAACCCAAGTTCGGTCCGTCTCGTTGAACGCTTCTCTGGAGCCAGGAGCGAGGGGCCTGGGCTCCCTTTTGGAGCAGGGAGCGCAGAATGCGGGGCGCACGAGGGCTGTGCCTCAGGAGCGGAGTCTGTCCCCGGTTCTGGGAGGCTGGGAGCAGAGACAGGGCACTGGGGCCGCCTGGTGGGCGCCAGTTTTCCCAACTGGGGCTGGCTAGTGGGCCCCTGGGGGCGCGGGACCCCTAGTGGGGCGACCTGGGGGCGAACCCAGGAAAAAACAGCCCCGCCACCTGTCTGCGGAGGCGGCCCGGGCAGCTGGAGCCCCGGCTGAGGGTGCGCTGCGGGCTGGATGCTTCAGGTGTGGCGCGAACGCGGGGCCTCGTTAGCTCATTAACCCCTCTGTCTCTGGGGCCCGCTGGCGGCCAGGTTTGCTTTACTTCACCTTTTCCCTTGGAGGGCGTGAAGACTGCCCCCGGCGCAGGGACCTGGGGCCCACGGCCTGCACGCCAGCCGCTTTCCCAGAAGGCTCAGTCTGTGGAAATCCGCTTGGCCTTGTAGGGTTGTTGGCTTTTTTTTTTAATTTTTATTAAAAAAAAAAAACACCATTAAGACGACGGTAAAAGCTGGGATCCCGTCCCCCGTCCCCCGTCCCCCGTCCCGTCTCCCCCTCATCCCACTCCCAGACCCCGAGGTCCCTTCGGGCGCAGCCCTCCCGGGCGCCCTCTCCCGATGGCCAGGTTCGCGGCCTCCGCGGGGCCGTTCGGGGCCCGGGACGACTGGGTCCTGGAGGTTTCGGGGACTCCGCGAGGGAGGAGAGCCGGGCTGCCACTCGGGAGTGGGTGTAGAGGGGGACCCGGGTGCGAGGCGTCGAGGCCAGGGCTGAGCCAGCTAGGTTGGTGGTGGAGAAGGATGCAGATCCGCAGGGACGAGGGTGGGTATTGGGGGGGTCCAGCGTGGATCTGGGGGCGCGCCGAGGGGTGAGGTGGGGAAGAGCCGGACTGCCCAGCGGGCAGAGGCAGGACGCCCTCCGAGAAGGAGCCGTCGAAGGAAGCCTGGCCAGGGCTGTCTGTGGTTCGCCACCCCTGGAATGGAAGCCATCTCACTGCAGGGCCGGGTTGAGGGAGCGGGGAGAGAGGAGCGCAAGGCTCCGGGCCCCTCAGGCCGCCTCTGCGGGGCCGGCCTGCTCCTAGCCAGCGGGGACTAGCAGGGCCTGAGCTCCCGGCTCCAGCCGGGGATCTCCCTCCAGCAGCAGGAGGCAAGGAAAAGGTCCCTTTGGATTACAATTTTTTATTCAACAGCAGCTCTCCGGGGATCCTCTGCTGAATCTGCATTTAACAGCTCTTGGGCTAGGGCTGCCAGGCTGCACCCGGCGCCCTGTTGCATGTTAATCCAGATTTGTCTCTGACATCCAGGGAGAAGCGATTGTGGCTCTCAGAGATGGGAGCAGAAAGCCGCGCTCCCCAGGCAGGTTAAATGCCAAGTGCTGGTGAGCTCCCAGGGGAGGGGCCGGCCGGCTGCCGGGGCGGTGAGGCCCAGGCCGGAGAGGCCAGCCCTCCCGGCCTCAGATATCCAGGGCAGCCTGGGCCAGTGAGCTTTGCTTCCCAAGTGGGCCAGGGAGCTCTGGTGGCGATTGTTTTTATTTTAAAAGCCCGGAATGTTGTTTCCGAAGCATAGTTTAAAATAAAAATTCTTAACACTGAACTTGTACTTGACTGAAAACACTCCCTCCCTGCAAAGTGGAATGAGGATGCGTCTACAGGGGAGATTTGAGCTTTGTCTTTTGGAAAGGTGTTTATCGTCAGGGATGGGAGGGCAAGGGACAGCCTAATGTCCTCGATGAATGGGATCTGCTGTTTTAGAGAAAGCAAATAAAAAAGGCCATGGGATATTTGCTAATACTAGAAATGTGGGCAATTTATTTTCATCCAATAAGAAAACTGGACACAAACATCAGGAAACAGGAAAATGGTCCCATTGTCAAGCAGTTTGTTTCTAAATGCTTACACATGGATACATCTCATTTAAATTGTAAATACTTCATAGGGTCCCACTTAATGCCTTACTCCTGGAACCTCTCAGTCCACAGGCCTTGCAAGCAATGGGGTCTTGGAATTATCTACTTTTCCTTTGGACTGTCGTTGTGGGCCATGTGGTGCACTCTTAATTTCTTTTTTGAAATATGTCAAAGGGAAATTATGGCATGATTCTCTTTAATGATTAAATAATAAGGTGTTGACTGCTTGTCACTACACTGGCTAATTGGGATGTTCATTCTAGGCCCTTTATTACTTAGAATCCTTTGAATTAAAAGTTAGTTGTTTACCAGGTGTGTTTTCATTATTACTTTTTGATTGGCTTTTACTGTGTATTTATGTGTGAATTTCAGAGTATTGGATGTATTGATTCTTAATAGGGGTTCTTAAAAACATTTTAGAAAAAAATATAGATTATATACCGATAGATTCAGGCCAATTACATTGTTAAATGTCTGGAAGTCTCAATACCAATACAACAGAAGTTATTCCCTTTTCAGAACCCTTCTCTCTCTCTCTCTCTCTCTCTCTCTCTCTCTCTCTCTCTCTCTCATTTCTTAGTCTCCAGTGCAAGTTCAATGGATAGTGGAAAGCATTGATGCTAATGCTACTTTGTACAAAGTAAAGCCCCATAACTAACTGTTGTTCAGTGATTTAACTAGCTCTGTGGCAATAGGTCACTCAAATAGCAATCCTTCTCTCATCAGAATAACTCCATTGCTCATGATTTGGAAATTATATATAGAGAGTGGTTGTGGGTACTATTGCTATCAGTCTTAACTTAGAGACTTTTATTAGAAAACATGGAGAAGCTTAAATAGTAGAGGAAGAAGAGAAGGAAGAGGAAGAAAAAGAGGATTAAAATACAGGCCCTGCTTTCAAAAAGTAACTGGAAATATCATGCTATAATTATCCAACTTTGAAAGGAAACAAATTTTAAATCATTATGTTTTTAAACACTCATATGTTTAAATGTTAAAATGTTTGTCATAGTCCCAAAGATTTAAAACACAGCTGTTGCTGGGCAATGAAGGGAAAATTATGCAGTAAAACTCCATACTCTTAAAAACAAAGAGTATTTGTGGTCTCATAGTAGAAACTTAGGTTCGGTAAGGCCAAACAGATAGGCTAGAAGTATTACCACGGGGGCCCTCTGTTATAAAACTAGTTTACCTTTCCTCGCAGGTGGAGTTGGAGAAACTGCGAAGAATGCATAACAAGTCATATTAAGACACTTGTCATAAATGAAAATACTGCCAACATGAATTCAAATGAAGTATTTTCATATTGATAATGTTATGCTTTCTATTGCAACAGCAATATTTTCTTCTGAAATATAAATATGTCAAGCAAATGTGGGATGCTAAAGTTTTAATAAATGATCATTTAACCATCAAACACAACCCAAGTATGTATACAGAAACTTTTAAAGGAAAGTTGGCATTCAGCCAAATTCCTATAGGGACTAGCAGGGAGATGGTCAAAAATGGGCATGAAGTAAGACTTCCTGTAAGAAGGTCTATAATTCAACATTATTTGACTCCACTGTCAGGGAGACAGTTGAAGGATAGTAAACTGATACCATTCTCAGTCATTTTTGTTACACAGTCTTAAATGATTGCAACTGTAGCATTTTATGTGGCCTTTTTTTTTGGATTATGATATTTACCATATTTGTATGAAAGTAGTACTTGACTTTACGTTATGAGACAAATTTTTTTTGCGATTTCTCCTAAGTGCAAAAAAAATAATATTTAAAAATTACTTCATCAAAATTATGGGAAAGTATTCTCTTCACAAATAAAGAAATAAAAATAGAAGACACATGACAGTATATCTGACAGTTATGGATATGTTAGATTTAAAGGTTTTCAAAATCCCAAGTAAAACAAGACTATTGTAAGCCAGGTGGGGCTTGTGTTTTTACTCATCAGGAAATGTCTGGATATAATACCTGTTTCAAAAGTTAGGGTCTAAAATGTAAAATCCAGTCTACCCATTTAAATTTTAATAATACTTTCAAAATTTGACTTTTGGGATCCAGTAACAGTTTGGATATTTTACTATTAATACTTGTAAAGGAAGGTTGTATGTGCAAAATCAGATTTGGAAAAATTCAAGCCAATGAGTATGTGTATGTAGTGTAAAAATAAGAGGATTTCTTCACTCTATCCTTAATTTAACATGCCATGATTTCAGGATTATAGAAATCTGGGAAAGCTTTTGGGAGTCTTAAACAACCTCTCCAAGAAGCATACCTGTATTGGGCAATCCCTGGATTTCCCACACTTATAAAATGGACATTTTAATAAATGGTATAAAGGATACCCTGTGAAATAAACAAGAATATATCCATTTAAATATTTGTCACTAGAATCCAATTTCAGTCAGCTTAATGCATTCATGTGTGCAGAATTAAAGCAATTGGCAACACTTTATTAAACTCTCTCAGAACATTCTCTCCAAAAAGCATTTCTTAATCTAGGAAATATGTTCTTGTTAAAGGAAAACACCACAGTGCAAATCTCTTGAAATTATTTTATATTTCTTTACTTCTTGGTTTGGGATTCTTAAAATATACCATAAAGAGTTATTCTCTCACAAAATAAGCTTATTTCTACATTTATTGAATTATACACCTGTTTTTTATTGGTATCATGAGTATATACAGTTAAGTACAAATTATAACCAGAACTAAGTCATTAACTCTCTTTAAGATATGCATTAAGCATGCTATGGCTTTTCCATGACATATGCACTACTATAAATGGATGGAGGGTGAATAAACAAGTTGTGAAAATAAATTTTACATTAATCCTCAAAAATACACTTCTATAGTTGATTCTTCCCTTGATATTTTTCATGACTCTATTTACAAGTAATAGGATTTATAATCATGAGGTAAAAAGCCTGGAATATGAAATTTTATGGTTATTTTTAAAACTTAAATGAAATTATATTTTTCCATAGGAAGGAAATACTGTTACTACTAATGAGTTTGCTAAGTAATACTTTAAAAAATCACCACAACTTTTTATGAGTTTAATAAGTTTAAGCAACATTTTTTAGTCCTACTACTTTTTTCATTGGGCCACAATACAGAGTCTTAAATTTTACAATGAATTGAAACATACATTATTCTGATTGATTTGGACAATAGTGGTTAGTAAATAAATAACATTTTGAGTGATATTGGAATTAATCCCTGACATATATGCTAACTTGGAATTCATTGCTGTTGCTGGTGAATTCCCATTTGTGTAACTCTTCTCCTTGTTCTTCACAACACAAAATGATAGTATGTCTGTTATTCACTCATTATAAATATCTTGGTTCTTGGTTAATGTTTAGCAAGGCAGAACTACAGCTCTTTCTTTTTCTGATGACTTCTTTCCCTCTGCTTGGTAAACCTCCTATGCTTGTGATTTGATCTTGAACTACTTGGCTAGGTCTCATTTCCCTATTGGAGTACCTTGTGGGCTACAGTGTACGCGCAGGTTTATTGTCCTGTGAAGATGAAAAATATTACTCACTTTAGAATGGGAATGAATGGAGACCAGAGTCTTCACATTTTCCCAACCTGTGCTTTACAATTAGGGGAAAAACTGGAAACTGTTGTTCTTGTTTGCCCTCCCAGGGGCTATAGAGATTCACATCAGCCCCTCTCGGCTCTTCCTCTTCAAGGCCTAAGTGTTCGTTTTCAGTGATTGTATTCTTAACTGATAGTCCATATATGATCCCAGGCCTCCTGGATTTGCATTTTATTCTGTATTTGCATTCACAGTATGTCCCCTAGAAACTCTTTAAAGTGAAGTGTGTTTATGACTATTATGAAACTCTGGAAAATGAAGTTTATAATGAAATCAACAGTCATCACAGGACAATGAAGGAAACAATTTGATGTAAAACCAGAGTTTTCTCATCCCATCCTAACTTGTGAAAGGCTTATTTATCTCTCTTCTTTTACAAATGTTAGAAGCCAAATGAATAAGAATTTCTTCAACAATAAAACTCCTCTTAATGTCTCTGTAACTATTTGGATGTGTTCTCGAACATTAACTTGATTTGATAGACAAGCTATAATTAACTGTGACCTATAGTGTTTTCTGTTATTCAGAGACTATTCCTTAGCGATTTGAAAACTTAATTTCCAGCTAAATGGTGTACACTGTCTGAGGTTATAAAGGCATACTTACACTATTTGCAGGAAATAGTGTGTGTGTAGAGCTTCAAAAGGGGATAACAGGGTTGTGGTGGGGAGGGGGTGTGGATAACGATTTTTACAATGTAAAGTCCTAGCAAACTAGTGCAAATGAACTCTCTCCTCCCCTCCCCCACAAGGTAGTTTCCTTTCTATTATTCACTGCAATGTTAAAGTTTTTTTACACTGAAGGAAAAAATAAAATAATATAAAGAAACAACCCTGTGCATTTCATGGGACAAAAAGTCATACATGGCATTTTAAATCTAGTTATTTCATTGATCATAAAAACCAGTAGTGTAGAGAGAATTAAAAATCACAGCCAATCGGTAAGATGCTATTAGCTATGGTGCTACAATCAGAATAGACATTTTAGCAGCAACATTAAATGGGGCATTTGGGGTTCCCTTGGAACATTTAGTTGAAAGTTCCCACCAGATCTGGAATTATTTTAACCCCCCCACTTAAGTATATGTTAGTTTAAGAACTTTGTGATAACTAACTCACCATTAAAGGTTACTTTTATTTGAAATTGTTCATTCATAAGAGGCTCCATCTCCTAAGTATCCATCCTGCCCTTCACTCTTGAGCAGTTCAGATAAATGTATGATTTATTTACAGTCTATTGTATACATTATTTATGGGAAATATGCTATAACTCTACAGAGCATATGGAATTTATCTTTGCCAGATATGGGTGGCCTCTCTGCCAAAATTGGCATAGACCTAAGAAGATAATAAGGTTACAGATAAATCTGGGTGTATGGATAAATCTCATTATGCATCTGAATTTCATAATTCCAGATGCAAGTGCATTTTCCCATTTTTTATTTTAATTGTCATAGTTTGGGGGGCTCTAGTTTCTGCCAAAGAGAATCAGGAACTTGACATTTTAAATTGATCTTGGTGATATATTAATTTCTTTGAGGGGGGAAAAGATACCGAGTGGCAGAATCATTTAACCCCTTCGTTTCTCTCAGCATGCTTCTCTGTCCATTAATGTGTTTTAAATTTTCTGAAGAATGCTGTCCCTGGAAATTTTAACGCTGGGTGTGTATGTGGTGGCATGGCCTGTGGTGGGATTTTGAAAGCTCTGCTCAATAAAAAAATCATCAAGGAAAATATCAGACTCATCGTGTCCTGAATTTTCTTGCCCAAAGTAATGGAGACATGTAGATGGTGCTTGCTCTGTGCTTATCAAATGTATTGTTGGTATTCACATATTTTATTTATTTTTAGTCTAATAATTATTCAAAGCTGGTATCCATCTGCATTTGCGTGAGTATAAACATTTTTATTCTGGAATTTGGAATTTGCAGCAACTCAATTTTATTTTCCAAATGACCCTGCCATTTCAATTAGGTGCATTGTTCTTCCCTCCACTGTTTCAACATTCTAAAGATTTGCCTGCCACCCTAATAGTGAGTTGTTTGAGTGTCTAATATTTATGGAGGGCATGTAAAGAGCATGCCAATAGAAAGAGAAAAGAATAAAACATTAACATATCAACGACGGGGCTTTTCTTCTGGTCCAGTATACATCTAATACTCCAAATACTCTATAACCCTTAAAATAGTATGAACAGCCTCAGGAATAATAGCCTTGGGGATGGCTGAAGAAAGGCATTCTGGTTAACTGGAATGCCTTATAAAGTGCACCAACAGTACGACTCAGCCTCCTACTTTTGGAATTCACAGTTGCTTTGGCTGAGCTCTCAGTTAAGTGCCTTGAAATACAGAAAACTTGGCCATTCCAGGAACCAGTAATGCAAATTAAAGTTCAAGATGCTTTGAGAAAGGCCTCTCCGGTGATTTTGCCTAAGATAAATGACGAAGGAAGGAGTAATTCCCCACCTCTCTCCCTGCCTCCAAATTTAACATTGTGAGAGCTTAAGGATTTAGAAATCCTGGAGGAATGTCAGGTACTTACAAAATAAAAGTTGATTGAAAATACAAAAAGCTGAAGTGCTTCCAAAAAGAAAACCACAGGGAAATTGTAAAATCCCCTGTTGCTAATTGTGAGTGGATATCAGTGGTAAATATAAATTTCCAGGTTCTTTTATCCAAAGTAGAGGGCCATAAGGTACTTGAATTACAGACTACATGTTGACTGCTTTTTTTCTCCCCACCTTCTCACATCAAATTTGTGGATTTTCTGGACTGAGAGTTTAGAAGTAGAATAGAGAAAACTTCAGCCAAGGTAGAGCAAGAGTCAGTGAGTGCACTGATTGTCACGCTTAGTTACAGCAGTGTCCCAAGAAGGTATATTCACTTTACAGTCAGAGCTCTGGGGTTTGAACAAGGCTCGGCTGTGAGAGAGTGTCTACCTCCATGAGCCTCAGTTTCATCATCTGTAGCATGGGGATAGTAATAGAACACACATTATTGAATTACTTGTAAGAATTAAGTAAGAATGCATATAAAAGCATTTAATATAGCAAACCTTAAGTAAACAGCACAGTACATTAAATAATATTTTATCTTTTTACTTGTATTCTGCCCAACTATAAACAACATGCATTTGAAGTGGGGGAGGGGAAAGATTGGATAGTTTTTTTTTTATCATAGGATTTAAGAAAAATATCATTTTAATTTTTATGAGAAGGGGTCATTATCATTCAAATTCCATTATAGTGTCAAAGGGATTGGTCCCTCAGCTGTGTTGCTGAGATGGCACAGTGAATTATTACAGATTTACTCTTATCTTCAATTTCACATAGCAGTTATATACAGATCTTGTGCTAATTACCTTTTTTCCACATTTCTGAATGCAAATGCAACATGGCTAAAGTCCAGTTGCTCACAAGGTCTTGTTAGCTACTTGTACTCAGAATACAATGTTTTCTGTGTTAGCAATGTTCTTTTTGCTAGGATGGTTGCCTAGAAAATACGTAGTTTGAAATTGTTTCACATAAGACACTTTTGAGTTTATTTTATCTTAATTTGTTTGCAGAATGAGGACCACTGAATGCTGTTACAAATGTAAAATAAAGCATTGGGAAGCAAGCAAACATATAAAAGGGATTTTATGATTCCAGGTACACTGGCATAATTTAAAGAATCTTCTGCCACTCCTAATAGGAAGGGTAGAAAATTCTCTGGATTTCAGCAGGAAGCTTTTAGCAGATAAATGAAGAATAAAATTTTAAATACTTAGGTATAAATATTTGGAAATATATGGTGCCAGGTGGATTAGAGCATTTTTAAAAATGTAAACATTTAACTCTGAACTACAGTTCATAGATATGATTTCAGGAGTAGAAGCTCATAGAGTCATTAAAATAATTTAATACAGGAGTTTATTTTTATTAATAGCATGCCAGCCACAATACGATAGCATAGGAAAAGGAAATGTTATTAAAACACAAATTAGAACTTTGACTAAGATTCCTAGTGTAATGAGGCTTTATCATCTTTTCAGTTTATGAGATTTTTCTCCACAATAAACTGCTTGGTAGAATTTTTAACATTCAGTGCACTTGAATAATTTGTGAATTACTCATTTACTTTCCGGTTTTAAGATTTTTTTTTGATAATTCTGACTGTCACTACTTGGTAACAGTCTCTCTCTGCTTGTAACCCCTTTTCCCTGAAGGTACCTACCCCATGTAGGAATCTAGATTCTATTCTGAGACCACAGTGGGGTCTTCATGGATGTTGGCATGGATTCTCAATGTAAAGCAATTGGGCAGGATGCAGGTATCAGTGCTGTGCAGGTTTCTTACGGAAAGCTTTTGGAATATTTTGGATGAAGTTTTATATTGGTAGATGTTTGCTTAGCATTATTGATTCATTTAAAATTTTGTGGATGAGTTCAACAATGCAGATGAGTGGTGGTCTGAGAGTGTCAGAGTTGAGACCTAAAAGATATTAGGGTGTGGGCAAGTTAATATTTTAAGGGGCATTGGGAAAGTGATCCACGGTGCTGGTGTTGGTCCAGAGTCTGCTGGGGTCTCTGCCCTCAACTGCACACAGCAGCCAGGCCTGGAGAAGAATGGGGCATAGACTTGTGCAGGACAACAAAATATTTGAGAGCTAGAGGACTTTAAAAATGTAGTTGACTGCCAAGCTGCTTTACATTTCATTACAATGTAACATTAAAATTAGTTTTCCCACACTTTTTCTGCCTGAGTCCTCCACGCATGGTGGGTGTATGTTGCTGTGTAGGCCTGAGTTGAGTGTGTGCTTGTGCATCTCCCCTTGTCTGAACCTGAGGCTTCAGTGATTCCTGGAGCTCAATCACCTGATACAAAACTTTTCATTTAAAGATGAAATTACTCCTTGGGGAATTTTCACCAAAGGCAAAAAGGCAAAAAGGCAAAAAAAAAAAACCCACAAAAATTCTTCTCCTCCTCTTTATATGCCTCATTACACAGAGAGGATTCAGTGTTTGAAAATTATCATTTTTGGTAGGTTTTATTTGTGGTACGTGAGAACTGGGAAATGAACTCAATTTAACAGATGCTGTCTCTGCCTCTGCAAACTACCCATGACTACTATCATATGATCATATGTGTGTGCTTATGAATGTGTGTGTGTGTGTGTGTGTGTGTGTGTGTGTGTGTGTGTGTGTATACTTCAAGCAATATATCACAGTTGCTAAATTGTTAAGGTTTTCGAAATCAACCTTATTTGATGCAGAACTAGATATACTTAGGTTGTTTGTAAAGACACTGGCTGGCACAATGCAGTCATTAAAATAGAGTCATAACTAAGGGATAATTGGATAGTCATTGAGATGCGTTGCTAGATTAAAAGTCCACAGTGGCAGATATGGTCAGGCTGGAAGGGTGCGAAGAGGAAGTGTGGTGTCTCGGTGAGAGCCGCAGATTCAGAGAGCAGTGCTGGGTTTCCATGGTCTCACCACCAATTTACCATCTGCCCCGAGTCCCTAAAATTACCCTTCAGGCCTCTCTTAAGTGGGGCAATAAGCATATTTTATCACAGCATTAAAAAGGGACTCAACAAGAACCCTGGCAGGCCTACAGACTTGGCAAAGGCGGGAACAGGGAAGGAAATGAGAAAAAGGAGAGTCAATGGAGAGAGTCTGAAGAAATGTGCAAGGGAGATAACCTTCTAACAAGTGGGACTCCCCATGAAAGGCACATGTGGGCCATCACCAGGCACTGTGTCAGGCTCCTGCCAGCTCTGCCCAGCACAGCTATCGCCTCCCCCCACTTGTTCATGGGTCAGCAGGACAGAGCATGCACTCCAAAGAGGTTTCACCTCCAGACGGTTCCCAAGCACATTTTAATGTAAACCTTGAATCCAGAGCATGTGTGCACCCTGAAGTATTAATCTGTGAGCTTCTGGTATTTAAAAACATCTCAAAGCTTACAGGGGAAGAGGGCAGGTATAATGTGTTCAAACAAAAACCCCTGCTCACACTTGTCATGGTTAAGTGAATTTTGCTTAATGATTTCCAGGGATTCTTTTGAAATCCATATGAAGAATTTCACATTTTTTTTTGCTGAATTACTTGAATTTGAAGTTGCGTAGACATAGCCTCAGGGGGCGTATGTTTTGAGAGAAGCAGGCTTTACCTAGGGCTCTAGCAAATTGTAGGTGCTCTTTGGCTGTTGAGTGAGTTGAATGCTTACATGCATAGTGTGTTCCGGTCATCAAGCAGGTGTCACTAAGATTTTCAAATAGGAGTGTCAGCATATCAGACTTCAGACTTTTTTTTTAATCTTCACTCAAGGATATGTTCTTATTGATATGAGAGAGAAGGAGAGGGAGAGAGAGAGAGAAAGAGAGGGAAAGAAGGAGGGAGGGAGAGAGAAAAAGTGAGAGAGAGAGAGAGAGAGAGAGAATTGAAACATCAATGTGAGAGAGAAACTATGTTGCCTCCTGCAGGTGCCCCGACTAGGGATCGAACTCAAAACCTTCTGGTGTATGGGACGATGCCCCAACCAACTGAGCCACCTCACCAGGGCCCCTAACAGACTTTCAAATACTCATAAATAAATGAAAATCTCAGCATCTCCCATTGTTCAGTTTCAAACACATACAGGTAAACATGTGTGCCTTTTCATTGTGGCACCTCTTCATGGGTCTTTCTGGTCCCTTTTCCTCAGATGACATCATTGATTGAGAAACATATAAGGAATCAAATCTGCTGAGGTTCTGTGCTTTAAGGATCCTAAGAGATATTGTTAAGACAGAGGTGAAAAAGTCTGGCGGAGGGGACTAAGGAGATGTGACAACGCTGGAGGTGTGATAGTGGCACTCAGTGATCCTGTCTGCTGTGTGTGCTTCATAGATGAGCTTAGTCATGTGTGTGTGTGTGTGTGCATGTATGTATGGACACATGCAGATGTGGGAATTGGAGTGTGTGTATGCAGGAGCATCACACACATGGGTATATTCCCCGCCTGGACTGGTGACTCCCCCGCCCTGGAGAGGCTGGATGGTTTACTTGAGATGTGCCAGCTCTTTCAGGCCCCCAGAGATCATTTATTCAAGAGACTCTGCTGGTTTGAAAATGCAAATGAGAAGAGCAAGAGAAACCTGACCATGGATAAGTGCAGACTAACTTTCAATTTGGAACATTGTGATTATTTTATCATTTTTTAACAGAACTGCTATATATGTCAAGATCACCAGACTTTCATTTATCCATATTTTGGAATAGGACAGGAAGTGTAGAAATTTTGAAGAAAAGAACCCTACTATTTCTGGCCTGAACAAAAAAAGATTCTGGCATCATACTGATGTGATGGATGACCAAGAGAGAAGATATGTCAAAGTGCTTTGTATACTGTAACATGATTTATAAATATTAGGGATCAAATTAGACTTGATAGGGTGGGGAGGAGCAAGCCACCTGTAAAATCATGTTATTTGAAGGTGAAAATAAGATCAGTTTGCATTCCCTGAGCACACACCAGCTGGGAGATAGCCCAAGGCATACCAAGCTGTATGCTAAGCCAGCTCAGGTTAACCCTTCGTTTCAGAAGGCCTATAACTGAATACACCTGTATGTAGATATTTCAGGGTTGCCTAGATCAGCCTGTGTTATTACATTAACAACTATAGTAAATTCTATTTTTTGAGTGCTTGCTGTATGCCTGGAAATTTATGTAGGTTATGTCTGCAGAGGAGTATTTCTTTATCCCAATTTACAGATTTGGGACATGAAGAGTTAGTGAGGTTGTGACTTGTCTAAGACCATGTAAGTGTTGTCATCAGATTCCACACTGGGATATGTGTATCTTCAAGTTTCCTTTCTTTGGACTGTGTTATACTGCAGCTGAGTGTTAATATATTTTTATGGTGGTGTGTGTTTATGTGAATGCGAGTTTGTGATATGTTTTTAAATCATGCAAGTCACTTTTAGATATTTTATGATATTTAATATAGAAGAGCATAGCATCCGGTGACAGTTTAACACAGAGATCCTCTATATATCACTTAAGTTATTTATTTATTGATTCAAAAACATATTTGTTATCTAATGTGGCACAGACATTGTCCTGGGATGGAGGATAAAAGGGTGACTAAGGTATAGTCCAGGACTACAGAACATTCATAGTGAAGAACTGTAGACAGGCATAACAGGTCACCACACAACAATATGAGAGTCAAGTGATAGAGGAGGGCATGAGGTGCTCTCAGTGCTCTGGGGAGGAGAGCCTCACCCATCTTTGGGGAAGTGTGTGTGTGTGTGTGTGTGTGTGTGTGTGTGAGAGAGAGAGAGAGAGAGAGAGAGAGAGAGAGAGAGAGAGAGAGAGAGAGAAGGCATTCTGGAGAAGGTGATATCTGAGCTGTGACTTTATTAAGAAAGTAGGTGGTGATCAGGGGCTGGGATCAGGCAGGGCAGATAAGGGCATTCCTGGCAGGAAGAAAGGGTGAGGATGGGCCTGAAGGGCCGAGCACCCTAGGCCATAGGGAACTGTTAGTTCACTTGACAGGCATTTCCTGAGTGTCGGGCACTATGCTTGATATTCAGGATGAAGAGGTGAGCACAACCTGTCTTCATGAAGCTTATATTCTAGTGCAAGCATGTCAAACTCAAAGGTTAACACAGGCCAAACAAATGAGGCATGTGGCCCACGGGCCATGAGTTTGACATGCTTGTTCTGATAGAATAGAACTCTTTTAAAGCTGAGGAGTGGTTTGACTTGAACTCTTTAAAGCTGGAAGGGCCTTAACAAGAACAGCAATCTTTAAGTTGAAAGGTAAGGAATTTATTTGAGAACTTAGGGGGCCTATTTAGTGGCGAAAATGGGCAAGACTTGATGCCTGACTATGTGGTGGGGGACAGGGAGAATGTGTCCCAGGCGGTTCTGAAATTTATGCCATGGATGGATGGGCTTATACCTACTAGGATCAAGAACAAAGGTAGAATGTATAGAAGGTTTGGTGGAGAGAGTTTAGCTGGGACTTGCTGAGTGAGATGGACATCTCTGTATAGAGATGGTTTAGCAGCAGTTGGCTATACAAGTCCAAAGACCAAAAACGAGATCCAGAGACATAAATTTTGTAGCATATGGGTGATAATTCATATTACAGCAGTGAAAGGAATTGTCTAATGAAAACATGCAAAATGACAGGAAAACCTGAAGTATGTCCAAAATTAAGGGACAAAGGAAAAAAAAAAAAGAAGTCATGAAGGGAAGAAGAAGGAAAAAGCCACCAAATGGATAGCTTCATTCAGGTGGAAGGAGAGTTTGGGAAGTTGCAGTGTGTCTGTGGGAAGGTTGATGGGACAGTTTAATTCACTGAACACAGATGGAGTGCTGAGTATGTTCTCTACATTGTGCTGAGCCAGGAAAGAACAAGACAGGGAAGATTCATATACTAGCCTGGCCCTGGAGGAGCCTGTAGCTAAGGAGGTCGTCACTTCTATATCACTACTTGACATTGGCTCTCAATGTCAAATTAGAGTATAGACGCTATGATCTCAAAGGACTTTACAGCCCTAGTTTTTTCATCTAGCCCAGTGAACATCTTTTGGAGAAGTGGTTCTCAAACACTCAAAGAATCACATAACAATAATGATAGTTATGAACATTATCCCAATGGGAGGGAAATGTAAGTATGTACATAATCAAAATTATTGTTAAAATAAGATTCTCCCCTTCTATAGAATGTCCATGGACTTTAGATTAGGACCTCTTGTCTTAACATATTTTCAGTAGATAAAAACATAGACATTGCTTGCTCTGAAATTATATACATTGAAGAAAAGAGCCTCTTTGGGACTTAATTTAGAACCATGACTAAGGTTTGCTGTACATCTACTGGTAATGCAATGCATCATTGATTTTATTCTGTCAGCTTTATTTTACAAGTAGCCCCAAGCAACTCACAACTTCACAGATATATGATGTACATAATCAAATGCACATATTTTATTTTAAAAATAATAATGATGTTCAGTGTAACCACATTACAGTCACAGAGATATGATCTTGCAACTGAGATTCTCTAGTGGATGGATTTGGGGGGAGTTTCTGATTAGGGCTGTCCTACATATTTATACTCGAAGAGTTCACGAGCTATTTCTGATCCTGAGACTTTAATCATGCTTAATGAACTGAGCTAAACATAATTCTTGTTCTGTTTTGGTAACCTTGTGGATTCTCTTAATGCTCAGCTTCATGTGAAGACACCATTCTTGAAATGCTAATATCCAAAATGCTAATTCAAGAGGGGGCCACAAAAGTTAGATTTCATTTCAGAGAAAGTACACTCAATACCCACAGGCCTTTCCAGGATGAGCAAGGCGGTGAGCAGAATGAGATTAGGTGGAAAATATTGGCTCCCACCTTTAGGGAACACAAAAATTTAAACATAGGGGTTGCACAAAATTTGGATAAACTGAGGTGGAATCCAACATTTCTTGCATGAATGCCTGTATAATGTGGCAATAGCTGTGAGAAAAGAGAAACCCGGCATCTAAGACCCAACACAATGAAAATGCAATGAATCGGAATGCCTCACAGATCATAGCGGAATCAGAATTTCCAGCAAGGAAAATCTTTTCATGGTGAATTAAGTGGTGGATGAAGAAAAATGGTGATGAAAAAAGGTAGGCACAGATCACAAACACTGGGCTCAGGGCTCACCGCTGAAGATTTAAGAACCTTAGCTAAAGCTATGCAGAATAGAATGTGGGAAATTGAATTTACTAAACAATTAAGCATTGAATTAATCTACATCCTGCACAGTAGTGAAGTGGGGGAGGGGGCAGAGCAGAGCTGAATAAATCAGCGGAGCTCATTAAAAGATAGTGAATATATCAGGTCTGTAGTAGGAGAAAGGAGGACAGTTTTCTGTGTTGCTTGGCGTAATTCTTTGGTTCTAAGTCACCTTTCTAGAATCCTAGTCTTAATCAGATTATCAGACATGCTTCTGATGAGGTGAGTCTGTTGCTCTGTATTTTAGCTTGTTACCACTCGCTTGCCTATTAATTACAAGTCAGATCAGCAGTCCACAGGAGTAGTGGGGGACAACATAAATAAAATGAGAGTGCCCAGGAGATGTCACTCGCAGGATGGCGTGCATCCTGAAACTCCCACGGGTTCCTGCAGCCTCCCACATGCCTTGCTGGTCTTTTGTTCAATTACAGTTAATGCAATAGTTTGCCATTTTCTCCTTCTAATTATATTTTCAAGTGGGATTTGTAGCACATAGAAAAACATCCTTTTACATGTCGAGGCACCGGGGTTTTGTGCCTGGCATTGTCTGTCCCCTGGGTGCTGTACCATTCTTTCTGCAGAGCTCTGAATAAACAAGTCCCCCTTTTAGAGCTGCAGTTGTCCAAACTGAAAATTTATGCGTTAACTGTTTGCATTCTGAGCATGTGTTCCAGATTACGGCTTACAGCATTCTCCTGGTATGCTGAAGAATGCGTGTTTGTCCAGAGCACTTCTTTCACCCAGTTCCCATATCTTCCCATCACAGGACTGGCAGGTCAATTAGCACTGATGCTGAGAATAAGCATAATGGCCGAGTCCAACATACCAGGGCCGAATCTTCCTGTGACTTTACTTCATCTTCCAGACTGTGGCAATCTTTTGACCAAGATGATAGAATCAGTTGCAGGCCAGCATCCTTCTCAGTGGCAGTCAACTCTCCCTGATTCTTACAGAGCATGCCTCTTAGGTGGCATCTTTCCTTCTCTGTCCCTGGCTGTCTGAAGCATTTTGATCTCTTCAGCTCCCCTTATCTTCTCTGGGACATGAAAATGCTTTTCAAGAAATTAGCAAAGAGCACTTTGGTTTTGCTGCATGTATTTAAAATCCTGGGAGGGCTGATAAACTTGACCATTTACACACAGTCATGACCCACTGAACGTCCTGTGACTGAAAGTGATATGGACATATTTTACATACAAGATCACCCTGCTTTCCCACTAAGGTTTGGAAGACAAATATTGCTTCCTGGAAGACAAAGCCAAGAACTAGCTGTCTATTTTGCATCATCCCTACTGTGCGGATGACCAGTGACTCAGAAGGCTGTTTTTGAAAGCTAGCACTAAAAGCTAATTAAAATCTTTTCTGGTGATAAAGGGAGATTTGGGGGAAGTGTCACCATGATTGTTTTCCCCAAGAATTTAATTTACAGCCAATTTTTTCCTATCTGAATGTTACTTTCAAATGCACCCACTGATAAGAAGCAACATCTGTTTTCCGTTCAATAGTACATGAAGGCTCGGCATGGGGCTGAGTGTACACAGCCCATGTGAATCTATTGTTATTCTCATTTCTTTTTTGTCCCCGTGCCTGGTCCATTTGCCATGTACCATCCGGCAAACAGCTGACACATACTTGCTATTATGGACCCCGGCCTAATTGTGAGGTCTTAAAAGCTCTGCCATGTTTGTCTTCCAGGATGAATCAGAGGCCTCTATCTATCACCGCAGCCTTATAGACCACCATTCTCATTTTTGCATTTTCAGAGTAGCAGGCTGTTGTGCCAGAGGGTTTGTTGATGTTAAAAATAGTCAGGATCAAGTGGCAGCATTTCTCTCCCCCCTACCCCCCCTTCTTGCTTGGAATGTTTTTGTTTTCCTTGGTAATAAAGCATGCAATTACTTACAGAATAACTATTTGTACATATCATTTCAGCTTAGAAGCAGAAATGGGCCAATTTTCAACGTGCCAGTGGAGCTCTGAGCTGGCAGCATTTGCTCAGGGGGATGGGAAAGATGGCACGACTGTCCCTCCTACCTTCTGTGGCTCTGTCATGTGATGGGATCTGGTGGGACCAGTGGGAACAGACCACTCCATTTGGAATTCTGATTTGTGTCCCTACAGCCCTCTTGGAACAGAGATCACGATGACACAGCATCAACCCGTTCAGGAGGCACCCCGGGCCCTTCCAGCGGTGGCCACACATCACACAGTGGGGATAACAGCAGTGAGCAAGGTAGGAAAACTGTTCTCCTTATTCTCCTTTGCTATGTATTTCGTGTTTAAGGGTTGAAAAGTTAGAATAGTCTAGTTGGTGACTATTATACAGCTTTTCCTAGAACATAAACCCCATGTAATAGAAGAATCCGCTCATCTTATGTTGTGCCCCTATCCTTTCCTTTTCCTATGTCAGGCCAGGTGCCTGCCTGTCACCAGGGCACCTCCGTCAAACAGGGCCAGGGAACCAACTGAGGGCAAGAAGTCAACGTTGGAACGTATGTGGACAGTATGCTACTAATACTGTCCTACACAAATAAAATGTATTATTATTATTTGCCCTTAGAGGATTTTCAAGAGCTCATGAAGACACCCACTAGGATTCCAAGTTAGCAATGTCTTAAATGCTTAGAGGGCAGTGGGCCTTTCAGAAACCCATGTTGGGTGTTCCTCTCCACTGGATTGAAGCCATTCTTCTGAATTTTCTTATCTGACTCTCTTAAGTGCTTGACTTTAGTGCAAGGCTAGACTACAGGGAATTAGGAAGAAAGGGAAAGAAATCAGATTACTTTGGTTTGGGTTGCTCTCTGAATACACATACTCATGGATGTACCAGTCTGATCATATCTCGTAGGAAATAAGGTTTTGGCCTGAAGCTAATCTTCAGCATAAAGGTGGATGAGTATTCAGATGTCTTGCATTGATTTTGATGAGACCAGCGGCACTGGCTTTTGTGTTCCATGAATGCAACCAAAGTTTAAAGGAATCTCCTCTATCTGAATCTGTAAAGACAGCTGTATTGAGGTTGACTGAGCCCACAGTAGGTACATACTTTAAAATTGGCTTTGATGATCACATTTCATCGGAGAGCTGTTAGCCAGAAAAAGCATTTTGTTTTCTAACTTTAACGCTCTCTGCCAATTAAGAATCGCAGTCCACATTGAAGTTAGCATGATGAGTTTGAAAACAAAACAGGAAAGTTAATTTTTTTTTAGGCACATGGATACTATTTGGACTGGGAGTCTCTCTTTTTTGTTTTTTAGGCATCTGAGACATTTTCTAGTTCAAAGCAAAGTCGCTGACTTCATCACAACTCTAAGGCTAGTAAAAATGGAGCCCAGAATAGTAAGCTGGGTCAGACCTGAGACAGAAGGAGGTGACCTTGGTCGGCCCTCTGACTTTTAATGTAAAACGATACGCAGCACAAGTCCATAGGGCCTTTTTTCTCTGGGGGGTGTGTCTGCATGTTGTGGTGCCATGGCTCACAGCGCATAGCTAGGGTGACATCAGCACAGGCCCCAGAGAGCCCTGCTTTCAGAATTCATCTTACACCAAGCGCCCCCAAAAGGTGGGAATGGGATTGCAGTCCTTTATCCTGTTCTCCAAAATTGCTACAGGGGGTCCTAGCCCAGTGCTTTTGTTTGGGTTTCTTTTTCTTTTTTCACTTCTGGTTTTTCAAATATCTGTCACCCAGGAGCACACAGGTAGTTGAGCTGCCGCTGCATTGAAGGCTTGGGAGCAGCTAACATGTGCTTGAATTTAAAATTATAACAGACTTTGTTTCCTTCAACGTAATCTGATAAAAGGGTTTTTAGAGGGCAAATGCCCCACCCGAGTCTTCCCTGCTGACATGTCATAACGAGGAACTGGAAGTTTCTCCTGTCCCTTTTCCCTTCAACAGTGCTCTCCAAAGGCCCATTTGGTGATGAAGTTGATTGTGATCAAGAGCCAGAGAGCCTTGACATTGCTTGAGTTTTCCGCTGACATTGTATCTTGTTATCATTTTCATAAAAGACCACCACCTAGTTGTTTTTTAAAGCATTTTTTTTACATACAACATCTCAATGGAATGATCTCAGTTGACCCTTTCTGAAACAGTCCTGGGTGGCAGATAAAACAATTTTAGCCCCATTGGACAGATGAGGAGCGGGCGAGGGGTGGGGGGTGGGGGGAAGTGATGGGGAAGAATGTGTTGAGGTCCCTGTGCAGTGTCAGACCTAAAATTTTGGTTTCCTGATTATTTGTATAAGTTTCTTGTCTTCATGCTCTCTTTCACTGGTTCTCCACCAAAGAACTAAAGCCAGTTCCCTCCACCAAGGTCAAATAGAAACGTTCTGTCCTGACTTTCCTTCCTCTCCCCCACCCGCTTGGTTATACAGGTGTCAGGAGTCCCACCTTTAGCCTTCTCCGTGGGCTGTCTTTGGCAGTGTGACTTACTCCTTGCTAAATGCAGAACGACGCCTAGAAGTGTTGCTGCAACAACTTATGTGCATTTCCATGCCAATCATGACCCTTCTAAATCTTTTTTTCATCCCCGAGACCTGAGGAGCCGGGCCTCAGTGCAGCCTGCGGATTAACTGTGCACAGTGGCTTTTCCATGTTTTCCCTGTCTGCCTTTTCTGGCAGACACGGGTGTGGAAGCCGTGCCAGCATTTGGCCCGTAGTGCATGTCCTAAACAGTTATTTACACAGTTTGAGTCCATTTTAGTCAACTGGGTAAATAACAGCCCTCTTCAAAAGATTTATAAATCCATAAATATGTCTTTATACATACCCAATAGACAGAAATAACTCAATCTGTCAAGAACATATCCAAAGAGGTGTTTTCCCCACAGACAGCAGTAATACATATTTTAAAACTTTCTCTACTGTATTATTTGTACTGCATTTCTTTTCTCCTCGTTCCTTTTCAATTTTCACCACTTCATTATGGCACCCGTGGTACAAAAGAAAGAAATCCTCTCGGCTTTGGGCCTCTGTTAAAGAAACGTATTTGCCGCACAGTGTAGGCATATAACAGGCTATATATCTCGGCTGAGTCCTGTTCTTTTGGACTTTTAAAGTAAATAAAAGAAAATAAGTCATCCAGGAAATTCGTAATGTTCTGAAAGATTTCAAAATACAGTAACAATTTCTAGTTAGCATTGCAGCAATTTGGGGGATTTTGAGTGCCTGATAATTTGCCAAAGTAGTGGCTGTTGTGACTGATGGAATAGTTCTAGTAAAAATTTTTGCCTAGCATTAAAAAAAAAATACAAAATTGAATCTTGGGCATTCTAAAGAGTATATATCAGAGAGGTAATTAAGAAAAAGCAAAGTTTATTTTTTTTCAGGGGTTTTCTGTTCTGTTTATTCATGATTTACATGATAAATATTTTCCCCAACTCAAATTACTTATCATGCAGCTCTTCCTCAGGACATCTGCTTTCATTTGATATTAGCACTCTGGGCCCCTTTCAGGGAATTGGTGCTTTAATCAGTGAAGCTCCTTTAAGTGGGCATGGAAAAGGAAGGCCTAACATTGATTTTGTCTACTCTTTATCTTCCTCAAAGCACTTCCAAAGACATGCGATGGAGTCCTTATTCTATCCCTGTCAATTATTTGCTATTTTCCCCATTTCAGAAGAGAAAAAAGCCCAGCTCAGAAATATTGAAAAGTGAGTACCTATCAGAGTCCACTCTTGGTTTTATCACAGCTTTGGGATGGGGTATTTGCAGGAACCCCTGAGCAGAGTCTCATAGGCTGAGGTAGACACTGGCAGATACGTGGCTCTTTCATGTGTCTTATTCGTCCTACTGTGCATTGCTGCCCTACTGCCCGTGGGAGAATACCAAACCAGTCTGGTGCCTTTTTGTATTTTTTCCCTGGAGGGCGGCCATCCTATGACTCACAGGCAGCTATACATATGACCGCCCCATTTTGAGTTTGGGCGCTTCTCCCTTTTTTGGTTCGAAGTCAAGAGCCATGAATACATGATCACAACACAATAATGAGATAACATAGTCAGGGCTGACAATCAGTGTATTTCCATCTCTCGCTTGGTCAAGGAAAGAGGTCACAGAGGTTGCAAGAGGATAAGAGACTTGCCCAAAGTCACACTCTGGTTGGTGGTAGAGTTGAACTTGAACCCATGTAGTCTGATTCCAGAGCCCCAGCTCCTGATTATGGTATTCTAGGTGACAAAGTGCTCTCGTGTGGATAAGGATGGAAAAACAGATCATTTGATGGGCATTCTTTCTGTTATCAATTGGACAACTCCTCCCCCGGAGTCCTCACCTGGCACTGTGCCTTGTACTAGTGACAGAGCTTCGAAAAAGACAGACTCAGCGTTAGCCTCAGGGGGGTTATCCGCTGCTGGCGAGGGAGATTCTAGTGTTGTGTGCTAAATAGAATGATGATTGGGATATGTACAGAGGAGCATGATGATTGATATGATTAATTTGTATTATGTATTAAGAGCCTATCCCATTTCACTCATTCACAGATTTATTGAATTGAGAAAGGAGCACAGAAAACAAGTAAGGGCATTTTTTTCTGGCAGAACGCTTCCCACTTAAAGCTCACCTCATTTTCCTCTTTTGTAAGGATAAAGAAGAAGTAGAATTGCTACATTGAAATTTGATGTAAAACATTTCAACCCTAAAGGACTTTAACGGTTGCTGGAACCTCCAAAGCCCACTTATGAACTTCTCCTTTGGGGGGCAGGACTCAGATCAACAATTGTATCTTTGCTCCCTCTGGGGGGAAAAAGGCAAAAACAGCATGTTTCTTTAAAGAGGCACAATTGAAAAGCACTGCTACTTCTTTATAATGATGTATCAATAGTTGCACTGCCTCCCACTGCCCCATCCCCCTCCACGCCAGCTTTTGTGTGAGTTCAGGCAACCTATAGGCAGAAGGCAATTCCATTTATTATTGAAGGGACTCTCAAGGCAGTTGTTTCAGACCTGTGAAGCCAGCAGGCAGAGCTGGAGGAGAGGGGGTGGGGAGAACCAGGGGAGAGGGAGGTGGGGAAGGGCCACATTATGTTCCAGATGACTAAGCAACGATTTATATACCAGTTCGCCTTTTTACATGAAGAAGAAAAGTAATAACAGCCCAAACCCCGGGCGTTTGAAACAGTCAGCTGTCTGATGAATAATGGGATAGGTGGGAAGGAGCACTCTGATTGGATGTCTTAATGAGCACATTTCGCACAGAGTTTGGGCTGCAGTTCCCCTTGACCTTTGCCCTTTATTGACCAAACTGACACTTCATTTTTCACATACTTCCAATTATGGCTCGGCTTAAGTGTCGCCCTCCCTCCTTTATTTCTTTCCTACGGACAACTTGAGAGTGGTGAAGGCGACAGAGGATATTTTAATTTGAAAAACTACCTTAGCAACTCAGGTTTAGGGTGTGATCTGTTATCTGCAGGTTTTTAGATGAAAACACACACACACACACACACACACACACACACACATACACAGTGAATGCTGCTTGTTGCAAAACGGTCTTCTTTCTATTAAAAAAAGAAAACAACCCACCTGGTTTAAAAAAAAAACAATGTTTAGGATAACCTAAGAACCCTGGAAATGAAGAAAAATGTTTGACAAAGAGTGGTATGTGTGTGTGTTTTTTCATTTCATTTGTCTGTTGGCCAGAGTGAGTTGAATGAACTATTATTGTGCACAGTGACTTCTTAATTCTTGTACTTTGCAGGGAATTTCTTATGTTTCAGTGGCACTAGAATGCACTTCTAGTGGAGAGGAAGGAAAAGTAAAATATAACTGCCACACGCCTCAGCCCTGAGACCACGGCAGCCCTGCATGTTCCTTTAGTTGCACTTAATGCTGAACTATAAGTGGCCCTGTGGCTTCTGCAGGCCAGTGGCAGGCGGAATGGGAAAATGATTTCCTGATGGGAAAAGTCAGGTGTGAAAAAAGAAAGGGGAAGTTATTACACTCCGCAAACCCCGTTATCAAAAGGTCCATATCATTAGCTTATCAAACATGTGGAATTAGATGGATAGATGAATTGTTTTCCCAGGAACGCCCCAGGCGAGAGTCACCTTTCCTCTTATTGACTCATGAGTGGGAGTAACTGTTTTCTGTTCTCCAGTGGCTTAACTTTTAGCATCATGAAAGCAGGTCATCTTAACACAAAGAAATATAACTTCCCCATCTAAAAGTAGTAACTGTATATCAAGGGGCATGAACTTGGCCATGATGGTCTTCACAGAAAGTGCATTTTCTCACTATTAGGCAATATCTCTAGTAAACTTGAGGTCATTGTTTTTCATCTTAACTGAAAAAATGCATTTGAAATTATTTACTCCCAAATAGATTTCTCTCTAACATAGGACTATTTGTCTCCAATGTGGATGAAGTGTTACCTGTTTTATTATGTAGCCTTCTGGCATATCCATGGCATACTTTTACTATAATATGGTAATAAAAGAATGTGTAAAAGGCAGACAAAGGTTCTGTCTTTTTTCTGTAAGGTGACCTCTGTTACCAAGTAACTGCTTTACTTATGAGCTTATTAAAAACTCAAAAAATGAGCTTTTCATACTTCACAGGCATTGATGTGAAAATGAGCTGTCCTGTGAGTAGTTTTCTTGATCATTTTTAGAACAATTGATTAGCCAAAGAGCTACTGTCATTAGTTGACATTGACTGATAGCAATTTGTCACAAGCTCTGAAGGTCAGTGGGGCGGTTGGAGTTTCAGTATGCCTTTGATTGACCTTTACTGATTCCATCCTCATGTGATTGGGTTTGAATAGGTCTGGCCTTCGATTAGAAAAGACAGGGCATTAGTCAACGGGGTCATCTCTTATATTTTTTGTGGATTGCTCATTTTTGTTTATGTGTGAATTCATGGTCTGGATATCTTACCAAATTTAGTACTCTAATTTTTGAAACTTAACACAATTCGGTTTTCCCCTTGTTTTGCCATGTTAGGGTGGACCCTGTATATGATACAGACTTTGCTACTGACAGTTGCCATTGCCACCTGTGCAGACATGTTTTTTTTTGTGTGTGTTTTGTTTTCGTATGGAATGGATTGGCATTTTATTGCTGGTGTTGCTGCTGAAGTTGTTTCTTAAAGAATATCAATTTTGCTATGACTTGAAGAACTTCTGAAATTATGCACCAGTTCTTTGACTTTCTTAGAATTCATTACATTGGTCTCTCAAGAATCCTGGGATAATTTTAAATTACAAAAGAAGAGGTGAAGAATTGTACCCATTATGATGTTATGTCAGTCATCATTTAATTTAGCTCTGCAGTCAGAAGATGGGGAAACTTTTTTAAAAAGGCATCTTCCTTTTGGCTTCACTCAGTCTGCATACATTAGTGCACGCTCCCTCTGTACCAGCCTTAGCCTTTCAGGGAGAGAGGACTATACTTTCTATTGTAGTTGACCCAGAAGGTACTGGTTCATAAGGCTCAGTTCTTTCCTTCTAAAATTGTAAGGTATGATTCCCCTCAAATGCATCACATATAGAAGAATGTATTCTGAACTAATACTAATAGCATGCGTTTATTGCCTTACATAAATAATAAAAACAGCGATCTGAGTTGTAGAAATCCAGATCTTAATGTGTAATTATTTAATTCAGTTTCTGAGATCTTTCTTGTATTCTCTCTCACCTTCCCTTCTTCTTTCGGTTCTGCGTAGGGTTTTAAACTATAAGCAAACACTTGTTTTTCAGGTCGGCCCTCCCAGGCATTCCAGGGCTACCACACACAGCCTGGCACAGCTTAAATGTGTGCTTCGGTTTCTACCCAAGAAAATAAACCAGGAGAGAATCCATTGTCCCACGTGGTAGATTCTTCACATGGTGTCATTCTTGGCAAGGCCAAAGTGAGGAAGTTAATTTTAGGGAAGCATACATTTAATATAGCCCAAGGAGATAAAAAGAGTCTAGAATTGTAATCGTTTCTGCAGATGGGCCAAAACATTGTCATGAGTTGTATTTAAGCAGGGAAATATACATTTATACATTCTAGTCAAGTCATCAAAAATGTATGAAGCACTTATGTATGGAGGTGGTTCTGTGTGAGACTATAAAATGAGTAGGTCACAGTATTTGCCCTCAGGAATTTTGTGTGTGCCATCAAGAACACCAAGCATATGTAAGTGAACTGCTCACTAAATACTGAGTATTCTTAGGGAGCCAAGTTTATTTATTTCACCACATATCAATTACCCAGACACAGTGAACGCTGGTCAGGGATGCTGACTGAAAGACAAGGTGAGAGGTATTTAGTCTAATCTGCAGAAGGATACCCTGGACTTGGACCTCTGACTGTCATAGAAGCTCAATATCCCACACAGCCAGGTGGCCAGCCAGGGCCTCTGCATGCTGAACTATTGGTGTTGTCATTGGACATTGCTTTCTCTACCATTAGTCACCTGGCTACTGATCATACTGATCCTCTTCAGGGAACCTTAACATTTTGGGAGTGGGGGTGGGAATCTCTTTGACAATGTGATGAAGTCAATGGTTATCTTGTCAGGTAATGTTTTTATTAATGCAGAAACAAAACACATAGGACTCTGAGGGAAAGTAGCTATATTGAAATCCAGGTATCAAAATACTTAAAAAAAACACCCACAAATGATCATATAGGGATATGAGTGCTCTATAACAAAGCAGTAAAAAACAAAAAACAAAAAAGGTCTAGCAGTAATTTTATTGAAATAGTGGTAAATGTAAATGACCTCTTAAGGTATCTGTGACAATTGTATTGTGATATAAATATATGATTTCCATTGGTGACAAAGTCTTAGGTCCTGCCAATAATTCTGTGGTTCTTTATCTGGGTATACCCTTGAAAGAAATGCTAATTCTAATTAAAGGTTAGTGAGAAGAAAATGTAAACTTTTTTCCTTCCAAAGTATATGGATCTTCTGAGTTCTAACCATGGATCCCCCTTTTTTTTTAGGGCTGGGGTCTATGTGATGCAGGTTAAATACTTCTAAACTTAAATGTCATCTGCTGGAAGTATTCTATGACCCTGCAGATTGGGGGAAGTGACTCTCTTCTGTGTTGTCATGGTAGCCAGTGTCTTATCCTTTGTCACATATTAAAATGAGCCATTCATTCATCAGCCTCCACAGGATGCTCCTGGGAAGGCACTAGTCTTCATCTTTAAACATCCTATGCCCAGTGTAGTTATGGGCACATGGCCACTGATGGATAATTACTTATTGAAGAGGACCGGGAACCCTCCCATGCTTTCAAATTGTGATTGCACTGTATTCCCTTAGGACTGGTTTCTTCTGGGTGGCAGATGGCTCATCTCACATGGCAATCTCTGTCAAAACGTAAATAGATATTGAGGTCTCACCTGTACAGATGTCAGAGATGTGTTTGAACAGGAGGACTCAGGAAAGATTCAATGGGTAGCTCTTCTCAGAACTTGGTGGTAGATTGTACCTTAAATCATGCCACCCATATAATTGCTTGTTCTGCCTCCTTCTACTCTTGGGTACCATCCTCTGGCCTAGGATGAGCTTCCAATAAAGGATGGGTGGGGGCCAGTGGCAACATTTTAGTATCTTCCAAGGAATCTTAGGGCAGGGGGGAAGGATGAAATCCATGGCAGGGGTAAATGTGCTGCCATGGGAGGGTGCTTCTGTCCAGTGCTGTTCCCAGCGGCAGACAGGATTCCACGCCAGAGATGTGATATGTAGCTCAGCTCCTGAATTTATCTCTCTCCCTCGTGAATGCTAGCACTAATTAAGGATAGTAGTAGAAGTTTTGGCTGTTGGCCTAGCAAAAACTAACCCAAACAGTAAATTTATGCCAAGCATTTTCCTTAAAAAGGGGTAGGCGTTGTCTACCTCGCACATTGATTGGTCCCAGAAGTGTAGTTGGTGAGTTGGGTTTTGCTCAAGTGTCTGCCTTTGTGGATTAGTTCAGTCTTGCAGATAATTTTCCGTAATTACTTAACCTAAAAGCATTCTGTTTGATTAGTACAATTAGCTTTGGCTTTCCCCCACTTACCAATATCAACCCATATGCATTCCCTCCTAGACATAGGTCATCTTATTTCTTAACAAGAAATGAAAGAAGAAATTTATTTATTTCCATATCAGGAGAAAAAGAGAACATGACTTTACCTGGAAAATTTTAAATTTTCTAGCCATATATTTCTTCAAAAGCCATATATTTCTAAGAAAGGGGGAATTGAAGAGTGAATGCAGAAAATACTGAAGTTGTCAATAGGCTTGTTGTTAGATTATTAGCATTAGATCAATGCTGTCTCTTTAAATATGTTGTTTGTGGTAGCTTCAGTGTTTCCTTGAGTGCTAATATTACAGCGGGACAGGGAGCACTTTGACACCCTTGTGTACTTTTTTGATGCCTTAGAAAAAATGAGTCCTAGCCAGGTTTTCTCAGTGGTTAGAGAGCTGGCCCATGGACTCAAGGGTCTCATATTTGATTCCAGTCAAGGGTACATACCTCGGTTGCAGGCTCAATCCCTGGCTCTGGTCAGGGGTTGGGTCGTGTATGGGAGGCAACCAATTGATGTGCCTCTCTCACATTGATGTTTCTCTTTTTCTCTGTCTCCTCCTCCCTCCCATTCTCTCCAAAAATCAATGGAAAAAATATCCTTAGATGAGGATAAGCACAAATTTAAAAAGAAGTACCTTCATTTTAAAAATGATTATTCTCCTCTTCATTCTAAGAAAGGATTTAAGGAAAGTAACAAACATATATAGTATACAATAAGATAAAAATAAGTAGATGTGGATATTTATTTATTTAAAAAGTGTATTTTATTGTTTTCAGAGAGAGAGGGAGAGGGAGAGAAAGATAGAAACAGCAATGATGAGAGAGAATCATTGATTGGCTGCCTCTTGCACACCCCCTCCTGGGGATCAAGCCTGCAACAGGGCATGAGCCATTGACCAGAATTGAACCTGGGATCCTTCAGTCCACAGGCCGACGCTCTGTCCACTGAGCCAAACCAGCCAGGGCTAGATGAGGACATTTGAATGAAAGGAAAATAAACAAGAGGCCAGTCATAAGAGTAGTACAAAACAATATGACTTAAAAGATTATGTACAGATGTACAGTTGCTAGAAATAGGCGAATAATTTGGCTCTGAGCTTCCTGGCAGCCAAAATGAAGAGTTAACTATAATTAGTTACAAGAGTTATGGCTTCCATGGAGGTTGCTCAGAAGAATCCCTTTGATTGACATAAAGACCTGAGAGAAGTTTTCCCATATGTCCTCACACAGGGATCCAGGGAATGGCTTAGAGTGACATCTTCAACATCACCTATAGAATGCCTTTTGCATCCCCCTTAGCTAGCACAATGCTGCAAGTATAAGTGCCTGATAAATATTTGATGGACTAATTTGACTAGATGCGGATTCGGATTCAGCCCATTGTTATCTTAACCTGATTTTGGTATCTAAGCTAGTCTTGATTTCCATAGTTGAAGCAGGTAACAGTCTGTCTTACTAAGAGCCAAGGTGCTGATTATTTGGTGATGCCATGGGCCTTTTCTCCCATTTCTACCTCCTTCTTCTGACCATTTCATGGTGGGTCAACTCCACTCTCCAGTCTTTCCTCCCTCTTCCTGGGCCTGGGAAGGTGAATGCAAATGCTCTTGTCATCCTGGTTATGATCCCCTGAAACAGGGTGGTGGCAAAATGAGGAGCTGAGCTGGAGTGACAGAATGGTAGGATTCAGGTGCCACAGTCTTTGAAACAGGAAGTTCTGAGGGAATGGGATTGTAACCTATAAAACAGGAGATGTCTGTGTGAAACATATATTTGGTTTATCACACTCCACCACCAAAAACATCCCCTTGTGTGAAAAGAATAAATTAGGTGCAAATAAAAGGTCTTGCTTGATATTATGACTTAAAAGCTTAGGAGAGGAACGCTCCCATAGGTGTTGCAGGTGAAGACAGAAATAGTCCCATTCACTAACTTAATGGGCATTAATTGAATGCCCACTATGTATCATCCCAGTGCTAGATGTAAGAATTCACAGTCAAAGAAGCCATTCCTGGGATCAAGAAACCAACAGACCAGGGGAGGAGCAGACAGTTAACATACAGTAGATGGGGTCTCACCATCGAGTAGGCTTCATGTAATTTGGAAGTAGAGGAATGGCACCTTTAATGGGAAAATAGAAGGCAACTGCAAATTAGTTTGAGTAAAGGGACAGCTTAGTGCATACCTCAGCGTGAGCAGAGAACAGAATGCAGGGAAGCAGGAGTTGGAAGTGAGGCCAAGAAAGGGCAGGGGTGGGATCATGAAGGCTCCTAGGTGTTGTCTTCAGGAACTGGAAGTTTGTTTGAGAGGCAATGAGGAGTCATTGAAAGTTGGAGCTGTGTCATGGTCAGAGCTGAGTGAAGGAGAAATCACTGGGGGTTGGGAAGGGTGGGAGCCAGCGCTGCAGTTGTGCAGAAGTGTGGGGTGGTGAAGTCAGGCAGAGGGAATGGGCTGGAGAGAAAAGCTTTGGAGGAGGAAACTGGACCAGCCTGAGAGACTGAGTGGTTTTGGGGGTGTGTGTGGTTTGGAAGGTTTTATGATCCCGCAAAGGTTTCAGAATTCTATCCTATAGACCACTGGTCCCTTCTGGCATCCTCTGTCTTCTCACATGTAGCTTTACATCTCTAGATGTAAGGATAGGATCGCTGGTCATTGCTGGCTGTGTCTCTTACTCGAAACCCTGGCTGTTCAGAGGTGGCAGTGCCTTCAGCCCTTCCTGAGGATGGCTTGAAGAAGTCCAGCCATTGCTCTCTTTCTCTCTCTGCCACCTTTCTTTCTCTCTGAGAAGGTTCTGGCCCCATGGGGACCAGTGCCTGGGTGGAAAGGAAGAGGCCAGCCATGCAATCATGGGAATTTGGTGACTCATTTCATCAGTTGACTACTCTGAAAATAAGGTGACTTCCCCCTTTGCTTGACAACTGATTGATGAGCATTTCCTGAGCATTTGCAGAGTGGATGTTTTGTTTCACGGGCCTTCGTGCTCACGCACTCCCAGTGGAGTCTAACCCTGGCCTGCTTCAGCCCTCCCACCTCCCAGGCTGCGGAGTTTGTTTTTTATGTAGAATCTTCAAAAGTTACCAGAATCCAGGATGGGAAATAATATACTCCTGTGCCTGCTGATACAACTCTGTTTATGTTCACTTTTTGCCAGAATATTAAAGAAGGAACGTAATGATTTAATACTGCAACAGCATTTATTTGACCAGATACTTACCATGTCTACATTAGAAGTTGTCTTGTAAAAAGAGTGCACTTTATTTTGTGTGTCTGGAATTGGTTTCATTTTTAGTTTTCACTTTCTTTCCCAGGATGTGACTTTGTATATGTTTAGAGCAATTGTCCTTTACTTCAATTCCAGGTGTCCTGACGCTCTTGATAGGAAAGGAGTCAGCTTTGGAGGACATGCATTGCTCAGCTAAAGGATGGGCTGTTAATAAAAGCCACGCAGGGAGAAGTAGAAGCATTACTTTTAGGCTCCAAGAATGTTCCTTGGATTCATTGTTCGTAACCAAAGTGGAGGCAACAGGCTTGCATCATGTGGGTCAGGAGTCTTCGTTTAGGCAGTAGCCACAATGCTTAGGTCTGGTCTTTTCATATTTCAAATGCAGGCAGTAAGTTTAACGTGTTTTACTTTGCAGCTGGAACAGATTCTATTTTTAATCTGTAAGTCGAATGTGGCATGGAGCCATGTGCTGTCCGGATCCAAATGCATAACTCCTGTTGATATCAGTGAGTTTCATGATGGATTAGAAAGAAGTTATGTGGCCTTTATTCCAAATATCCATCTGACTCTTTAGAATTAAGCATGCTGAACAAATCCTGCCACTTTTCAAGTTAAAAATGAGGTATTTTCTAACGGAGCAACCATGCTGGCTTAAAGAAATAATGCAAGAGTTCCAAATAGATACACACACACACACACACACACACACACACACACACACATGCACACACGCACACACTAAGAACTGGTTTTCAGGCAGAGAGAGGCAACTGGGCTCAGGAACCCAGAAGGCATAGCAAAGGACAAGGTTGTATTGAGCTACACAAAATTGCCTTTAAATAGAAAAGTTAAGGGGAGAAAGCCTTTTCTTGGAATGGTGTTCTGCTGTTGAGTAGTTCTAGCAAGAGCCCTGTATGTCCTCTGTCCTATCACCCAGTGGTGGGAATGGGATGGCAATCTTCATTCAGAATGGACTGTTGTTTGCATCGATACATAAATGGACTCAAATTATAATTGTTGTAACAGGAGTGTTTGATTGCCTGGCAAGGACCTTGTTCTGAGATAGCTTCTGGATCACCTGTTCGTTGGGAACATTTGACAGACCTCATGTTTATTACCCAATTGAATGTCAGTAGCAATTTCAGCTAAAGATAAACAAAAATGCAAGTACTTGTTGACCTTGACTTTCTTCCACAAGAGATTGGACTTGATGGCTCTATTGCTGTGCAGCTGATAAGGGATATAAACAGCAGTTTGAGGGAAATGTTTTATTCCCAGAGGAAAATGCCCTATTTGCTGTGGGAAATGGCAGTAGACATGCATACCCTTGGCTAGATTTACTTAATTCACCTTTATTTGAGCTGTGGGGAAAAGATACGGGGAAGGGGTGGGAGATGCTTTTTTATGGCTTCAATATACAATTGCAAAGATTGTTACAGCACGAATATGGTAGTTAGCAGATTGAATACAATTTTGGAAGAAGTAAATGATGTTTCTATGATTTATGGTACTTAGTAATATGATTTCTTTTGAAACTATCACATTAATGTAATAGTGTGCTTCAGAGATGCAGATCTTGTAAAAATGCAATAGACTTATGGTGCCAAAATGTCATTGGTTAGTGATCTCACTAGGAGCAAAGAGAGAGGAAACTGACCTAGTGAATATATTTACATGGGACACTACAGAAGTGCGTGGAGGGGTGTGGCAATCAACACTTTCCTTTGGGCACTAAGTCTTAAGTTCCAGATTTAAATCAAGCAACTCAGGGCCATTAAGGATTCCCACTTATTGGTGAGGCATAAAGTCTTGGCAATATGTCAAATTTGCCCTTAAACATCCCACTATATTTTCCTTTCGAGGAGAGGTACTCTGGCTCAGTGCCACTGGCATCAACTTTTGCTCTTAAACTGTTGTTTTGATGCATAGTGTAGTGATGGCTGAATTGATTTCTGTGCATAAACGGTGGCCTAGATTCTTGCCCTGTGGAAATCCATGGAATTAAGACTGTAGGTTCCCGGAGTGATAAGAGGTAAGCAAATGATTAGATATGCATGCAGGGGGGAAAATTGAGATGCTCATAGAATGGAAATAAGGCTCTATATCATTTGCAAGTTTAATGTAAATGTAAGCCACTAATACAACTAATAATTTAATGCTAATATGTGAGAGGGAGTAATGTAATTCTAATCATTTTCTACTTGGTGTTTTCTCAAAGAATTCTGAGCACAAACGTACTGTACTGAAATGTATCCCTGGCTACCGAGGATGAAAATCTGGTCTGCTGACAGCTGTAGCCATTATGAAACCTCTGGGACACTAGGGACTCAAATTTCTCTCTAGATAGACAATGTGGGACAATTTGAGGTTGCAGAATCTAAGGCAGGATTTCTCACAGAGAGGGTTAGCACACTGGGTTATCCTAACCAGTAGACACACAAACTAAGATCTTGTCCAGCATGCGTTTGTCAGTGCTCCCTAGTAGTAATTCATCACAGACTATATTTTTTCTAAAAGCATTTGACCCTTTATCTGTTTTGCAAAGGTTTCCTGGTGAAGATGTCTCAGGCAAGTTTTGGATGCATTTTGTTTTTTAGAACAGGTCCTTTGAATTAACTTTAAAAATATAAGTAAAGAAAGCCATCCCATATAACACCAACAGGAACCAGGGGATTTTTCTGTCCTTTAAAAAGCCACAATGGCCCAGTGGTTGAACATCGACCTAGGAACCAAGAGGTCATGATTTAATTCTTGGTCAGGGGCACATGTCCAGGTTGTGGGCTCGATCCCCAGTGGGGGTGTGCAAGAGGCAGCCAACTCTCATCATTCATATTTCCATCTCTCTCTCCCTCTCCCTTCTTCTCTGAAATAAATTTTTTAAAAAAGAAGAAGAAAAATAGAAATAAAAAGCCACAATGACAGCATAGAAGAGCTCACGCCCCCTCAGGCTGCTCTGCCAGGCCCCCTCCTTCTTTATGTGGGAATCTCCTTGAAGAATAAGTGCTTGCTGACTTCCACATTTCTGTGAAACTCTTGTGAAGAAGAGTGCAAATCTCTGCAATGACAGATGCCATTGCCTATTATTATGATGTCCATTACTTGGTGAATGAAATCAGGAAGCGTTCCTTTCTGACATGGCAGATACCCTTCTCTGACACAGAAAGACTGTAGCCTCAAGTCTTTGTGAAAAAATAACAAAAATTCTCCCACATCCTCAGGATTGATGCTGATTCTTTGATTACTGTGTTAGCAATGAGCAGGAGGCCACCCCACTCCCAGCCCAGCTCCTGTGGGCGGCATGCGGGGATGTGGGAGAGTGTGTTCTGCATTCCTCCCCGTGGTCACTGAAGGATGTGGCAAGGGCATGAATTGTTTATGGCTGGCTCTCCGTCCTGCTGCTAGAAAAGACTTCTGCGTTTATCTGCATTTTTCTGAACACCAGCCGCTGTGTAGTCACGTCCTAGGCCACTTTGTGGGAAAGCTTTCTTTATGGTGGATGACGTGGCATTTCTTGTCACTTCCTCAAATTCCTCCCTGCTGCATATCAGCATTGCCCTGCACTTATCTGGGTTGCGCCTCAGCCAGCCAGAGCTAATCCAGGTTCCTATTTCAGAGGAGCAGGATGACAGCAATGACGCTGCCATTTCTCAGCTAGTGACCTGGGGTGCTGGGGGGACAGAGTCTAGAGAAGAGAGTTGGGGGAACATTGGCTTGATGTTCCAGACTGGTACCCAGAGTCCCCTCTTCATTCCCATCAGTCTTACTTCTCCATGAGGCTGACAATATGATTTATTTTGATGTGGATGGAATTGGATGTACCTTTTCCAACTCCAACCTAAAGAAATACAGGGCACCTTTACCTGCACTTGATCTCGCTCAATCCGCCGAGGTTGGCTCTGACTATTTTGAGCCTCTCAGAGGCACTGCTATGAATTGGGACTTGGAGAATCAGAGACATGTGGCTCTTTTGTTCTCATTTTCCATTATTTGACAAGTATTCGTTAAACACCTACTATGAGTCATGCACAATGCTGGAAGATGGTGAAATAACACTTTTTTCATGCTTTCAGTTTATGAAATGTGTCCCCCTAACTTTGTTTGTGAGCCTTACACCAACAATCTTATAGCAGGGCAGCTGTTCACATCTCCATTGTTAGATGAGAATTGCCAAAGTCTGACAGGGAATAAGTGGAAAAACATCAGGGCCTGAATCAGTCAGATGTGTTTTTTTTCCAACTTTCACAGGTTAAGAAGTAACTTACTAACTGATATTTTTTTGGGTCCATTTATTTCTGAAATACATTCACCAGAAAGTCTTCTGTATCTCATGAAGAAGAGAGAAGAGGAAAAATTAGGAAGGAGCCTTTGAAGGAAGTGATCAGGCACTGCTTAGTATTGTATTTCACTCACTCACTCACTCACTCACTCACTCACTCACTCACTGATTCACAGAATCCCTCTTGTGTATCAGGCATTGTGCTAAATCCTGAGACAACAAAGATTAATAAGACTACTTCCTGCCCTCAGGAAATGTAGAGTTCGGTATTTGTTGATTCCTTCACTTCTGAATTAAGAAAAGTTTGAGACAAAGATATTTCCTGATGCTATTCTCTTTAGGAGTTACCTACTTTTTCATCCAATTCAGTTGGTGCTCTTCCTAATTTTCAAGCATGAATGGGTTTCAGCACTGGTTAAATCTGAAGCAAGCATATATTGGTTGCTTCCTATGGAAAAATGACTTAGTTTTCACTTCTTTGGGCAGAAGAACCACCTAAACTCACATCTAAAGACAGGTAATATTAGTACCTACTTATAGGATTGTTGAGAAGATTAAACAAATGGATGCATTGAACTTAGAAGAGTGTCTGGCACGTAGTAAACATGTATGTGTTAGCTGCCATCATCATCACCATCACCACCACCACCACCACTACCACCACCATCATCATCATCATCATCATCATCATCATCATCATCATCATCGGGTTTGCTTTTCTCTATGAAAAAGAGAGACTCTTTGGACTGAGTATGAGTGATGACATAACAAGCAATTAAGAGTTTGGTACTATTCCAAAATGTGTCCCCACTTTATAATGGAGAGTGTTTATCTGCCCTTTTGTGTCAGGATTGAGATCATTCTAAACAAGGTGGACCCCTGAGTTTCCACTCCTGTAAGCCTCCCTTCTATTGTCCATCACTCCCAAATGTCCCAGGTTATAAATCTGTCACTTTCACTTTAGGAGGAAAAGCTAAGGAAGAGAATGGTTAAGAAGAGAATTAGATTGCAGATGATAATTAGGTTACCCCAAGGTCATTGGCCCACTGGATTCTTTTTAAAAACATTGAGTGCTATTTCTATACTGCATATTAAGGTGACTGTGAGAAAAATGAGGATTGCAGTGTCAATCAAGGAGACATGGTGAATGGGGTAGGGTTCTATGTTCTTGGAGGACCGTGGTGCACTTGTCATGCACAGGAGCCCAGTTAGGATGAGAAGAACTATCAACCCACTAACAACGTTTGTTTTCACATTTCTGGTCTCAGTCTCATAACAATAATCTTTGGTCTTTGATGAAGCTACTGAGCAGCATTAGGCCTTTGAATTTCTGGATGCTTGTTATCAGTACATTTTAAGATACAGAAATATAATTTTTAGTATTACAGATACATTTTATCAAATAGTATATAGAGCTTGAGGATGGGGTTTGTAGCTATTGCAGTTGGTAAAATCGGGTTCAAATGATGACTTGTTTATTAATAGTGAAGAGGAAATGTTGATTCTGGGAAGTTAGTGGGAGGCAACCTCAGATTTACAGGCAGGTCTTTATTGTTTATAGGGAATCAGCTTTAACGCTTCTTTCACCTGTGAAATGGCTGGAGGTGCTGCCTGCCCCTCTGCCCCACCCCCACCTCACTGTTCCTGCCTCTTTTCTTTCTTCTTTACTTGCACAGTGTTGCAACCTAGTCATGGTGAGAGCACAGAGAGTCTACTTTCTATTTGGACGATTTAAATTTTTTCTGTCCACTCTCTCTTGGCATAGCAATGTGCTTTGCATTTTTGGGCTTAGTTGCAAACCCACCCCTTGTCAAAGGAGAAGAAGTGGTTTTCCAACCATCAAACATGATCCAGTTCCTCTTAAAGAGAGGAATTCCTTCTGCACATGGTGATGGTTCTGCTCTATTGTAGCAAAACACAGTGGCTCTCACTCCAAAGCTAAGGATGTAGAAAATGGAAAATACAGGGTAAGACTTGTGGAGCATTTGCATGGAGATTCATTGTCCTCGTATTACCTGTTAGTGTTTTCCCAACTTTCTAGTATGAATATTTTCATATCTATAGAAAAATAGAATGAATAGTATAATAAATGCCTGTAACCCACCATTCCATTTCAACAATTATTAACATCTGGCCATATTTGCTTTGCCTATCTGCACAGACACACATGTATTACTATGTATTACTATAGATTTCTCTTTTTATGAAAGGAATATATAAGATCCTGCACATTTCTGAGGAAAGAGATAAATCTGAGCTATCTAAATTCCCCTATCAAAGCTATAATCATTGGTTTTGGTGTCATGGAAGCAAACGCTGAAACCTCAGGAAGCACAGTTGTGGTTGACTCCACATGAGGACCAGCTCACGGTGATCAATTATTATATTAAATACTTGCTTCTGTGCACTCACACTGGGAACTTTTAAGTGTATTTCTATTAGCGGTAGGGGGGACTAGGAAGACATCTGTGGTTGGAGTGCAGGTGTGTGGTGCCATCCCCAGTGGGTAATTTACAGGCCCTGTGCTCTGGGTTGGACAACTCTCATAACCTCGCTGAAATAAAATTTGTTTTGTAAATAACAGACATTGGGCTAGATGATTGAAATGTTTTTCCCTTCAGTTCTGAAATTCTGAGAAGCAAGTTAAAACTTTGTGTACAGACCTCGATAGAATAAAGAACTTTTGATAAACATTTTACATATAGATTGAAATCGGCAGAAGGTTAGTAAACACATCATTTCATGGTTCCTCAGAAGGAAATCTGAATCTAGGACTTAGCATTGATAATAGCAATCAGAAAGTACAGACCATCCCCAAATATCCGAGTTTTCAGGATATCTGAGTACTAAGTAGTGTCATGGATTTGATTCTTCTACATACAACCATTGCTGAAAAGATCCAATGCATGAAAGCTTTTGAATTAGATGTGAAATATATAACTTCTTTATTTGGTTATTACTAAAATTTCCAAGTGATTTAACTATTTCAATATTTGTATTTTGCTCCCCCCCTCTCCTACCCTCCAGTAACTTTATCTATGTTGTAACTTTATCTTTGCCTATCTACACAGACACACATATATTACTGTATATTACTATAGATTTCTCTTTTTACGAAAGGAATATATAAGATCCTGCACATGTGTGTAGGAATGACTGGGCTAGATGGATTAATATGTTATGTCAAGTGAAATATTGTTTCAGTTAGATCATAGATGATGGTGCCTTATAAGGTTTAGAGAAGATGTGCTTCTCCCCCTCCCATTTGTTAAAATGTATACTTCTGAGAATAATATGAATAGGTCAAATATACAATGAGCTTTTGAGAAATTATCTTTTTTCTCCTTCCAAGAAATGATGAGGAATTTTATTTTTAATCTATTGATACAAAATCAGCTGATGGGATCAACACTTGTTTGTCCTGTTGCCTTTAATTTGTTGATAACAAGCTGAAATACATCTGTCCCAGAGCATGGGTGTAATAGAAACTTTAGCCAGCTATCAATTTGTGAGATTTCCAGTAAAATCTTGTTAGTATAACATCTGCTCTCGTAAATGACATTAAAAGTGGGGATGGTATAGAGGATCGAGGTGTTTCTGTCCGGAATGTAAATATCCCCATCCGCTGCTTTACCTGCCAATCTTCTCTAAAGTTAATTCTTCCTCAAGTTTTTTGTCTTTAACTATTTGATGAGGAGATTACATTGCTACAGGCCAGCTAAAAGGGATGTATTATTTGAACCTCCACCATTGTTTTTAAAATCATTGTTTGTGTTGTAATCCTTTCAAAGAGCTAGCCAGTAGCTGCTTTCCTGTTTAAAGAGTAAGCTCTTTCCATGGGCAGATCACCTTTGTTTAATCCTCTGAAAGTGCATACTTAATTCTTAGCAACAATGCATTTTCAGCATCAAGAATGCATTACGATGAAAAAACTGAAGATGGTAAACAAGTAGAAAAATAAGCCTTAGCTGTCTAAGAAGGTAAATTGGGTCTTGTTTTTGGAGACTTTTATATACTGTATATCTCCCACTTGGTATAATTAGTCTCTGTAAACATTTGAATGACTTTGTAGTTGAAATGCTATATATTTCAGGAAGCAGATGAAGGAAAGTTTTTTGTTTTTCTTTCAGGTTGATTCCTAATATAGCTGGTTTACTTTTCATGGAGGTTGTTACTTTGGGGGTTTTATTGCATTAAAATGTATCTGCAACTGTTAATATAAACCTTCAGCCAATTTGCTTAAATATTGGAAGCGAGCAGGATGTGGGACAAGCATGGCATTGTGGAGGAGATCACCCTGGCCCGAGTCAAGTGCAGAATGCTGCAAAAGCATTGTGCTAATTTTAGCTTACAAAGAGGATGAAGATAAACTGCCTACTGCTAGTTTGCCATATGCTATCCTGGTGATAATATTCAAGTGCAAAATATTCCATAGAGAGTCTTATTGTTTCAGTAAGAGAAACTTGGGTAAGAGTTAAGCAAATTTCTGCTCAGTAAGTTTATAAGAAATAATGAAGTAAAACAATTCTCAAATGCAGGTAGATGAAATCTGCTAAATTTATTTTGGCTTTATTGACTTTCATGGGAGTTGACAGAATTAGTTTTGGTTTATATTTGATCCAATTTTATCTATTTTTCACATGTAAATCTTAAAAATCAATCTGAATAAATATTGATCTCTTTCAGAGAGGAAAATATAGTTGGGATTGCATAGGACTGCTTAAAAGACAGCATCCCTTGAAGTTCAATAAAATAATAAAGCAATCTGTTCAACTGGTTTTGAAATAACACTTTAAAAAGCCCTTTAAAAATGAAAAAGTCGAAATCCATTCCATTTCCATATTTGGCGAATTCAGCTCCTATGGTTTCACCGAAGAGTGTTTGACCTATTTATTTGTCACTGAGACCACTTCACAGTGAAGGGATTGTTAGTTCCTGCAAAACTGAGAAAAATCCAATGTGCATAGTGCATTTGCAGATGGAAACAGACTGTGTAGCCGGATTTGGAGGGTGGGTTTGCTAGAAGCTTTGTGTTAACAACTGGTGAAAAGCTTGACCTTTGCGTGACCTAGGTCAAACAAACCCCCAACTCAAGAGTTCTCCTTTGACATGGATACCTGTTTAGGGAAGGGGGCAAGAAAAGGGAGACGAAGATAAAATTATGTTAAGAGACTTGCAAGCTTGCTTTTTTAAAAGTTCTAGTTTACTTGATGATTTGGGGGCACAGTATCCATCTTAGAGTGTTACAGAGGACCACATTATATTTCTAAGTGTCAAAGGGACAGCATAATAGGGATATGTTTCTCTCTCTCTCTCTCTCTCTCTCTCTCTCTCTCTCTCTCTCTCTCT
>JAAGEH010000041.1:30674168-30746679 GCA_011751065.1 Lasiurus cinereus | reverse complement strand
TCTCTCTCTCTCTCTCTCTCTCTCTCTCTCTCTCTCTCTCTCTCTCTCCCTCTCTCTCCTTTATCATGTCTTACTGTTCTTACTCTTCTCTCTCCCCCACTCCGCCTCCTCTATCCTTTCTTGATATAGGCGGGCAACGCTTAAGCCCCCAATCCCCCCCCCTCCAATGCAATATGATCTGGGTTGTGATTCCAAGTTGAATGAATGGGCTGAGCTGCACTGATGAAAACATTTGATAATGTGGAAAATAAAGGCTCTGGCAAGAAGGAGATGGTCAGGCTTCCATTGTTTGTCCTCACACTTTGTTTTTATAGGGGTTCTCACAGGAACAAATAAATTGGAGTAAATAAAAGCAAAATAGCACTGTTAGTCCCTATCGTGGCCTCACACATGCTCACGAGTCAACTTTGGCAGGAAACTAGCAAAGGTCTGTTCCCAACCATTTGCGTTGCATCTTTATCTCTCCGGCTCATTGTTTGCCACCAAATGCTTAAACCTCAACTTCCCAAGTAAAAGCTTCCTGTTGCTTGCTTTTAAATATAGTTTTGTTACAATAACAACCAAAAAAAAAAATGGAGAAATGTGTTAAGGAAGCCAAAAAAGGATGAAGCAGGTTTAGTCCAATGTGCTTCTAAAGCTTCAGGACTCAGATGCACGCGGCTGGTCACTGGGGTGCAGTGGCAGTCTCCCTTTGGGTACCCAGCGGCAGGGACGATCCATAGGCCCATCCACGGGGTCAAAAGTGAAGGAGAACAATGAAAACGCTCAGTGTTTCTCACATCTGCCCTTTTGCTGTGTTTTGCTTTCACTTAGTTTTAAGTTGGAGGCATTGTTTGTAGCTGGGATTGTCTGCCCTTCCATTGCCGGCCAGAGGAGAACCCGTCCTTTATTAATTGTGCTCCTGCTCCCAGATCCTTTACTGTCAGAGTATCTGAAACACTGTCTTCATTCCTATGGAAAATATGGTTCTCATTCCATCCTCCATGGATGGGGGTTACTCTGATACTTCCTGCAATTTGGGAGGAAAATGCACCAGTTTTCTCAGGCCTCGGATATAAACAACATTGTTTATGCCACTTCCACTCTCCTAGCCCTCTGTTTGTGCAGGCCCTAACACAAGTGGGTCTGTTTCACATTTAAAAAATTAGTGTATGTTTTCAGAATCAATCTATCAAGTTAGACCAAAAAATGCCATCAGAATGCATGGTTGGGGTTTACTAAATTCTGGCTTTAAAAACGTACTTGACAGCCATTTGCTATCTGGCTCCACACTCACGTGACACGGGGCTTGGTACACTTCTTTAATTCTGTGTTGGAAGCAGCTCATCAAGGCCCCTCTCCCCTCCCCATTGCACAACATCCCAAAAATTATTAACACCACCCAAGAGACCTTTTCTGAAGAGAACTCCCAGAAATGCCGGAATGTGAACAACACCGCAGAAGAACAGTACATGGGAGATATGGAATCATGAATCTGTTGTCATCGCGCATAGGACAGCGAGTTAAACTCTAAGGGGAAGTAACTTAAGAAAAGAAAAGAGTCACTCACTCACTTATGTGTGTGTTTAGTGGAGGAAGACCACGAGGAGAGTGGCTAAAGGGGGGCATCTAGGCCCACCAATGCCCCGCAGTCCTGCCAGGCCAGAACAGGCAGCCTACCCCCTCCGTGGGTGTGACCTGTCACTGTCCTTGCAGACACAACTCTGCGTGCTCTGCAGGACGCAGGCTTCCCGGCCAGTTTCCTAAGGCGACACTCTGAGTGGGACCTCATGCCTAACCCAGCTCTGCACATGCGTGGTCGATCACGCTTTCCCTCGGTAGCCTGTGGAGCGTGCCTTTGAGAGGCTGCCTCCTGGGCACTAAGCTAAGGAAACGGCTGCTCTCATCTGGCGGGGTCCAGCGGGAGAGGATGTCAGGAGAATGCAGCCCCCATTCCTTTATGCGAGCCTCCAGCTGCTTCCGAGCTGAGCGGTCCCAGATGCCATCAGCTTGTTCCTGTCCCAGAGCAACTGGGGTGTCTGTGCTGTCCTGTGTGAGGGCCAGGCGCTCCGCATGGCGCTAGGGAAACGTGCGGTTACACAGTGACTGTTGGTCACTCTCAATGATAAGCTGGAGAACTTGTTTTTTTCTCCCCTCCTCAAGAGACTGCAAGTTTTTCTCATGGCTCCAGGGAGAATTCATCTTCTTAGTTATGTCGTTGGACATATTTGGGTGCCTGTTAGTGCACCCTCACTTTTGGGGTAAGTCATGTCACTCATGCCTATGCAGGTAGCCCTCCTCTTCATTCAGAGGAAGCTGACGCTTTACCACTGTGGGCTTTGGACTTTCAGGGTGGGATGGCCCATGGGTGGGATTGGAGCCTGTGTTGCTTGGCGGAGAGACCCATATAGCAGAAACACATGAGCACATGACCCATGGTGCTAAAAAACCTGCACTCCTTAAGACTAGTTTGTCGCTGGCTCAGCCTTAATTCTATAAGGCAACTGGAATGAACAGAAATGCTCCTACCTATTGTTCCACAGTCTGGTCTTGAAGGCATAAATGGGAGTGGAATCTGGGGTTCAAGCCTCTCCTCTTTTTCCCAGTGATACAGGTGTCAACATCTGGACAAGAACACACACTCTGATTCTGTCTATTGTAACTCATCCTGTCCCAGTTCAACATGGGCTTTTTGCTATCTTTCTAACTGTAATATTCATACCTTATTTTATACTTAGGCGCTGCACCCAGAGTTGCCTTACGTCTAGTTAATACTGTTATTACTGTGATAGTCAATTTCCTTATAAACCAATTGCCCTTTTCAACTCTCTCTTTAGAAAATGATCTTGGTTTTCTTCCACCGTCATATCAATAATAATAATAAAATAAGCCAAGAAGTTATAATTACCCTGTACATAGCCTCTGTGGTATGGTTATATAAAATACTCACTTGCTATGATGTTAATTTCCATTCATTGCAAATGAACAGGAACAAAATATTCCTTACTGTTTGATTCCACTTTTCGATGCACATTATGATTCCCCTCACAGTAAACCACATAGTCCACTGTCGTCCACTCCATAGTGCACTTTCTAATAGAGCCAGCTAAAAATAGTGATGCTCTTCATTAAATGTAAAACGATCATTTTAACTGCTTCTACTCTGAGTGACCCATACATCACTTAATCAGAGCCATCTAAGGAGAAAGAGAGAGGGAGAGGGAGAGAGAGGATGAGAATATGAATAGATAATCTGTCTGTATTTCATTTGGTGGCAATATGAGTAGGCTTTAGGCTAAGAGTGATTCTTTAGCCATCTCATTGTTTCCTGTAAAAGTTTTTTTTTTTTTTTTAACATGTGGCGGTATGATGGGCTATATGGAAATATAGGCTTAATCAGAGTTATAAAGATCGCACTTTATTAGTTCACTTATGATAGAAAAGAATGGCATTTGAGACAGGAAAGAGTGGCCTGACATAAGAGGGGTTTCAGCCTTTCCTCTCCTTCCAGCCACTTGAATCAACCAATCTGTTGTTCCATATGAAATAGCTCTCCTAATGAGGAAAGGAGAATTTGGCCAACTCCTAGAATGCATGACCAATTCTTTGTTAAATTTTTCTGTGTATTCTCTATATATTTGGAGAGAGTAGAACTAACTCAGGGCAAGGAGTTTAACTCTTTTCTGTGGAGAAGCAAATGCTGTAAAGATAAAGGTGATTTTCTATTGCCTCTTCTGCCTCACCTCTGCATGAACTCTAAATCTACATGTCTGTGATGTCCATTGGCCATGCATTCAACAAACACTGACTGCCTGCTAGTGGTAGCCCTGAGTATGCGTCATGATGGGCAAGACCCATTTGCGTATTTGAGGAGCTCTCAGTCCAGTAGGGATGGCTGTTGTATAAACAAGCCATGGAAATGTGTGTCATACCAGCTCTAATGGTGGGAAAATACACCTACCCCTGTCCTGGAGAACCCTGGAGGTTCCCCTAAAGAAAGGGCATCTTTATAGTATCTCACAGTTCCCCAAGAGTTTCCACACACAAAGGGTGGGCAAAAGTAGGTATACAGTTGTCATACACATTACTAATACAATAACTGATAAATAGTAATATAGGAATAAATTCTATTTCATGCACTCACAACTGTAAACCTACTTTTGCCCACCCATGTGTATAATCGGATTGTTCCTCACAACACTGTTCCTCTTGGGATGAGCTGGTTCCTCATTTCCACCCGCCTTTAGTGGAGGGAGGCAGGGAGGCTGGCAGAGCTGAGGCACACAGAGGCTACACGGATAGTAGGGTAGGCCTGGAACTACAGTCCCGGGCTCTGACCTGCAGGTCAGCCCTGAGTATACATGTTTTGGAAAATGGAGAACTTTGGAAAGATGAGAAACAGCGCCTGATCTTGTGTAATCACTGTTTGACCATCTGGGAATTTGCCCCTGATTCATTGCCAAGTTTAGGAAGACCTGGAATGGTCATTGCATGCTCACATAGTCTAGTCTAAGCTTCTGAACCCCAGCTTCCCATTAAAATAGTAAAATAAGGAAAACAAGCAAGTATAGAAGAGAGACAGCGTGATCACTCACAGCAACTTTCATAATGTAGGATTCATCCTTTCTTTGGTGAGAACATGGCCCCAAATTGTTACATTTCATGCCTTGAAAGTTTTTAGGCTTCTCTGATGGTGATCAGCTTCCCATCTGTGATTTTATAACAAGTTATCTATTTTTTAAAAATTTGATCCAACTCATGTCATTTGATTAGAAAGAAAATAGATATCTGGCTTTGGCCAACAGTGACCCACCATTCAACTTTCCAGTCTTTTTCTTCAGACTGGACTGTTGCCTGCACCTGCTCATGCCTTTGGTTGTCTGTCCTACAGGAGCAGGAATCTATTGCCTCCAAATACTGCAGAGATGCTTGACTTATGGTGAGTTAGTTCAGAGGTTTCTGGAAGGAAACCCCCGTGGGTGTGACTGAGATAGAGAGAGGAAGGCTGTGATTCCCACACCCGCTTGATATCAGATGTGGAAGTCACACTCTCACAGGCCATCTGGGATGGAGATGTGATTTGGGGCTGCTTCCCTGCTGGGCATGCCAGAGGAGAAGGCAGGGCGTGGTGTGGCATAGGAGCTGTGCTACAATCGCAATGACCCAGAGCCACTGAGCAGGAGAGGAGGCTGGGCAGGGCGGAAGCATCCTGTTGCTCAGAGTCAGGAGTCCTTGGAGCACCTCCCCTGGCTAGAGAAGCTGGCTTCTGTGCAGGTAGCTGGGTGGTCCATGAGATAGAGTCCAAGGGTTGTAGCAAGTTCAGGCCTGGCGGTTCAGGGTACCCAGTCTGATAGGTGGGGTCAGAAACAAGGAATGCTAGGCCACAGGCCAACTCAGAAGTCAAGGCAGGGCTGGGATTGGCATTCAGAGGCCTGTTTTGAAGGGTGAGGATCCCCTCCAGCTGGCAGTTCATGGGAGCAGCACTCAGCCCCGGGAAGGAAGCCTGGCAGGGACTGGAGGAGGGGAGGAGAATGAGATTCCCAGCTGCTGTGGGCTGGGGGCAACAGCAGGCCCAGAAGAGGACCAGGAGCAGGGACTCAAGCCACCCTGGGGAGCCGGATCTGTAGGAAGAGACGGTGGTAGGTGGATGACTTCAGCTTAAGGTCTGCAAGTGCTCCTGGGAATCTTGGCCTAGGGGAGGCCACGCTGTCTCTGTCTTTGTAGGGTGATTGTCCAGGAAACCAAGGGGGCCCGGTCCCAGGTAGAGTCTCTGCAGAGGCAGCGGCAGGCGCTTCGGGAGAGGCAAGGGCAGGTTGGAGAGGAGAGCGGCGGGAGGAGCTGGAGAGGGAAGATTTCTGCCTTTGTGGATGAGAATAATTCCTAGATTCTGCTCCCTTCTTCTCCCTCAGCTAGGTTTCAGGTTAACATGTAGGTGATGTCATCCCTGGAACCCCATAGATCTGGAGCACTGCCACCCTTGGGCGGGGGGGCAGCAAGTGCTTGTGGGTGCCCTCTGCTCCAGGCTTGTGCGGCTTGCAGCGGCCTTGGTTGTGTTTCTGTGTCCCTCCTGGAACGGAGACTTTCCTTTCTTTTTTTACATAAATGGCAGCGAGAGAAAACAAACTGTCCCGTGAGCTTGTGAGCTTGCGGTGGTCGCTGCTCTCAGGGCAGCCCGGCCTGCCTGCTCAGTGCCAACCCCCAGGGCTCAGAGAGCACGGCGTGCCCAGGGAGGGCGGCCTCCTCCCCACTCTCCTACAGCAGAACTGTAGATTTCTGACACAGAGGGACACTTGAAAACATGCGCCCGTCATTCTCTGTGTTTCTGTTGTTGGCATTTTTGTTATTTTGCAGGTGACTCCTGCGGGGCCCTGAGTGCTTGAAGGGCCTCTGTGGGGCTGGCCCAGGGTCGCTGCCACGTTCCGATAGCCGAGTAACTCCTGCCCCTTCCATGGAGTCTTACTGTATGATTTTCTCCTTTGAGTTTTGGAGGCACGTTCAAGGAAAATGGCCCCAATCTTTTGCTATGTGGCTGCTTTGGACATCCTGCCATTCTTGTGTGCTCTCTGTATCCATAAACTCTCAGGGTCTGTTTTCTTCCTGTCCATTTCAGAGGTGGTTTTCGGATTTCACTGGTTTCCGTTCCCTTTGAGGAAGGCACACTCTCATGCCGCTGGGAGTGTAAGCGCGGTGTCTCTCTGTCCTCTGACTTCAGGAGAAAGGCTATGAAGGGTTATGGGGTATGCTTTGTGCTGGGCGTGGGCAAGCTAGAGCAAAGGGAAAGGCATAGTGAACACTCTGGAAAACCTTTCTAGAGGTTAAAGAAACATACCTCGATTGCTGGTATCTGATTCAGTGGAGTTAAATGGAATGAGGAGCTCTAAAGTTCTTAGGAATTTAGCCTTGAGTCAGATCTGTATTCGAATCCCTGAGTAGCTGGATTTCCTTATCTGTAGAGCAGCCTATTTGCTTATCTGTGCTTTACAGCCAGATTGCACGGATGACAGGAGACAATTCAGGAAGGTACTTAGTAAGGTACGTGTTCTCTGTGCAACCCATAATTGTCAGTAAATATATCTTTCTATTGGCTACTTAAACAGTCATTGAAAACTCCATATCAAGTAAAGGTTTTTGTGGATTTTTTTTAATGTGGAGAAATGGACAGGTTTTTTTTTTTTGTATTGTTTATCATTGTGACAAATTTAATTTTTAAGGTTTTTGTGAAGATTGATTGAAAATAAAAGCCCAAACACAGTTTTGCATATCTAGTAAATGCTCAATAAATGTTAGTGTTTATCACTACTAATATCCTTACTATCCTGACAAGAGATGGACTGTAATGAAAAATTAGCCCTGTTTTTCATATAGTGCATTGCACTTTTCCTAGACCTTAAAGACACTTTTAATGAACGATAGGACTTTTTTTTTTTTCCATAAAACCAAAACCAAAACCTTTGCTCTTAGCGACTGCCACACAAATATTGTTTAGAGCTCAGAGGACTGGGTTATGATGCATTGACCTGTTTTGGGTGGGAAATGAGAACTTGTATTTATAAACATTGTTTCCAGCGCCTCCACCAGGCAGCTGCCAGCTTAAGTGACAGTACTCCTTAGGCAGTACTGCCCACCCTTTTCACACTCACAGAGTTCCAAGTCACTCCAGGGCTCTTTGGGGGGAAAAAAGAGAATAGAAAAATAAAAACGGTCGGCAATGCCTGGGAGAGCGAGTGCATGTATTTTGTAGTCTGGCTTCTAGGAATGAAAACAGGATGGGGGAGATGAGGAGAGGTGAGGAGAGTGGCAATGATAGTTTTTCTGCTTTGAGTGAGGGGTTCAAAAAAATGTCCCCTTGCTCAAAGAAAGTGCTCAGTAGCAAAAATAATGGCAAGAGCTAGTGGCATTCACTAGCCTAATTAAGCCACAGCTGCCAGGTGATGTGTTAAACATATTATGCAACTTATTTTATTTGATCTGCCCAATAGCTCTAAGGTGTAAGTAGTACTTTTACTGTATGCTCCTTCCTTTTTTTTTCTGGAGGAGAGAAACAGAGGCTTGGCGAGGTTAAGTAACTTGCCCAAGGTCACACAAGTAATAAGTGGTGAAGATGGGATTTACATGAACCTAGACAATCTGATTCCAGAGGCTATGTTCTTATAATACTTCCAACATGGGTGGCAGGAAGTGAGGCATTGTCCCTGCTGAGGAGATAAAGGAGGAGAGGGGGCTGCAGTGCTAACAGAAAGTAGAGTCACCACTGGGGGACACCCTGGCCTGTTCTGATACTCCAGTTAGTCCTAGAGACCTAGTGACGTTGCATGCTCAAAACGAGGACCCGGACAGCCTTTCCTCCATGCCCCCGAAAATGTCTAGCTTTATTTGCTCATAGGAGAAGAGCCTCCGGTAGCTTGATAAGATGAACATTGTGGTCCGGGGTCCTGCAGCACAGCAGCCACAGGCCCGTGGGAGCGCGTGAGGAATGCAGATCCTCAGGCCCCTCCTTTGCCGAACCCAAAACACCAGGTGTCCCTGGTGCTTCCCATGCGTGTTAACCGGAGCAGCACTGCACTAGGCTGTTGATTTGCCTCTACTCTGCCCGCCAAAGTGAAGTCACCACTTTGCAGTGTGCTCATTTTTAAGGGCAAGCACCTGCCCCTTGTGAACCGAGTGCCTGGTGTGTGTGGCATGACAGACCCACAAAGAGCTGGAGCCGTGGATATCAGAGGAGGGAGGAGGTGTAGTGAGACACACATGCCAGGAATCCACAAACCTTTCCTCTCAGAAGCTGTTGGGACCTTAGACGGTTTTAAATTAGATGATAAGGCTTTATTTTTGCTGGCCCATTTTCTTTCAAACTATAATCTTTTCATTCTCCCCAAGGACTTGCTAATCTATACTTCACAACCTGGTTCCATTTTACTTTGTATGCAAAGAAGTTTGTCTCTGCAGAATACCTTCTCTTCCTCCCCGCCCTGTCCTCCCTCCATGGCACTCCTCTCCCTCCAACTCCTTCTTTACCCCAGGATGCTTTCCTTTCCTGCTTCCACTCTCTCATGCTCCATGCACCTTCATGTCATCCTTTCTGCACACGTGACTCCCTCAGACCTCCTATGGGCCAAAAGTAGAATAGAAGGGCATCAGTAAGGGATGAAGAGGGAGCACCCATGAGTGCCTAGCGAGAAGATCCCTGGAAGGCAGGGTGAGTCAGGATGGATGGGTGCCCCCTATTATTATTTTTTGTTTCTTTGTTAATCCTCACCTAAGGATATATTTTCCATTGATTTTTTTTAAGAGATAGAGAGTGAAAGGGAGGGAGAGAGATAAACATGGATGTGAGAGACACACATCGATTAGTTGCCTACTGCAGGCACCCCCTTTGGTGCATGGGCCAACACTCTAACCACTTAGCCAAACCAGCCCAGGAAGGTGTCTCCTATTTAGCCAACTCACAAAGCTCTTGGGAAGGCTCTGCTCCATCATCCAGTCACACAGTTGAGGGCGAACGTGTGGGAAGAGTTTCTATAGAATGTACACATGTTATTCTAGTTATTTGGTGCCATTCAAGAATGATGTGGTCCAGATTAACAGAACCCTACTTTTATAAAATTTTTAAAAAGTTTAGGGGAATCTTTTATGAAAGTGTTTCCAGACTATACATTGACGCTATCAAATCTGGTTATAACAAAATTTTAAGAAATAATTTAGCCCAGCAGGTGTGGTTCAGTGGTTGCACGTTGACCCATGTATCAAGAAGTCACTGGTTCAATTCCCAGTCAGAACACATGCGCAGGCACGATCCCCAGCAGGGGATGTGCAGGAGGCAGCCCATTGATGATGGTGTTTCTCTCATCAATGTTTCTATCTCCGCCTCTCCCTCTCTCTCTCTCTAAAAATCAATGAAAATGTATTAAAAATAATAGTAAAGTCAGTAGATATGAGTTATGACACTGTGCTCTATATTTTCTTGTTTACACAGCCTCTTTAGAACAGAGGACTGTTGTCCCCAAGATAAGGGCCCTAGGGAGCTATACTTTTTAGGTTTTTATTTTTTGCCTCTATTATCTTATATTTTCCTGAAGACCTCAGCCTACACACTATCAAGCAGGAAACCAGATGAGTAAACTTTTGAAACCTACATCTAAAATACACATACCACATTTCTGTTGAAGGAGCTTATAATCATTTCTCCGTAGAAAACACAGGAGCTTTGCCACATGTAATCTGTGACTCTAATCCAGTGATTCTCAAACTTGGCTGTACATTTTAATCATCTTGGAGCTTTAACAATGGCTAATGCTGGGACCTCACCCTCCAAAATACTAATTTAATTGGTCTTAGGTCCAGTGTAGGCATCAGGATTTGTAAAATCTGTCATGTGATTCTATGTGTAGCTGAAGTTGGGAACTACTGCTTCTTATCTGCATGACTGAAACTTTTTTTAATCCTACTTTTCAAGTGTATTCCATATAATTGAGTTTGTTGAGAAGTGACCTCTTTGATAAATAAATGTTATCTTGTCTGTGTAAAAGTGTATTATATGGCAAACTTTGAAGATATCACAAAAATAAATGGTGTGTGAGTATGTGTGTGTATGTGTGAGTGTGCTTGTCTATAATATCCCACATGTGGCACTCTTTTTTTTTCTAACTAAAACATTTATTTTCATGGTTATGTAAAACTTTTTGATCTTTCATTAATATTTGATTTATATATTTTGGGAAGAATATCTCAAGCAATGAATTTATCATGCATTATTAAAAAAACATTTAAAAATAGGCAAAGTCCTGATTCCTAAAATGCTTTCTAAGATGTTGATTCCAAACAAAAGTTTATGACTTTGCACTGTTTTACCTTTGCAATTGCAAGTGTGTTTTCCTTCTTTTTTATCTTTGAAAATGGTGGGGGGATTTCCAGTTTGTTTTACTGTTAGTATAAATACATGGATTTCAGTCCTATCTTGTAGGGCACTCATATCCTGAAGTTTCTCAGACTTCATAAAGAAGTTATGCTGTTTTTGCAGGGATTTTCCATGGTGTTTAGTTGGAAAAAAATGCTGAATGGATGAAAAATGAGTAAAATCTCTGTGTTTTTTTTTCTTTCCTATTCATCACTGCTGTTTGTCCTCTGTGTGTAGGCAACTAATTTGCTGTTGTTCCCCCGAGGGGAATTCAAGTCAAAAAGTCATATTGAATTACTAGAAAAAAGGTATTGCTATCTTAAAAGAACAAAGTACAATGATTCAGGGGGAAAAAAGAATACTTGGAAAATCTATCCGATTTCTTGGTGTACAAGCTGTATCTGTCCATGGCACTCTACTCAGATGAACACTTACATAAAATAAATCTTAAGTTAACAGTAAATATGAATACTGACGGACTCTGATGAATAATTCTGACTTTCTATGAAGTTAGAAAGTCTAGTTTCTTCCTTTTATTCCATCAACTGCACGTTAAAATTTTGATTTTTTGTTTTGTATTCTATAAAAATCTAGTAAATATTTTCACTTTGGACCTCAGTTATGTAGTTGGGTTATTTTTTTACTTTTCACACAGTTGTACTTTACACATTATTTGTGTTGACAGTGAAGAACCATGAAGTAGTAGGAGCTTAATAGAACATGTTATTTATAGTAAAGAAGTTATTCCAAATTTATTTCAACAGGCTGGCATTCCCGGAGTTATGAACACCCAAACTGTATGAATGACCTACATATACACACAGATGTTCAACCTAGATCTCTTACTCCTAATCTCATTGCTTTACACCCACAGGACCCATTCACTGTCACCATAATTTCTGTGAAGAAGTCTTGGGATGTTCAAAAACACATGGCTTCCCACATGTTGACAGGGATTAACAGGGGTGGCGTGGCGTGGGGATGGCAGGATATAACGATACATTTGGAAACTGACATTGGGCTCTTCTGGAAGCCTGGCATCTGATTAAAAAAAAGTCTTTCCCAACACAAGCTGTATTTTTAAACCTACCTTTACTTATTACTCTCCCTGAAATTCTGCCATTAAAAGAGTCGTTTACATTAACAAATCTCCTTTTAAAAATGTCAACATTCCTAGGAAGGTGAGGGGGCATCAGTTATCCATGCTTAGTCTGAATAAGTTTTTTTCAGATTGCTTTATACCTCCCCTCAACCAGAAGGAAAGGCTGGATGTTCTGATCCGTGGGAGATGAAGAGTGTGAATTCAGAGCAGGGAAAGAATAGGTCTGGGTGAGGGGACCACAGTGGGGGCCCAAGTGTCTCTACAAGCCAGGGGGTGCGTGGAAACTCCAGTTGGTGGGTGCTGTGCAGTGGAAGAGAGGTCCAAAAAAGGAGGTACTACTGGCAATTATGTTTCCTAGGTTGACTTCATGCACTGAAATATGAATAGAAATTCACTTTCCCTCTTACACTAACACTTTCTGGCTTCCTGCACTCTGGGCTCCCTCAGATGACAGTAGGAAATTCATCCATTTAATGAATTATTTTGGCTTTGATGAGCAAGCCTTGGGACCTAACTCCATTCATAACTTGCTTCCATGGGAATATATGTTCTAATATCCAAGAAACCTACTGACAAGTGAAGTCAGAATGTATTGTGCCTCCACTGGGGTCTACCCAATTGCTTTTCTGTTGCTTCTCATTCTCCAACCTGAGTTTGGAATTGGAGGATTTGTTAGATTGAACTAGGAAGTGACATTGGGGCATGAGGCTTTATGGAGAGAACACTGATGATGCCACAGGTCATGACTTTAGAACCCTGGGGACAAACTCCCAAATCCTGAACATGGCCCACAAGGCCCTATATGGTCTGGCTCCTTTTCCTTGCCAGCTTCATCCTGCCCTCGCCAGCTTCATCTAGCTTCCCCACGCTCCAGTTCTCTGTGTCACATCATGAGTCCTGCAGACACACACAGCCTTGACCATGCTGTTCTTCCTCTGCCCTCTGCCCTTTGAGGATGCCCACTGGACCCAGTTGATTTTCTCTACCCTTTAGATTTCTGCTCCAGAAATTGCACCTAAGCAAATTTTCTTTGCTTCACGTGCTCAGAGATTTGAATTTCTTTTTGATTTGAGTGCAATTGGACATTTATTACTGTGATTATTCGTTTTAACACCTCTGCTCTCTAACTGGAAAGCTCCAGAGACACAGGAATTTTTTTCTGATTTTGTTCACCATCTATGTCCCTAATGGTTGGTATAATGTTTGAGACATTTCAGTACATTTCTGGGAATGAATGAATGAGTGAATTAGAAGAATGACTATGTATGAAAAAGATGGTCACCTATGCCATCTTTTGGGGCTCATTTTTAAGGACTACCTTTTCCTGTTGAGAAAAGGGAGCAGTGCATTCATAGAGAGAGCTGCTTTTCCCGAGCTCTGATTCTGTTTCTTCCCCAAGGTTTCTGTGCTGTCAGGGGCCCACTCAAGGGCATAGTAAGGCTCTGAGCTCAGGCCACAGTGGTTAATGATTAACAAATCTTTGACACAGGTTAACAAATCTGAATTCAACTAGAAAGGAAAGCCTTTCATGGCAAGTCTCTGTGAAGCCAACCTTAGGAAACATATCTAGACACTTCTTTTTATTAAGTACCAACACTATGTTTATTTAATGCCAGCTTATTCTTACGTCCATCTTTTTGGTCCGTGCCATTGGTATATCTGTAGCAGGGGCATTTGTGAAAGCCATTGCAGGTGCCAACGTCTAACTCCTTATCTTGGTTTCCAAAGGAGCCACCTCAATCTTCAGGAAAGCCAAGGGTGGTACAGTAAGATATATGAGAATATTCTTCCTTCCTTCCTTCCTTCCTTCCTTCCTTTCTTTTTTGCATTTTAAATCAACTCAGAAGCACTTTGAACTAAGAACAAGGAAACCTTCAACACCAAAGGATGAGAAGAGATGCAAAAGGGAGGCTGAGGACCCTAATTAAAGTTAAACTTAGAAGTTAACCATTGGATTTAGACTCTTACATATTTGTATGTTGGCTGTAGATTCTGAGCTTTGTGAAGTCTGCTGTGTTTCTCTTGAAAATATGGAATAAGGCTTAGGGGTTGTATTGTTTTCATTCATCTTACAAAATGCTTCCTCATGTCTCCCAGGATTGTATGATATGGCAATCTGTATCTATTATCAGATACTAAGGTCCTCCGGTAACCTGCTGAAGAAATGCTGAGGCAGGCGTGGAAGGATGCTGTGGGAAAGACTGATATAATGACTGGACAAAACCAGAAAAGCCAGAGTTCTAGAGCTTTGCATTTAGCACCAGAGCTATAAAGTGTGAATCTGGAGTCTGCATTCAGGATCAGATTGTGTGCTTAGAGATACTAGCTGTTTCTTTCTTTAAGTAAAACCGGGAGATGTGTAAAGGGGGGATAATGTAATTAATTCATTGGGGAAAATGCAGAAGGAAACAAAGAACTTTTGCCTTATCTTTTAAAGTTAAGCTCAGGGAAAATGAACACACTGTAAGAAATTTTAGTTAGGTAAATAGCTTTAAGTTATAGTTTCACGGAGTAGGAGCATGTTTTTGAAGGACTGTGGCATACATTATAAAGAACACTGTTACTTGAACTCTTAGTTTATCTTTTGGCCAAGATGAGCTTAAAGATTCTAAGGAAACTTCCCAGCTTTGGAGAAACGCATGTAAATTGTTTCCTTATAGCTGACTGAGTAACACTGGTGAATATTTTTCAGGAGTTTAATTTAGGTATGTAGTCCACCCCCCCAAAAAAAATTATAACAGCTGGAAATTAAAACTATAGTTTTCCCCATGCAGTGGCAAGAAAATGCATTTACTCGTTCATTTAATAAGCAGTTGACAAGTTTGTACCCTGTACATTGGGGTAACCCTGGGGTTAGAGAATCTTAGAGAAGAATGTGACCCAGTCTCTGCTTTCACGTATCCTATAATCAAGTCCTATAGAGTGTCCTATAATCCTATACAGAAATCCTAGTCCTAGTACAGGATGATGTGTGTTGGATGGAGGGATGTTGGGAGAAGAAAAATCACGCAGTATTGGAGGTGGGGGAAGTGTCCTAAGCAGCTAGAATCCAACAAATGCTTCTTATGGGAGATGGCAGTTGAACTGAACTGGAAAGGTCACCAAGGAGTTTGCCAGGAAGGATGCTCCTAGGAAAGGTACAAGCATTGGAAATTCAGAGAGGTATGAGGAAGCGGCCCGTGGGGTAGAATCTGGAGAGCATTTCGTAGGCTCAGGATGGGGTGGGCGGTGTGTGCCTACCCACAAACGGACTCAGCAGCAGACAGGCCAAAACACACCGGGAGAGAGATCGTCAAAGACCTCCTGTGCCAGGCAGAGAAGTGCAACTTCTATCCCCAAGACAGAGGGCAGCCACAGAAGGATGTTAAGCTGCCAGGTTAGATGTTTTAGAAACATCATCTGGCAGCTGTTACACATTCTTAATGAAGACAAAACACCTCCTTAAAACCTCTGAAGTGTTCTCACTGGTGGCTAAGAAAGGGTATTCGCACCCTTGATCCTCTTAACAGGACACAGAAACATCATTTCATCTGACTCCTGGCAAAGTAGACACAGCCCTGATCTGGAGAAGTGAGTTTGGGGTAATTTTTAGGTTTTTCCTGATAACCTGGTACAACCAGAATGCGCCCCTACAGCGGAAACCTGAGCTCCCCACACTGCCTGGATGTTGGCACTCCCAACCCCTGGAAAGGTATGCTCTACGTACATCCTAAGGGAAAACATTCCATGTTCTCTCATGTGGACATATGAGGAAACAATGAGAGAATGAGAAACCTTGTCATTGGATGGAAACTTAGCCACCTTACAACGCAAGATTTTCAGGCCTATGAGTGCTTGTGAATTGACCATTTATCCAACTTTTAAGACACAATAGATAAGGTGACAGGAGAAGATTTGACTTTGGGTGGTGGGCACACCGTGCAATATATAGATCTTGTAACATAGAAACCCACACTTGAACTTATATGTTCATGTTGTCAATGTCACCTCAATACATTTAATTGAAAAAAAAAAGACACAATAGAATTTGGTCAGTATTGAAAGATAAGATTATAAATGGTCTTGACATTTCAGTTGAGGTACATTTTTTTGGACAAACACTATATATGTCTAAACACTTAAGGAAGAGAAAAGTAAAGTTTAAGGAGTGGGCGTGGCCTGCAACTATAGAGTCTCAAAACAAAATTGTAGATGAAAGGATCCTACAGCTGGGGTGGCTTCGAATTCTACTTCCAGAAAAACAGGGGGGTCCCCAACCTTACACGTCCGTTTGCCCTGACAGTGGACAGTTCAGATCCATCGTTAGAAGTTTTGCCTCTGTGACATAAAGATCCCTCTGACGGACGCCACGTTTTATTTATAAACCTGCTGGCCACTGACAGGGGAAGTGCTGGTCCATGGTGATGTCAGTCTCAGGCACTTTTCTGGGGTTTGTTTCTGCCTCGCTCGGAACAGTTTTTGGGGAATGGCAGTCCTGGGGGTGGGGGAGTTAGGAGGGAGAGAAAAGTGGGAGCAGGGCTTTGACCTGCCGGAGAGGAGCCCCTGCTGACACGGTCAGTCTGACCCATTGAATGGCCTGAATGCGATAAATGCCGCTTTATCCTGCTTTGAAAGGCACGAGATAGCACAGTCTAAATGCCTGGGCATGCTTAAATAGGCGACTCGGGATGTTTGAGTTGAGCGTGTTTGAAATCTGAGCTCTCTGACAGCCTGGGAGCTGCCACAGGTCACCTGCCTTGCTCCGCAGGGACAGGCCCAGGTCTCACAAGAAATTGTCCGTAGACGAATTGTAGTACAAATTCCTTTCTTTGTTGGTTGGCCTCTTTCACTAGACCATGGCCTATAAAATTTTGTAAAAACAATTCTTAAATATTATTTGAAAGGGCAAATGGACCACGCTGAAAGGCTTGACAGTTTGACATATAGAGCAGGGTTTTGATAGCTCGGAAACGGAAAAGTGTGGCCAAGATTCTCTCCCCGCTGCTTGTTAGAAGCCTGGTGTTTCTTAAAACAGTGTCTTGTTGTGGCACCCAGTGGCTCTGCTCTGAGCAATCTGACAGGCAATGTGCTTGCGTCCGTGATCTTCAATCCTTTCGGACCCATTTGGGAGAGAGCCCCCAAACAGCTGGCACCTTTGAATGCAGCGTCCAAAATAGCACAAAACCAGGTATTGCCTATTAAGGAGCCTTTCGGATGCTCCTATCAAAGCTGATCGCTTTGGAGCTTTCTGAGAACAGCCAGAGCCGGGGCCTAGAGAGAGAGAGAGGAGCCCTGAGTTTCACTTCACGGAGTGGGGGTGGGAGGGAGGGGAAGGGATTTGAGTGGCCCAGCCCCATCAGAGCCTGGAAGTGGCAAGGAAGTGGATTTCTGCATTAGAATGTTGCATATGAGCAGCCAGTCTGCGCCCAGCGCCCGCTGCCTCTGCATAGCCAAAGGCCATTTTCAGGAGCCTCCTGCCCCTCAGTCACTGGCCTGCTAGTTAATTGCCACACGGACTTCATGACACATGGGCAGATAATATGACATTTTCGGTTTCTGTCACTAGCAAACGCCACAACGTTGCTTGCACTAGTTGCTAAGAAGCTGTCAGAAACCATTAGCAATTGGCCAAAGTCGCCCTATGGCATTTCCTCATAGCATCAGCAAAACGAGCATAAATCACCCACTGGAGCCTACTGCTATCCTAATGAGGCTGTAAGCTTGTTTATGGACTAGCATCATTTTTATGATTATTTCCACCTTTTCAGTTTGCCTTCATTTGGCGGCAGGAGAAGTCAGCTCCAGGAATGAAGTCACAGCTGACATTTTACAAATGTGGTTCAGAGCTGCGGCCTGCTGCCGTGTGGTCGGCCGGCGGTTCTCCAAGTTTGTTTAGTGATCTTAAAAATAAAAAAAGGAAATAAATCCTCCAGAGACCGCAGAGAGGTGACTGTATCCAATTGCAGCGTGAATGGATATGCTAAAGGTACAATTGACCATGTAGATGGTCCTCTGAGGTGGGGATGTGGCGAGATCCTTTTTCAATTTTTAAAAAGTGGGGGAGGTTAAACAATTTATTAAAATCTATGGAAGTGTTTGCTTTTAGAATAGTGTGCTTTATTATGCTCTCTTCTCCGTCCCCATCTTCTCCATTTCCCTGACTTGTGTCGGGAAGGAGCAGGGTTTATTATTTTAGGCTTTTCTGAACATGCACCAGTATTTACACTGGATTGAAAGCATTTGCTTCCAATGAAAATCTTGTCTTAGATTACAACCCAGCAGTGTAATTTCCCTCCCAGATGGGAGTAAAGTAGCTGTATTTGCCTAAAAACAGTAGGAAGAACAAACTGTGCGTTAAGCCAAGGCTGTTTTTGGCTTGAGCTAATGATGTAATAGAAACCTTTTATTCGGGAGAGGTCACTGGCAGGGACTGAAGGGGGTGATCTGGCTCCGGCTTGAAAGGTTGCTCCATTGTATCTACATAAGTCTTCACTTAAAAAACTCTGTTCCTAATGCTTCTGCTTTCATACAGCAGAAATAAACAGGAAAGGTTCTGGTGAGTGTTAACATGGAATGCAGAAAGCCTTCCTCTCCTAATGGAGTATATAATTCAGGTGCCCTCAAGGCACGCTTTCAGGAATTCTTTTGCCCGAGGTAATGGGAAGCTAAGGCTGCTTTAAGGCCTTGATTATCTATTGATGCACAAAGCTGGAAAAAAGTCATCTCCGCTGGATTATAGTAGATATTTCCATAAATTATCAATGAATTCTCTTCTAGGCAGGCACTAGGCATTGCCTGCTAAATTAATCTGAGGGGGTTTGGAGATGGATAGAAAGGCTATTTTTTTTTTCTTTTCCTTTTTAAAAGTGGAAAACAGTCATAATGGTGAAAAGACTGTGTCGTTAGGTTAGACGCTTTTCATTTTTAATCAATGATCGAGTAATATGCTTCTTTTCCTTGGTTACCTTTTGCCTGTTGCAAGTGGATTAGCCCATTGAAATTTTAAATGCTGTTGAGTTGTTTTCTTTGCTCATGTTTCTTTAATGAATTGTTATTTTATATGGTGAATTGCTTCTCTGAATAAAAAGCCTCTTTAAATACTGGACTTACAAAGAATTTGTTAGGCAAATCCAAGGGGACGCTTTATAAAACACTTGGTTATGCAAATAAAGAGTTGGGTGGGATGGAAGGAGTACAGATTTAGGGATGGGAGTGTCTGGTCCAGCACAGACCCACCGGCTCCAGCCCAGGCAGGGTGACCCTCAAGTCACCCAACAGGAACACAAGCACTTTCCTCATCCATACACCGAGGGTTTTGGCACTGTGGGTCTTTATTATCTTTTCTGCTGAGAACACAGCTAGGATTTTGTAGGAACTTCAACAAAAATATATGGATTTTAAGTACAATAAAATTTATGGATTTTTAAATTAATAAAAAGTAAACTCTGCAAAGTTCTGCAAGCATTTTTTGGGGGTGTGTGGCTTATGCTGCAATCATAGCAGAAGTGTTGAAATTGGTCTGTTTTTCATCCTACAGTTTTAAAACTTTAACTCAATACCAGTCAAGGCTAGTTGGGGGGTGGGGGGTGGGGCTCCTGAGGCAGCTGTAATTGATAATGATAACATAACTGCGATAGATTAGACTGAAATAACTAAAATTAAAATAGAGAACTCTTTTTGTATGCAGTAAGTATATCTAGGCTACTGGAAATACGGACTAAGGGAATTCCTGGAGCAATATACAGTCCCTGGGAAATGTGTCTCACTAAAGTACCCAGTTCTTTTTGAGCTAAGCATGCTGCTCTCCAGGGACTTCCGTGGCCCGATGGATGTGCTTTGAGGACTTTTGTTACCTCCTCGCTAAGCCTTGTTGCCGTATAGTGCTTCTTTCTGGCCCAGGTCAACCTGTCCCTTTCTAAAAGCCAGCAGCTGCCACCAAGAGCTGGGGCTCCGGATAGAGATGCATGCTTGAAGCTACTTTTCGAGTGGAGTGGGTTTAGTTTGCTGCTGTTTTTCCTTTGGCTTTTGCAACCAAAAGCCAAGTGCTTCCTTTTTATTTGTACCTTATGACTTATTTTGGACAGTGTGATTTTATGGGCTGAAAATGTTTTTTTCTTATTAGACATGACATTGTAAAAGAAATTCTACATTTTAAAGTTTATGGTGTTACAAAGCCAAAATGTTTTCTAGAAGAAGGAGCTTAAATGTTCTACCAAAAATCAATAGAAAAATAGGATACCATATATAGACATGTGTAAGCAGGTGGACTTTTCAGTAAGAAAATTTACATGTAGAAGAAATGTTAGACACGGTCTGTATTACTAGGGTAATATAATTCCAATGGGCTGTTCATGTAATATCATTTTATTTGATTTTAATAGCCATTGTTTTTTAATTAAAGAACAATTTGGGGAGTTTTCCCTTACTGAACTCGATTCTCTCTATGACAAGAAAAATTATAGTCTATTTGAAGCATTCCTATGTCAAAACTGCTTATATGACAGATCACCTACATTTCCATGGCCTAATTTAGTCTTAAGATAGATCACTTGTGGAAATAGTTGATCTCTCAAATGCATCTTCTCCCAAGTTGACATCAATGACTCCATGTGGGATTTGAATATCCAGGCAGGGGCCCAACTCTGCTAATGGCTGCCATCATGTTTAACTCCCCAAAAGGAGCTACACTTCACATGTCTCAGCTATACACATTTGAATAATTACCATGGCAACAGAGCTGCTGGAGAGATTGGATATTTCCCTCCATTCCCTTTGACCTTTGCACTGTTCTTTGGAAGAGTTCCTCAGACCTGACCGCTTTTGAGCCTAGGCCTTGTTCTTTCTCTTTGTCTTGAAAAAGAAAACAGTACCAAATAAACTAGTGATCATTTATATTGCTCTTTTGGTTTTGTTTATATCCAAAGGCTTTCTATTTGAATAAAGCATGTCAAGGTAGCATCAGTCAAAATTTGATTCACTATGTTTGCAGGTGATGGCTTGGACAACAGTGTAGCTTCCCCCAGCACAGGTGATGATGATGATCCAGATAAGGACAAAAAGCGTCACAAAAAGCGTGGCATCTTTCCCAAAGTAGCCACAAATATCATGAGGGCGTGGCTGTTCCAGCATCTAACAGTAAGTGGATTCTAAATGACATATCTAAACTAAATATGGACAAACAGTTTTGATAGAAAAAAAAATGGGGAAAAGTGATCCCTCTGGACTTGGAATATTTCATAAATCATTGTCTTCCCACAGTTTTCACAAAAGTGTCTGCACTTATTTCCTCAAGACGTTACCCCCAATGAGGTGTTTGATTTGAAGTTTGCTATTGCAATGTTGTTAACTTTCATCTGTTCTAAGGTGTAGGAGTTCATGTGCACTTGTGATTTTAAGTATGTCTGTTAATGATGTTGCTTCTCTCAGGGTGCCTCTTTAGCACTTAGAACCAGCTCCCAGTAAGAAGCAAGTCAGACAAACCCCAGAGAGAAGGACTTAATTTCTTCTAATGCTTGGCGGACCTTTATAACGAATGGTCCGCAAAAATTTCAATCTTGTGGCAATGGCAGAACGCGCACATAATTTGCTTTTAAGTGGTGTGAATGCACTGGCTGCCATTCCCAAACGCTCCTGTGAGTCAGAGCTGCACAGTGAAAGTGGCCCCTGTATTTAGAACTGTAAAGGAAAACAGCAATATAGAGTCAGCTCTTCCTGTGTAGTCCCTGGTGACTTTTCAAGCCGGGTAACAGTTTATATTGTCTGTGTGAGTATTGCTGTTTTCACTGCAGGAATTCTCCTGGAGATGTGAGAAACTGGAGATTTGGGGCTTTCTGCCACCAAGGGATTTGTTTGGTTTGGTTATTGTTCTGAATGAATTTCATGTTCAAAATATTTATAATCATAATATTGTGGTGGATATTTTTGGAAGTGCATACAGATTTAATAACATCTGAGGAAGAAGACAAAAGGAAAATTTATGAGTAAAATAATACTTTAAAAATCAGTAAAATTGTTGACCCAGGGGACTGGGATTCTCACTCTGAGGGACAAAGGATAGGTTTAGACAGGTGGTAGCATAGCCCAGTCTAAGATGAACCAACACAAAGAATCTTGGCCTTTTAAAAAGTGTCAGGAGCAAACCTTTTATGTTAACATTTTTAGCATAGTTTACTTTTCTGAAAGTCATACATTTTTTCTTAAGTATTCCAGTTAATTTTGCATTGTCACAAACCTGTCCTGACCTGCTGACCCTTACACCCTGGCCCACTCCCAAAGCCGTGGTCCTTAGTGACTTGTTCTGATTCAGGGAGACAAACAGGAGATGTGGAAGGCCAGGCGGGTGCTGCTCCTCTGGACAGAGGCCGTGCGTACCTCCAATAACACTGGAGAGTCTACATTAATCCAGCGTGTGAACAGAATCAAACTGAGACCAGCAGGGGTAACGAAAAAAATGGTTTCCACCCTTCATTTCTTCCAATGATGATTTAGGGCTTGGTGAATGCTGGAAGTTAGTTGAAGTTTTAGATTGCTTAGCTGATTTTAACATCCTATTAGGTTTACCTACAATCTGAGTCAGGTGCCATTCCCTATCTGACACTTGTTGCTATACGTATGTGCACGTCTGCTACTGAGGACTATCAAGCACTACTGAAGGGGAGACAGGGGACTAGGATCTAGGGGGCTTTTAAAACTAGCAGGAGAAGAAATGTGGTAGTTGCTCAATAGAGCTGTTGCAACCCTGCTGATATTTCATCACCTGTGCTAATCAGCTAACCTGAGCTGAAGGATGAGTGTGGGGAGGGGACAAAATCAGGTCTCCCAGAATATTTCTATTTCCTGTCCTAACAGAAAAAAAATGAATAGATTTTGTCAACCTGCATCTCAATTGGCAAAGGAGCATTGGCTTTATTTGCAGCTCAGGTGCCCCTGAATAAAATATAATCAAATATTGGTTCAGATAGAATCAGGAGAGAGAGAAGCAAGTTCTTTTATGCATCCATCAGGTTTCCTAGGTTATATCCTTGTGAAGGACCTTGCAGAGAGCTATATTAATTACCTCCTTTAAAAACAAAGAATCCCTTTTAACAGCCAACATAACTTTACCTTCATTACAATGCTTTTAGTGGTACATATTATTGGGTTGATTGTAATGGGAGTTAATCCTGAACTGCCTGATTTCCTTCAGTTTTGGGGTCTGAAGGGGAACCCATATTCATGTCTCTCTGGCTCTCTATGGATACTCATAGATGTCACCTCATGGTTTGTTGGATAAGTTGCACATGCTCCTGCCCCATTCCACTGCCATTTACTCAGACAAAAATATTGATAATGATAATGGTCTCTAAAAAGAAAGTGCTCTCAAAATATCATCTAAAAAGCAAAGGTAGGAGGTATATTGAAAAATTTTCCCTCTTTCCCCAATGAGAAAAACTTCCTTCCCTTTTCTCTAATTGCAAGAGCAAATAGATCTCTAGTTATAAGGAACACCCTTCTCCTTATCTTGTTATGCTTCTTGAAGGAATGTACAGAATGCTTAGGCAATATTTATAGGCAGGAGCTGATTATAATAAGTTCTGTGGGGAAACCTATAGAGTTTTGTTGTGATTTGTCCCAATGTATGTCATTACCGACATCTCAGTACTAATCCTTTAGCAACTTCATTTCAAGTTCTGAGAGGACTCCAAACTTCATTTGGAAGACTATGTACAAATTTTAAATGTAATACATTCTTGCTTGATGATTAATGCAACTTACCTAGAAAATTCTTTCTTAAATCTTGCTAGATATAAAAGAGCAATGGAGACTCTGGCTAATTGAAACAGTAGCAATAATCATTAATTAGAAAATGGTAAAAACCAACCTATTAAATGCCAAAGATATATTATAAAACCTCACACACTTCTTTAAAAGCAAATTGCTATTTGTTTTCTTTTTCAAATATATGGGTCAATCTTTTCATTGGGCTTATTCAGTTGAAAAAAAAATCTGCCTTTGAAAGTGCTTTGAAGTATTTGTGTGTTAAAGCAGTAGAATAGGCCCTGAATTTTTTAAAAAACCTTCTGGATTTGCAGCCCAGCTGCATAAGAAAATGTGTCGTTCTGTAGTTATCCACAGGTAGATTTAATCAGTAGCACACTTGACTACTCCAAAGAGAGAGCTAAAGCTTTATTCTTGGGCTCACAGTCTCTAGCAAGCTCAACTTGACATATGTGTGCATAATGAAAACAATGAAGGAACTTTGGTGATATGGGGTAAAAAGAAATTTCACTGATGTAAATTTTCAACTTAGACTACTTAGTTGAGCATTTGCCAGTTTTGCTAAGTAGAGAAGGTCTCTTAACAGAAACTATTCCCTGGAATTGAAAAGAAAGACTGACATGTAGATGATAAAAGAGAATTAAAAAATAAAAGCATTTATCAATTGAAATGCTTGCATTTGCCTGAAGACAAATTATTGCAAACAATTAAAAAGTACTTAATAGTGGCATATTAGTCACTATAGAGTGACAGTTCAGGGGCATACACCACATTAAGGTTTCTTTTCCTTTCTGAAGGGCATTATTCCAACTGTAAATATAACCTGCTGTGTTGTAATGTTTAAGCTGGATGTGTTTTTCATATTAGCGGTTATTTTGCTACACAGTGCCCTAGTGAAAATGAGAAGGAATAAATACAATGTTTAAGGTAAAAATCAAGTCTCCCCCCTCCCCTGCCCTAACATATTGCAGGTTTAAATGTAATCTAAATAGAAAAGCGGTTAATATGGTTCTTATTTAAAATATGCGGTGACATATTTTCCTGCACGGAGCTGCTGTGTGTGTCCTAAGATTCCTGAAAGTTAGAAGAGTGGAAGTTGTTAAAATGCATTCCTGCAGATTCAGGGGAAAAAACCTTTCAAGGGGTGGTGCATCTGGTTGGCATTGACCAGTAGGGAGGTGACCCTCAAGGAGAATTGGTTTTCATTCGCATTTTCTTGGATTCCCTACTCTTTCACTGATATTAAGGATCCTATTGGATACTATAGAGACAAACTTTGTTTGGAAGTCAGGTACACAAAATTTGCTATTTAGTTTTGTTTTATTTGTTTTTGTGAATTTAGAGCCTAGAATTTTTGTTTGTTTGTGGCCAAATTTGTCTCAGTTTCTTATTTATACGATTTTTTTTCCCTCTCAATGTGGTTAAAGTCAATGTGAGGGGCAGGAGAATATTCCAGGTTGAGGATGGTGTTTCCATAGAAACACTATTAGATGAAAAGTGCCCTGTGGGTCTGCCATTCTAAGGATGGAGTAAATGGAATTGAATTGGGAATTGAATGCTCTAGAAGAGACAGATGTTGTTTCATTGGTTTTGCTTTTGGTAATAAGATCGGTTGGAGACATCATAGTGTGATATCTCTGCTTTCAATTTTGGAAGAACTCTTCTGTAAACATTAGGAATTATTTTTACAATGAAAAAGTCCTTCTAATTGGTATCTAGATAACCCTATTCTGTTGATCCAGATGATCACAATGTTGATCAAAAGGTAGATAGGTAGGCATGTAGAGAGAGAGTAGGAGGCATTTGCTCCTCTCTTCCCATTTCTACTTCTCTCTGATCCTCATTTTTATACTTGGCCAGTTTTAACAATGAATCTTCTTATTATGTCTTACCAGCTAGCATCCCTTCAGCTACCATTCATCCTAAGAAGGTATTAAAACTATGTTCTGAAACTCTTGCCTGCAGAGTCAATCGGGGTAGTACAAAGTTTTACCTTCAAACTAGTCCTAACCTATCTTCCTGAGCCAAGGGAGGTGGTTGGTGGATACAGCAGCTCACTTTGAGTCCTTCCTCACTATGTTATCTACAGATATATTACTAAATTAGGAGACTTGAAAACTAGTATGAAGGAGTGAGATTTTTTTTTCCTCCTTCCAGATGTCCATGTACCATGTAAAAAATGAGCTCTCACAAATCTGCAAGAAGAATATCTTTGCAGTTACTCCTTTTTCCATTGCCTGGCATTGTCCTTCACCTTCACAGGCCTTTGTAATGATGATGGGTCACAGCTAGACTTTGCTGAAAGTAACCCAGCCTCAGATGACAAATTCCTGCATTTTAATTTTCAAAGATCTCAGCTTCTTAGGAGATAGCATATTTCAACCATTGATTAGATAAGAATCCTGACTCCCCCCCCCCCCAACTGGAAATCATCTGTCCCTGGAGGAAAATGGAATAGATTATTTAATTACTTGGGGGTAATATTGGAATGCCCTCATTCTTCTGTGATGTACATCATCGAAACTCTGTTTTAATAATGAAGCAGTGGTTTCTGGATTCTGGGGCAACTGCCTTTTTCTTTTTCTGAGCGGGTTATTGAAATCCTAATGGGGTGGGTGATGAATTTTCTTAGGTCAGGTACACTGAAAAGGCTACAGCTGGAATTCTTCACCCAGAAGAATCGGAGTTAATACTAATGATCATTGTGAATTAGAAGATCAAAGGCGAAGCATCAGCCTGTTCTCCAAGTTGTTGCCCCAGAAGCCATTAGTGACCTGCCAAGCTCTCGCCCAGCCATCCACACACCTCCTTCCCCTCACCCCAGCCTTTCTTCCCCATCGTGGCTATGCACCTCTGACCTGGGGTAATTACAGTCCTTGGAAGAGGAGGGCATGGCGGGAAAGAAAACAATCAAAAGTAAAAACAAATGTCCAACTTTAAAATTGCCCATTTGTCTAGGTATATACTAGTAGAACTCACCAGCAGATGAGCTCTGACTGGGGTGCTCTGTTATTTTTGGGGTGTGGTTGAGATTTTTGTGCTCAAATGGTTTGTTTGTTTTACTGATGATTGGTCCCTTCTGTAAAGGACTTGTGGAGAGTCTGGCTGGCAATTTGTCAGATTATTCTAAAATCTTCCTTCTGTCTCCAAGGCTAAATAAAAAATACGCTATAGTTTGGCTTTCTGATATCCTCTTAATCGGGCTAATTAAATAAAGGATTAGGTTCAAAACGAAAGTGCCCATAGAAGCGCAATTTATTAAGTTGCTGGTTGCTGATGCACGTAGCTCTTTGAACACTAGCCAGCCATTTATACTTCAAAGCACATATCAATATCGTGTCTTCCTCTCATTCCTCTTAGTGATGATGTATTTTGGAAGATAAAATATCAACCTCGGTCAATGAATGTGCAACCGTTCCTGCTCAATTTATCTCTCAGATTAAAACCGGAGCATCGGGTAGTTGTGTGTGAGTGTGTTTCTCAAACTAACGCAGTCCAACCCTTAGGAATGTGATGTGGCGTAAGCTGGCTTTTCACTTTCTCAATGTTTAAGATTCCTAGTGAAGGCACTTTGCTTTAAAGTATGAAGGTTTGGTGGAGAGAGAATCCGCTGGTTTCGTTTGAGAAAGGTGGTCCAGGGTTTTGGTTTGGTTGGGTGTGGCTGGTTGTTCTTTTGCCAGTAGAAGTAAATCTATATGTCATGGCATTTAGGAGACTTGGTTTGAGGTCACTGAGAATGTCCTCATCACACCTCCATCTTGCTTACAGAAATGTAAGCATGACTCCATCTTTCTTACAGAAGTGTAAGCATGACTGTGTGCAGGCATGTCCCTCCAAACCTGGGTGTTTTCTGTAGGACAGCTCTCTCAGAACCCCTGCCATCTGTACCAGTCCTAGTGAGGAAGATGTATTCTTTTTATTTCCATGTTCATCGTTCTAATTTTGCATTCCTGCTTAGGAATGCAAACCAGACCAGGGGGTAATCAAATAGTGGAGACCACATTGCAGTAGGCTGTGGCTTGGGTCACAAAAACCTCTCGGTCATGGCCCAAGGTTACCTGTGCTATCCTGATGCCACGAGGCAGCAGAAATTATTTTATTAAGGCGTCTGGTTTGTAATGATAGTTATGTGTACTCACATCAAAAGGACTGCTACTCATTGGGCGCTGGTGTTTTCATACTGCTTGTCCCTGTGTCGCAGAGTTCTGAGCCTGACAAAGTTGACTTGCATAGTGGACTCAGTTCTCACTTCAGTGTCTCCAGAGCAGGAGGAAGTCCTGGGGAACTCAGAGAAGGCACCTGGTCCTGGTGTGCCTGTGGAGAGTCTCCACGAGCAAAGGAGCAGCTGAAAGAGTTATGCCAGGCATTTTTCTAACATTTTAAAGACCTTCTAGGCCTTGGTATTTTTGTTTGGGACTGGTTGTTTTGTCATTGCAAAATGCCTTCACACAGCGAATTATAGCCCCAGTGGGTGTTGGTCCCTATGTAGGATGTATTGCTGTATCTTTGAACACTATAAAGAAAAGATAGACCTCAAGTTAATGTTATAAATACGAATATCTTGCATTAATTGATATTTAAATGAGATACAAACTACTGGGTTTTTAAATATATTATTCATAATATTCTAAAATGGAGACCTTGGTTTGACTTAACTATTTGTATTGGAATGTCCTCCTGGTGTTATCTCTTTGCACACCTATGCAAAAGGGTGTCAGTATATAGGACACCTTCTAGAGTGTCTTTGCTTCTTAGTTCATAATGTTCTGTGGTTGGGTTCTATTCGTTTTCACATTAATTTTGCTGCTGGCATCCTTGCAGAGCTCATGTGGTCTCCCATAACTCGATGACTCTGAGATTCCAGTGTCTAGGAAGTTCTCAGGATGTTCCAGAGGCCAGGAGGTGTTGTCTCATAATGGGGACACTCATCTAAAGAAAGATTGAGTGGATGTCATTTCTATTGCAGTTTATGGAAGTGTAGAAATAATTCCTATCTGTTAAAGAAAAAACAATTTCCAAGCTTCTTGGGGGAGAAATTCTACAAAAATGACTTGACTTCATTTTTTAAAGTGCACAGATTGCTGCATCATGTGTACAGTATTCAACAAAGGGTTTGACCCATTTTTTGTTGTATTTTGAATATTCTTTTCATTTTAATAAAGTTATAATACATTTTTATGATACCATTTAAAAAAGAAAAGAAAAAGTGAAATTCTATCCTGCCTAGATAATGTTGCTTTTATCATGTTTTCTTTTTTAAAATTTATCTATTAATTGCTTGGCCAGTTTGACATTGGATTATTCTGTCCTGTTAATAGCTGCAGAAAATTTGATCAAAAGGCTAAATAAAATTATGTGTCTCTATGGTACTTTGTAGTTTAGCATTTTCACATACCCTTGATTCTTAAAATAATCTCGTAAGGTAGGCAGGATGACAAAAATGAAGTTTAGAGAAGTTAATGATTTTTTTTCAAGGTCAAAAGCTAGGAACTGGCTGAGCTGGAACCAGGATCTCCTGACTTGCATTTCTATGTGCTTTCCACCACGTTGCCTCTCACACAGAGCAGATCAAATCGCTTTGTGGAAGTTCAAAAGTATAATCATAATCTCATTCCATGAGTAGCTAATTAGTATTTTTTAAATAAAAATGAGAGCCATATATTTGTGCCAAATTCTCCATAATGCCATCTGATGGTTATTGGCAACTAAAGTTCAAGGGGCGAGGTGGGGGTGTGTGTTCCTTTCCTATCTAGGTTCTTTTTCCAGACATATCTGCCTGTTAAAAAATAGCACAGCTACAACTATTGGTATTTTGTACATTTGTAATAATTATTCATTGCTAGAATTTCAGATTTTTGAACACTGACTGTTGCTCCTTCCTTACGGAGACATTTAAGTGTCTACCCCTGTCTGTTACTAACAACGTCTGATAGGAGTTCAAGGGTGAGGAAGCTTGCCTCAGACAAATCCTACCTAAACCTCCAGCACAGAATTTAGCTCCTTGAAGCTTTTTTGCCTGTCACATGGCCAGGCCGCCAAAGAGCTATGTCTTTAATTTGCTTTATGGAGATAGAAGAAACTGCTTATGCAGCCCCGATGACTCTTGAAACTACAATCCGACTGTTTTTTTCTCCACCAAGGAGGCTGCTACACCCTAGAGCATGAAGCCACCACCCTGGGGTATGACACTGAGGTCTGATCGTTTCAAAGCCAGTAATAACCGGAATCCTGAAATTCTTCTGAATAAAATGTAATTTTAGTAATGTTTCCATAAACAGTGGTAATGGTGGCATTTTAGTAGGCAGTGACATTAGTCACAACGAAATTGCACCACATTGGTTTTTAAATTACTCCACCTGTCTGTCTGAATAGAATGTTCAGTGTAAAAGCAGGGAGACAGCTGCTGCTAATGTCGTCTCCTCCCTGTGCAGAGAATGCTGGCAGGTCTACATGCGTAAAGGCCTGGTTTGTGATGTAAAACGGTACCTGACCCTGCTGGCTCCTGAGCTACAAAGAAATACCTTTAATTACCAGTGGCAGCGTTTAGTTGTTGATATAAAAATATCAGCTTCCAGGGCTGTAACCTCAGGTTCACGCCCTCTCGTAATGTCACCCACTGTACACTCTTTTCCTCCCACCCACATCCGTAGTGAGATGGGTGAGCATTTATCTTGATGTGTTTCAGAAACATGCAAGGCATTAATACTTAAAAGGAAATCATCTCATACTGTATGAACTTGATTGATGATCTTTCCGTTTGGGAACTTTTCAAGATTAGTGGAATCTGGTTCCTTCTTTCCAGCCAGAATGGAAATATGGTGTACTGTTTATACCTTCAAAGGGCTTAGCATCATTCATCTAATACAAATCCATGTCCTCATGGGCGGATCATGGCCAGGCCTTCATAGCACAGGGAGGGTAAAGCATACAGAGGTTTGAGGGTATCAGATGTTGCAGTAAGGTGCCCATGCTTCCTGTTGATGGATGAGGAGTCTAGCTCACTTTCAGGAGAAGCAGTCCGTTTGTTCATGGCCTTTTGATGATGGTCTATTGTCGCAGCCTCATTGAAATAAGGACAGGCCAGCCAAGGGGATCCTTCTGTTCGAGATGCCTATTGCCAACAATGTATTTGGTGACATGGTAAGTAGGAGCTGTGCTGGCCTGGCTCATTTGCAGGCATTCTTTCTGACTTCTTTCACACAACTGGTGTTTTCGTGTTTAATTTAACAAGGAATGAGTAGCAAATGAAAGCTGCTGCCTGCAATCCCACTGTGAGCGTGTTTTGCACTGGGCTCCCCAGCGACAAGGCAATTTGTGAAATGATGTGATGGAGTAATTAGATGAAGCCAGGGCTCCTGATTGTTGCCATGCATATGTGGAGAGGGTTTGTCGGGAAGAGGGAGGGGGAGAAAAAAATAGATTATTACCCTGGCAAGTTGGCTCAAAGCTTCTTCATTTATTTGTAAACAGAATATTTAGTGACCGCATAGGAAGTAGCTGTAATCACCAGCTCATAAAGAAACCACAGCAGAGCTTTTGGATTTTTTGCAGAGTGCTCATGTAAAATTTAAGCTGGGAGGCAGAATCCCTGTTAATGTAATTAGGATCTAATTTACCACCCTTTGCACACAGATGTAATAATGTCTAGATATTTATTCTATCTTTAAGCACATTACATATACCTCAGTGCAGCAGTTACCGAACAGAAACAGGTGTGAGCACTTTCCTAATTCGTTTTTACACTGTAAACACATAGCAATTTAAGGGAAATATTTACAAAAAAAAACCAAAAAAACAAAAAAACAAAAAAAAACCCCCAACAACAACGAGAAGAAGGAATGTCTGCAAATGAGGCCGTAATGGACAGTTGTCCTTTATGTACGGATGGATTTCTCAATGGTTAAGTAAATTAAAGCAAATGCTAGAAAAATCAATAGGCCAGCATAGTCTTGGTTGTGCCTCATAGACTTCAGGACAGAATGACAGATGTGGTGTCTGTGACCCATTTAGGTATTAATGCTTGAAAAACTGCTTCTGCATGCAAGGTTATATAGGCTTAGAAACATTCTGCTGTATTAAATTACAGACTAATATTTTTAAGTATATGTGGGATTTATATGTTTCAGTTAGGTTGTTCTTATGCGTTATATTTCCACTGGAAGATTAGTTACTTAGTTGTTGCAATAGCACTATAAATCAATGTTGAACGTTCCCACACAGAAACATTTTCATAAGGCAGGAGTGGGAAGGTGGAGATGATGTATGTTGAACTTCCATGCATTGTGAGGTGAATATACTCGATAACACTCTATGCTGGAAACCAAATTAGATTTAATTAAGGGATAGATGCTCAAAGCCTTTGGAAAAATCTGTAAAGTACCATTCAGATGTGGCATTATGATTCAGGTAATTTTCAGGGCCACAGATGCTATATTTTTTCTTTGAACCGACAGTGGTAAGATGTCCCATAGGTCCCAGCAGGTGGGATTTTTAGGGCTGTTCTCATGATCTAAGTGGCAGGTATTTCCGTTGGAGAATGAGAAGGCCAGCCTTTGGTAGCACCTCAGTGTGTTTCCTTTCCCACCCATTGTTCCCAATACCAACTTCCAGAGAAACAATGTAAATGTGACCACCATGTTGGTTTGTTGACTACTGGAGAGAGGGAGACGAAAAGAGAAGCGAGGCAAAATGAACTTGAGTATTAGCTTCAGGGACCAAGACTGGTTTTCCTAACCAAAGCAAAATGGAGGGTTGAAATCTTGATCCTGGTAATTTGGGGAAAAGATGCCTTTTGTCGCAAAGAGAGTTGGGCTGGCTAGAAATGTCCTTTTACCTTCTTATGCTGAGTAAACTTAGACACTGATCACTTCCTTCTTTACTTATGACGAAGCAGACATGGTCCAGCCTGCCTCTGGGTTTTGAAAATCAGTATCTAAAGGTGATATTGTGATAAATCCAATCACCAGAAACATTGCCAGGTTGATATGATGGAGAGCAGTGGAATGATTGCTTAGTGTAATAAAAGATATTTTCCTGATTTTAATTTATTTGCAATATAGCATTAATAGTCACTGTGTTCCTGAGATTTAGCAAAGCACACAATTGGAAATTTAACTGAGGTAATAAGTAGTAACTTTAAACGAAAGCCTACCATCTAAAAATGGAAATAACTACAGAACATTTGCTCCTTCTAAAGCAGTACCTCTTAAGTGTTAGCGTGCACTCAGATTACCTGGGGATCTTTTGCTACAGAAGAGTCCGTTCAGAGGGGCGGGTCCTGAGATGCTGCATTTTGCGCAAGCTGCCAGGTCACGATTCTGCTGGACCCCAGACCACACTCTGCAGAGCAAGAGTCTAGGGCACAGGGATGAGATGACAGATTTTAAATAGCAAGATGATTGCTTTCCTCCATCTTTGATTTTTATATTTTGATTTTTTTTTCTTTAATTTGGAAACTTAACCCATTATTTTCAACCATGTCAATTGAACTAAAGTGTTACTGTTTTTCCTCAACCAACATTCAGTTCCTTTTCAGCGTACAAAAACTGTTCTTGAATAGCAAAGAGTTTAAAAGATAGACATTATTTTTTTTAGAGCAGTTTTAGACTCACGGCAGAACTGAGGCAAAGATAACAGAGATGGCCCATGTACTTCCTTCCCCATAGATGCACAGCCTCCCGTATTATCAATGTCCCCCACCAGAGTGGTACGTTCCGTACAATTGATGAACCTCCATTGACACATCATTATCACCCAAAGTTCATAATTTACATTGTAGTTCATTGTACATTCTATGGGTATGGACAAAGTATGACATCTATCCACCATTACAGTATCATGCAGGCGAGTTTCAGTGCCCTCAATGAGTATTCGAGTTTTCATTGAGTCTCTCTAATCCCCAAAAAGTTTCTGCAGATACACAATACAGTGGTACCTCGAGATATGAGTGCCCTAACATACGAGATTTTTGAGATACGAGCCGTCGAGCGAGCGATTTTTGCTTTGAAATAGGAGCAACAGTTGAGATACGAGTAATCGCGAGGATCGGCCGGCTGCACACGACCCACCAGTTTACCGTGACTCGAGCGTCTCATAGTTTCTCACGCCTCAAGGTTACGGAATGAATTAAACTCGTATCTCGAGGTACCACTGTATTTTCCTTTGGGGCTTTGTTGACAATGTACTGGCATATTCAGTGTGGGAGAAAAGGTAGTTCTGAAGTCTGAGTGACACAGAATCTTTCGCTTCACCCCAACTGGCTTCAGAGCTCTGGGGGCAGTGTGTGCTGGTGGAGGTTGTCATGCAGGGAGGGCCGCGTGTGCAGCGCTGAGCTGACACCCACACTCCTGCTCCAGCCCTCCAGATCCGATAGCCTTTGTCAGTAAGAAAGGAACAAAATCACTAAGTACAGAAACAATACATACATTTGATGCAGAGATGCTTTTGTTCTCAGTACTGCCCGCCAACTTGCTGTCTGCTCCAGGAAATGCTTTTGTATTTCCGCTGCCTCGTGTACTTTATCTGCCCTGGGCACTCTCAAATTTCACAGTATCCTGGAAGATGAATTTGTTCTCAAAAGTGAGCATCTGAAAAGTATTTTCTCTCTAGTTTGGCTAAGATCTAAGGAATTATTGTAAGTAGCATGTACCTATTAATCATTGCTTAGCAGGTAAATTCTCTCACTCATTAGAGTTCACATGCTGGATGTAGTTTCTTGAAATCAGATCATTTATTTTGGTCTAAGTCACTGAGGATCAAAGGTCATAAGGAATCCAAAAGCCATTAGTCAGGGTTCTTTTCTGGACCCCTCAGATGTCATTGTGTGAGTCACCCATGGCAGTCCGGGCCTGGCCCGCTGGCAGGGAGCTGGCAGGGTGCCTACTTTATTTCCAGTTTACATAGATAAGAAACAGAGCAGCTCCTCTCAGAATCACTATAAAAATAAGCTTACATAAAATCTCTGTTTGAAATACAGTATGTCTGTGCCCCGCCATGTTCTCTCTTATGGAAGCCATGGGACCCAGAAATCAAAATTAGGAAGAGAGGCAAACATCTGAAGGCATTGTGGAGGATTCTTTGTTTTGGTGCAGGCATTAATAATTCATTGTGAATCAAGCGAAGACCAGATTTTTGTAAAGAATTGTAACAACAAACCAAGTGTTTAATTTGGTCATGTAAAATAAAAATAAAGGCATTGCTTTAACCATTGGCAGAAATATGTATCACCACCCTCTCTTGATAATACGGAAGTACACTGGGCAGTAATGAGTTTATGTGGATCAGGAGCCTTGGGTAAGAGATGTATGTAGTCAAGTCAATTTATTTACTCCCCCCATTGAGCCCTGTGGGTCTCAGGCCCACACCTTGCCGTGAAAACATCATCAATTACCCAGACGACAGGCACGCTGGACTCACTCCCTAAAAGTGTTCGTATTGGACCAGAAACCCTGAACACTCTGCAACATCCATCACTTCACAGTTCAAGAGAGTGACTGAGTCCATAGTGGGGTGAATTTCCACAGTAAAAAGGCTGAAGACACATGCATTGAAATAGCATATATTTCAATTTTCAAAAATCAGGCTATACTCCCCTTTGATTTTCAGGAGTTTATTAGTTACGAAGGAGTTAGTTTGCCTGTGACCCTACAATTAATAGTCATCCCCACATTGAACAGAAGGAACATTTTGCAGAAGGAGGCAGGATAGGAAAGGCTGAAGATCTGTCAAATAAAGTGGAAGCTGGGGGAGAAAATTCTGAGCCCTCGTTTTTGACCCATTGGGTCTCACCACTTCTGCACCTCGACACATACAGGGATGAGTTGCTACTGCTCTGGGAGCTAGCTGTCTTGCATGCACAGTAGATGAAATCTGATGAGACCTGCAGCAGAGGTCTGCAGGACCTCATCAGAGCCACACCTTTCCCACACTTACTCAAAAGTGCTCACAACTGCTCATGGTACCATCAGAGCTGTGGAGTTCACTGCATGGGGGCCATGCTGTCCCTAGAGCTCGCTGTGGCTCTGCCCCCTGCATTGCAGCAAGAGCGAGGTGATTATACCAGCAGCAAGATGAAGGCAGGGCCCTTATCTAGGGAAACCTTACGTTGTTTGGTTTGTGAGGAGGTGGCTGGAATGATTTCCATGATGTGAGGGCCTAATCCCACCACACAGCAGGAGAAAGCAACTTTCAAAGACTTGCTTGTTGTGTTTCCCTGCCGTAAGTGATGGCTAAACTTTAGGCTACATCTACCCTTATCTTTGAATGACAGTATATATTGGGCCATTGAAGGTTTTTGAGTTTCTACTATGTGCAAGGAACCATGCACATCTCAGAGCTTTCTAAGCTCATTGAAAAGGGCACAAATGTAACTGGTGGTGCAGTTGGTAGAAAGAACTAGAGTGAGGAGAACAGGTGGGAGACAATTAGAACAGTTCAGGTAGGAAAGCTGTGGTTGTGAGAGTACCAAGGAACAAATGGGTGGGAGAGATTTGGGAGGTAGACCTGGCACTTCATACAGAGGAATACTTAATGCTGACACACTACAGGTGTGTCACACTATGCTGAGAGCAAGCGATATGCCAAAGTGGGCCAGGGAGGTGTCTGTCCTTGGTGCAACAAATGTAAAGAATTTAGAAGTAATATCAAATCACAAAAAGTGTGTATTTATTATTATCTCCATGTACCTGAAATTCTAAATAATGTCAGTAAACAAAATACTCCTCCCTGCTGGGGCAGACTGCTCCCATGCTGGCCCCGCTTTGGTAGGCCTCTGCCAAGCACATTTTTGCTTTATCTTATTGAATTCCCACCATGACCCTCTATGGTTCTCAACCTTTCTAATGCTGTGACCCTTTAATACAGTTCCTCATGTTGTGGTGACCGCCAACCATAAAATTATTTTCATTCCTACTTCATAACTGTAATTTTGAATCACAATGTAAAGATATGTGTTTTCCAATGGTCTTAGGCGACCCACAGGTTGAGAATTGCTGCTGTGGAGCCCTTCCTCTCAGTTAATGACATCCTCCTGGACATAGAAACTCTGACCAGGAATCTAAAAGTCATCCCTGGAAGTTGCTCACTCCCTGAGCCCCATCGGTTCTCCCTTTTAAACAGGTCTCTATTCTCTTATGCCATTCCAACCCCACTCCCACTGCCTCGTCTCCTTCTAGCTTGTCACCCTAACTACCCTCCCTACCTCTAATACTGATCTCTTATGTACACTCATTTCACCACTAGAGTGTTTTTTCTAAAACAAAACTTGGCCAAGTCTCCCCCTTACTTAAAATCTTGTGATATCTCCCTATTGCCCTTAGGACATCATCCTTGGCATGCCATTCAAGGATGCTTTGAGGTTTGACCCTGGCCCACTGAGAGTCCAGGCTCTTCTGTGGCCTTTTCTGTACATACTTTCTGTACTGGGTTGCAGTCAAGCCTGAAGGCTTAAGTTCCCCTTAGGTGCTGAATGGCAATTGCACATGCTGTTCCCTTATCTGGAATGCATCACCCCCATGACCGTTCTCCACTTCACACTTTCCTCGGTATCCTTCACATCTTATCTCAACTGTCACTGCTTGGGAAAGCCATTCCTGGTCCTCCCCAGGAGAGAGGAAATGGCCCTGCTGTTATACCCGTGGCACCTGGGGGTCATCTGATACAGAGCACTTATCCCTATGAGGTCAGGATTTAATCTCTCATCTCTAGATTTTCAGAGCCATGTCATAGATGCTAGATGATATCTACTGGCCAGATGAATGAGCAAAGTTTCAAAATAGTGGTGGCCAAACCCTGATAGTATTATGAAGGAGAGGGACTAAGAGAGGGCCTGCCATGGGGATGGGAAAATCATCTCTGACCTTTAAAGGAACTGTTTGAGGCCTTTGAACGAGAAGGAAGTTATATTCTGAGGCATTCGGGTGCGATGCTGCAATGAGACAGCAAGGCTACACCCTTTTGCAGTTGCTTGAGGAAATATATTAAAGGAGATAATTTGGGCAGGAGCTTGAGGAAGTGGTAACAAGAAGGGAAGGCTTTTCTTTCCTGTTTTGGTATTTTAGGAAAAAGGAGATTTGAACATGCTTACACAAAGAATTGAATTCAACCATCTTTCATGGTTTTTGCTTGTTCCAACAGAGATGGGACCTTTGACGATAAACACAGAAGGGTTCACATTAATAGAGCAAGGATCAAGGATAAGTTGGCAGTGGAGGGATTGAGTAGGAAGAGTGGTGGTAGAATTGCCTCTCAGAGTAAGAGTTTAGCAATAAGTATAAACCAGGAGAAGATGAAGGTAGAGATATTTAGAAATAGAGAAGAAGGGAGTCTTAGATGCTATTCTCCCAGATATTTTAGCAGACCAGGAGGTAAAGTCAACCACTGAGTGTCCAAGAAGTAGGATTGGGAGCTGAAGGATAATGGAAGTCACTTGGAAAAAATTGTTGTTGGGAACTCAGTAGGCAGAGCATAGCACGCATGCATGCAACCACACACACACACACACCAAAAAGAGAGAGAAAAAAAAGAAAAAAAGGTAAAAGGACTTTCACAGTACAGTTGAAAATACATGTAGAAATAGCTTTAGGCACTGCACAGTGACCAAGGACAGGCTAGACTTTTAATAGGTACATTTCATAATCAACCTGCTTTTCACATGTTAAAATTATGACAAAATAATGAATTTTTAATGGTTTTCCACAAGAGAAATAATTGCATTTTCTATTCCTGAAAAACTAGCATCATGGGTAAAATTCCTGGAGCCCCATCTGAGCCTCTGAAGTTTGTACTATCATGTAGGTTGGTGAACTCGAGATTGCATTCAAGTTTTTATCTCAGTTATGGAGGAAGTTATCATGCAATTACTGTACATTATCTTTCAGTGCTGCTTGGAGGAGAAGTTTGCAAACTTGTTATTGATAACCTTTGAATGTGAGTTCAACAAAAACCATGCAAATGCAGCTGTCTGCTAAGATAAAATTTTTTTTTACCATGATATATGAGAGAAAGGGGGGATTTTTAATTTAACTTCAACCAATCAGGACGATATTTTTAAATATTTGAGCAACTGTAAAGGTTAACAAGCAAAACGATCTCAGGTAGGTATGCTTCTTAAATCATCCTCTGCCAGAGGCCTCGTTTTTAATGATGGGAAGGAGGGCTGGCTGGCTGAACAGATTCCTTTAGATCCTCGAGCTGAAGTTGAATTGATCTTGACACTGCTCCAGAAGAGTCTACTCTTGTCATTTGGTTTTGATGGTGAATGATATACATTTGGCTTCACTAAATAAAAAGGCACCCCACACATAATGAACAGCTCATTGTCATACATAAAGAATGGTTGACTCAGTGTGATGGGCAAATCACAGAGGACTTATTTGAAGTCTCCCTATCTAACTATTAAGGACTATTCACATAGACACATGCTGAAAGGAAGATAGATAGATGATAGATAGATGATAGATAGATAGATAGATAGATAGATAGATAGAATAATAAATAGATGGCTCATTGGTCTTTCAAATATGTTTTAGGAAAAGAACTAAAAATAAGCCTCCTGTTTAGTACTGTCAGGCAATGGCACAACAGTATTGGAAAGCCAGCCTGGTCGCTGGTTGATTGGGGCCATCTCTGTCCTTGTCTTTGGGATTACCAGAGTGCCCTGTGCGCAATCACACAATGCATAAAGGCGCGGGTCATTTCTAGGACAGATAATTGAACATTAATACTCACTGACACTGTCGAAGGAATGATATGTCAACCTGACAGGGCCTATGTGCTTACATCTGCTGATTGGCTGCGGACGGAGGCTGTGTGTCAGGACCAGACCCCAGGCCTGACTGCGGCAGGGCCAAGGATGATGCAGTCATTAATCACAAGCTGCCATCGTGGCCAAGGCAGTGCCTGTGAAATCACTCCACATCCTGTGTGTGGCTGGCACGGTGCATCTGTTGTGTTCTAGAGTTTCGAGGTATGGCTCTCATTTAAAACAAAACAAAACACTTAAGACTATTAGTTTGTAGAGTCTTCTCACTACAATTTTTAGTGGGCCAAATGTCTTTCTCTCTCTCACCCTCTTTCTCTCCCTTCCTCCCTTCCTCCCTTTCTTCCTCCCTCTTTCCCTCCCTCCCTCCCTTTCTTCCTTTCTCCTCCCTCCCTTCCCTTCCTCTCTCCCTCCCTTGATCCCTCCCTGTTTCTTTTCTTTCTTCCATCCTTTCTTCCTTTCTAAAAACAAGCTATACATTCTGAATAAATAGGGGTGTTTTAGGGAGGTCTTTAGGAGGTGTCTTTTGTTCCTATGGAAATTGATGAGTTTCTGGTTTTCTGAGTCACCACAGATACCTATAATAATAAAAGCATAATATGCTAATTAGACCCCATGTCCTTCTGGACAACCTTCCAGACAAAGCCAGGCTGCAAGGGAAGCCCTGGTCAGGGGTGCCAGAAAGAGACTGGTGACGGCAGCTGCAGGAAGGAAGGCCTATTCTTTCATGAATTTCGTGCATCGGGCCTCTAGTGTAGTATAATGGAGAAATGTGGGTTCTTGGGCTTAAGAATTAAAGTGAAGTTACTTGTTAATGATTTATTTATTTTTGATTTTCAACAATATATTAAACTCTGCAGGCAGATTTCTGAACAGTGGAAAAAAAGGCCTATGCAATTATTTTCTTATCCCTAAAATCACATGAGCAGCACTTCCCTGCCTCATTTATAATAAATCTTTAGTGAGTTAATCCCTTTGCTCCTTAATTCCACAGCCAACACTTTACTGAACATGCATCCATTCAGAGAAAAGAATCATGGAACAATCAGGAGACCTCTGACACTCACCCTAATCCTGCCTTCTTAAAATGGGGGTACTCTGGTGGGGTTGCTCAGCATAGGTTTCCAGTGCACATAGAATGTTATCAGAGAGGGCTCCAGAGAGCAGCCATTATCACATATTGGTTAACATCACATATTTTTTAAATCCCAGTTGCATTGAAGCCTTAAAAAAAAAAAAGCTTTCATCTGTAAAATCTAGTTTCCTTTGTTATTAAAATAAATGAAGCCATTAAACAGAAGAGATGCACTTAATAGTTGAGTCCATCATTTGGCATCATCAAAATGATACAATTTTGCATTTTTTAAATTCAGTGCTGCCATCTTAGAAGGTTTGATGTGAGGTGCTGATGCAAATGTGTTGGAGTTTCTGGAACATTACATATATTTTTCCTTTTTAGTTTACTGCTTTCTGTGTTTATCTGGACCTTCTTAAACAAAAAGTAAAATTCTGGCTAAGAAGGCTTTAAAAAAAAATCTTGCGACCAAATGAATTAATTGTAACTATTGATGAGCTCTTCTTGTGAGTGTGCTGGAATTGAAATAATTTCCAAATACTTTATTTCCAAAGGTTTGTTTTTAATTACAGTGGCATTTGGTTGGCATGCAAGGGCGAGTTCTCACTCTTCATCTATGCGAGCTGGCGCCCAGGCCAAAAGATTCTCCAGTCCCTTCTCTCGAGAGCACACTTTTCTGCCAAATGTGCCACTCATTCCCTGCCAAGGAAGGTGGGCGAATTGCCACTTCTGACTCCCAGCCACCAAAAGACAAAGGCTCTCAACATCCCCTCGTCCAGGGAGCCAGAATGGGCCTCACACCTTGAAGGTTCCGGATTATTGATTTTTCCTCCCTGGAGACTTTATAATTTGAAATATTTTCTCAGTGCCTCTGTCGGTCCCCTAGGGTGATTAGGCACTTTCGGGAGTGTGTGAACCCTTGAGGGCCACTGGAGGGTCATTGAAGTGTCCTTATTCCTCCGCCTGAGGCCTGAACACATCGCAACTGTCAGTCTTGTCTCCTATATCTGGCTTTTTTTAGTGTTTTCTTTTTTACACTCTTTTCGTAAGTGCATAGTAATTATTTATTTACTTCTGCAAAGCTCAAATAAATTCAAGAGGGGCTGTAGCTGCGTATGAAACATCTGATAGGGAAAACACTCTCCTTTCCTTTTAGTGGCATCCACTCTGTGATTTGTGGAGAATGAGTACATTCCCCAAATAAACTGTACAAATTGAAAATGTGCGGCTTCTTGCCCAGCTGGTGTGGCTTAGTGGTTGAGGCTCTACCCATGGACTGAGAGGTTGCAGGTTTGATTCCCAATTAGGGCACATGATGGGGTTGCAGGCTTAATTCCCAGTAGGGGGTGTGCAGGAGGCAGCTAGTCCATGTTTCTCATTGATGTTTCTATCTTTCTATCCCTCTCCCTCCCTCTCTCTAAAATCAATAAAACGTATTTAAAAAAAAAAAGAAAATGTGAGGGATCGAAAAAAAAACATGTATTTCAAGATGGTAACAACAGCACGTTAAACCAGGCCTGGGGCCTTTTATGTGGGGGTCCCGTGTGCCCCATGTAACTGCCTTTGAAGCTGGCCCTGCCTTTAGGTATTCTGAAGGTATGTCCAAATAAAGAGAAAACATTGAAACTTAGGGGGGAAAGTCTAATTCAGCACTAGAAAAAAATATAAGAAATATCTAGTCTGATATGATTCTTCCTTACAAACTTATATATATATATATGTATATATATAAATTTTTTTACATATGTTAACCCAACATTGAGAGTCATCTCAGATTCAGCGATTCTTTGCTAAGCACTAGATAAATGCCAGGTAGTATGCTAAGCAAATTGATGATTTGGTCTCATTTGACTGCCTTTAGAATTGACATCCTCATTTTCTTGATGAGGAAGCCGAAATTCAGGAGGCCTGAGATGCTTCCATAAAGTCACACCATTCACGTGGGTCCCTGGGCTTAAGGAACTGAGTAAATCGGTACACCTAACTGCACCTTTTGAAAACAGTAACTCTTAAACTGTTTTCCTTTGAGTTGTCATTTGTCAATGTGTAACCACAGCCCTGAAACAGAAATGGACTTACGACCATGCTCCTGGCCTACACAGATGGTGTCTTTCCCCACAGACTCACGTTCTCCTAGGAAGTGTCTTAGGGAGAGGAAATCAGGCCGCCCTGTATATGCAATTCGCAACCTTAAGTCACTTACGCATGGCATAGAAAGACACATGACAAAAAACAAAACTAAATCTGTTTCAAAGAGGAACAAACTACCCAGTCATGGGTAAGGATATTTCTTTTCCAAAAGCCCTATAAGAAGTGACAAATGCGTTATGTAAGACTTTAGCATTACCAATGGAATCACTTAAGTTTTCTAGAAATGATGACCACAGATTGGAAAGGTGCTCTGCTTTGGCTCTAGCTGGAGTTCTTTGCTTTGCCCAGGGTGTAAGCAATGCACATTTACACATTGAAACAGAGACCCGATCCTCCAACTCACAGTAGGCTTCTGACAGATGTGCCTGCAGCTTTTCATTTGATCATTAACAAGATAGACTTTGAGCTCCAGTAGCGTGGGAAGGGTACGAGATGGAGAAGTAGGAGGCCTGGACTCCAGGCCTAAGAGCCAAACTTGGTGGCCACAGAGCCTGCCATGTGTCCACGCTGAGTTTTGTTTTTCCTCCTGTAGGATGGAGACAAAATTACCTGCCCTTCCAACCTCACCAAGTAATTGTAAGGCTCACATTTGGTAAAATGTAATAGAAGTTCTTTGAAAATGTAAAATACAAATAGTAGAGAAATAAGGGATCATCCATATTAAAAAACAAGCAAACAAGCAAACAAAAACACACTGGCCTTCAAGTTCACTTCAATTGAGTCCCTTTATTTCTGCCTGTTTTATCTTGAAATCTTGCCGGTGGCAGGTTCGTTCTTCCTCCCCCTTGTCAAGGTGTTACAGGAGCATCTGTGAGATCAGGGAAAACCCCATAGAAATAAGACCACAATGGTGCTAGCATGTGCTTGTCTAGTTACACTGGACAACTGAGAAAGTGTAACTTGGGAAATAAACACTGGGGATGTGCCCAAAGTTGACTAAGACTCTTCCCTCTCTCATAATCCACTCTGGAGACATACAGCGAATTCACGTCAATAAATACTTTGGGGACTTAAAAATGGTTTGCTTAAAAAGGTTCATAAAGATAAAGGTAATCTTATTACTAAAAGCATTTAAAGTTTTTAGGTTCTTTTTTTTTCTCAAGGGGAAATTCTCTCTAGTTTGATTGTAAGATAAAGGTTTTGTCGTTAACCAAGATAAAATACAGTGCTGAATAATCTCTTAAAAATTGAAGTGTATGTTACAGAGAATAGAGATAATTAAATAGCTTAGACTACAGTGGGGAAAGAGAACAGAGTTTTCCTGAAAATTAGCTTAGTAAAGGTAAATTGCATTGGAATCTTAACTTCAAATCTGGGTACTCTGCTATTTGGCATATGTTGAATTGATAATGCCTGTGTGTTAAAGAATTCTGATTGTTTCTTTTGCCTCTCTCACAGCTTATAAAAATGCAAGCAGACCCACCTAATGAATATTAATAGGAATGATGTCTAGATAACACATAAACCCCCTGGATCTGTGGACTTTGGATGGAGTAGTCAGAGAGGATTTCTGTGGCTTTATTTAATGCCAAATTTACATACTTTTAAAGAATAAACATCATCTTAATATTTTAATATCAATATTCCGAAGTAGATAGTTTATGGAAGTGAAAAAGCTTAATTTCCCTTCCCTGAACATTATATTCATGAAGGCTGCATTTGAAGAGACAGGAAACTGTTAGCTAAAAAAGAAATTAACTTAATCCCCCTTCATTAAGTTCCAGTCTTTTTTTTGTTACTTAGAGACAAGTAATAATTATACCCGCAGCAATGCAAAGCATGTTTTACACTTTTGTTATACAAAAGAACTGCAGTTGTTAAGGTGACAGCAAAAGAAAATGAGAACATCGATAAATACTGATATATTTTGTTCCAAAATCTTCTCTGACTCTTGCAAGTACATTTCACTTATGTGTCTGAGCAGCATTTTAATTCATTAACTGCAAAAAAACTACACATGTGATTTTAGAAAATGTCAATCAACTAGCTACACAATATTTTCCCAGCTAAGGTCATAAACACAGCAGCCAAGTGGGTGGAAGAGATCTCAAATGAATCTACATTCCAATCTTTTTGAGAATACATAAAAGGTGGGCCTATTGTCTCCAAGTTGTTTTTTGCATGGAACTGTTAGCAAGTACACAGTAAATCTCAGACGTGTATGTTATTGAAAGCACATGCATTCCCTCTCTCTCTCTCTCTCTCTCTCTCTCTGGTATTATGAAACAACTTTTTTAAGTTTTAGTTTTACAAAGGGGGGAAATCATTAAAATGTAGTTTGTACCATCATCGTCCATTATTTGTCATCTTTATGGCCGTTCTATAGTTTTCATTGCACCTTTAATGGTAAGCTTGGTCAGGAGAGGTGAGCGGGCTGTGCACACACTTGGCTGCGGGTGCTGCTGACTGTCTGCTCGCTGGGCTTCCATCCACGTCCCTGTAGATTTTAATGTCCCCACAGACTGCTGGCAGCCTGCTTCCAGCTGTGGCAGGCATGATGCAGTGAATTGCTTTTGAATGTTCTTTACTCAAATAGGCAGTAATTACAAGCTTAAAGAGGTTTAGTGGTCCAGTAAACTACATAATCACCCCTGAATTAGCCCGGGCTCATCAGTTGCAGTCCAGCAAGCTCGAGTCTGCTGTTTGTATGCAGCCTTGATCACATAGCAACCTGATCAGCAGGTGTGGAACAGCCAGAGTCCCCCATAAACACAACTGTCTACTGGGGACAATGATCTCTAATGAGATGAGGCTACACCATCGCTGTAATTTAAGTGGGAAAATTAGCACTAGAGAATGAGTACCAGTTCCAGGGGTCTTTAGTCATATCAGGAGCAGCAGGATTTCTCTCTCTCTCTCTCTCTCTCTCTCTCTCTCTCTCTCTTCCTCCCTCCCTCCCTCCCTCTCTCCCTCCTTCCCTCTCTCCTTTCCTCCCTCTCTCTCTCCCTCCTTGTTTCAGGCTTTCTGTCTCAAAAGAAAAATAGAAAACTGTTTTTGCTTCTAACTTACAGATACTTGATTCTTTATACAGGGATTTTTTCCCCTGAATATTTAATGCTGGACAGGGCATGTGTACTAGTCAAGGCAGTAATGATGACTGTCAACAGATTCATTCCAGAATGGTATCGTTGTATTTCATCTTCCTTGTCTTTTCTCTTAACAGCCTCAAAACCTTTTCACTTTGATTTTTAAAGTGGAAAAGTGTTCTCCGGGTTGGGGCTAGGTCTCCTTTTTGCTGGCATGCTCTCTGAAATAGTAGGTATGAGCTGTAAGCACTTTGGAAAAGATCCTTATTTTATTGGAGTTTATTGTATAAATCAGTCATGAACTTTCTTTTCAGAAAAGTGGTCAGTATGGTATGCCGCTGTTTTGTTTTATTTGTTAAAGTGAAATTCTTTGGGGAAGAGCTTGTATGTTGAAACAGTCTCCTTTATCATTTCTTCAGTCCTGTGCTGGGTCCCGTAAGATACAGTACCTGAATTTTATTACATTGCAGCTAGAAAGGGAAGGGAACTTTTGCAACAAATAAACCCAATAACAACATAGAGTTGATTATGGAGAAACTTTGGGGGGACTTGAACTTGCTGAGAAAGACAAATAATGACAGTAATTAATTAAGAGCATCAGGGGCTGTGGAACTTCTTAGGGTCAACTCCCAGCTCCATGCTACTTGCAAGAAACTTAGAGCCTGTGCCTCAATTTCCTCATCTGTAACTTAAAGGCAAATACACTCACCTCAGAGGACTGACGTAAGGATTAGGTTGGCGAATCAGCACTGAGAGCATTGCCTGACACAGCGAAGGCATTCTGTACATGACAGTTAGATAAAGTGGATGCAATTTGTACTGTGTGGAGATTTGTGGACGTGAATGAGAAAGTTGAACAGTTGTTGAAATGGTGCTGCTAGTTTTCTGATGTATATCTGAAGTCATCTACTTATAAATGCTAGCTGAGGCATTTGGGGTGTCTCTAACTTCAATAGCACTTTTTCATTCAGACAACAAATGTTTATTGGGCACCAGACTGGGCCAGTTGCATTGTGAATAGCATTCGTGTGCTTTTATTAGTATTCTACTAAAATGAAATGGTTCCAGTTGTAATTTAACTCATCTTTGACTAAGAGCCACATAAGAAATGAAAGTAATTGGCAAGAAAGCCCCACAACAATTTATTTCAAAGCAGACATTTTAAGGCACATTGTAGTGCAGTTGGATGGAATAGCAGGTATTTGATCTGTGAACCTTTAAGAGAGTTCTCGTGTATAACCTCCATCTTTACTGTATTTTTAAGCAATGCTATAAACACTAATAAAGTGATGGGTGTGTTAGTTCTCACTGCGTTTTTTATCTTTTAGCAAAATCTACTACTGCTTCCATTAACAGAGCTGAGTTGTAGAAATAAAAGACATGCATACACATTGAGGTAACAGCTTCTTCATAAAAGGAGTAGTAACCATCAGAGATATTCATAATTAACTCTCAAGAATGAATGGGACTGCCCATCATTTAGAAGACAAAATAGTTTGGAAGTGAGTTTTCCTGATGTCTTAACCACCAAGTTTTAAATCCCAGCTCCACAACTTACCAGCTGTATGAATTTGAAAAAGTTATTTGTTCTTTTTGTGCCTCAGTTTCCATATCTATAAAATGGGTATAATAGTTGTACCTGCCTCTTAAAGTTTCTGTGAAGATTAAATGAGTTAACACATGTGAAGTATTTGGGAAAATGCCTGGTAGATCTTCCTTATTTCTTAATACATGTTACCATTATGACTTCTGTCACTCCTGCTAATATTACTAAGCTATAATTAATAAAAACCCATTGGATGGATGCTGGTGGGAGAATTTGAGGTGAGGTTCTGGTAAACCACCTTCCACCCCTCAGCTCCATCCCTGCCCTTTGATCTTTGCCTCCCAGGGTGGTAGGTGGGATCTGCAATTCTCTCCTGGACCCAGGCTGTTAAAATTGCAGAGAAACACCCAGTCACTGCTCTCCACAATTCATAACTTTGTTCATGCTCCATTGTCCTATATTTTGGTTTAAAAATGTTTAACTTATAAAAGGGAATGAAGAAATGGGAAAGAAACATCAACGAGAGCATAGCCAAATGAAGAGATTCAGGGAGGGGCAGACCTGGCCCCATACGTAAGGAGCTGCAAACCCCTGTGCATGTTTTCTCACCAAGCCAAGCCTCGGCTTCCTCATCTGTGAAATGGAGCCAAGTCCAGTCACCAAGACTACGTCAGATAAAATATGTAATGCGTTTGCCCTACTGACAAGCAGGAAGAGTTCAAATGAGCTATTGTTTTCAAATGATTCAGAGAAGCTTGAGTTTTCTCCTCCATTCCCACTCCCAATGCCTGACTCCTCCCATCTGTTTGTCTTATTGGTCTTTTTTGTGCCTTCTTTTATAGCCACGGTCTTCCACTAAGAGAATTAATATTCAAGGAATTCATTAATAATCATAACTGTTAAAATAATTTTAATACTCTTCATGAATTTTAATACCTTTAGGAGGGGAATATAAGTAATTGCTAATTTAGAGTCAAAATTTTATGTCTTTAATGCATATACTTAAAAATATTCCTGTAACGTATAGTATATGGCTAATAAAGAATAGATCAAAAACATTGTTATTATTTTAGAATTGCAAGCAACTTTGAAAGAAGTTCCCAATACAAAGCACCATGAAATCCTTTAACATAAGCATTTGTCTTTTTTTATTTAGTGTTTTTATTTTGTATATAATTGATATTTATAAGAAATTAAAGGATCAAATAGGTAAGACAGGCAAGGCACTGTAGTATTTGCCTCTTAAATTGACTGTGAAACAATACTTTCACTGCCGTGCATTATAAAGATAGCCTCATTTGTGCAAAAATAAAGATTGCCATGGAATATTACCCATTGTCCAATGTTTCCTTCCGCACTGATATTACTTTCATTCAATAAGATCGAGTTTAAAGATTCTCCCTTGACTTCCCTACCTGCACACCTCCACTAGCAACTTGTTAAACCACTGCTGGATACACACAAAATCAGAGAGATTGTGTGGAAAGTGGTTTGACTGAGCTTCAGAAAAAAACAAGTGCTGAATGCTCAGTGGGGCACATTTGAGTCTGAGCAACTAGGCAATCTGGGAGCGCTGGTGGAGGTTTGAGGAAGCAGGTGGGAATCCTGTGACTTCCTTCATGGTGCTCCAGACATTTGGCTTCTTAGCCAGTGCCACCCCACAGTTCTTTGGATGCCAGCGTGTGTGAGGATGCAGGACCCCTCTACTATGCATGCAGGCTATGTTCTCCGACTGCACAGTGCACTGCTTTTGTAATGCAAATGGGAGGCACAAAGTGTCTCTTTGATAATGTGCAGTCAGAAGACAAAAAAGCATTCACTGAAACAGTAAAACTAATTCATAAAGCTGGAAGACAATAAGGAAGCATTATGGATTTTTTTAAAAGGAAAAAGTATCCTAGATCAATGTGATTGCCACAGTGTAAGCTATTCATAGTCAATGTGTAGGGGGAACATGGCGGCAAGTTTGTTTAAAGTGGAAGAAGTTTTTGTAGGCAAAAAAAAAAATTTATGTTAAACAAATATAAATATATTTGGTTAGTAAGTTTCTGTTTATGATCTTTGAGGTCACATACATAGCTAGCTGGTTGTTTTCATTTCGATCCGCAATATTCCCCAGTGACAAAAACTCAGTAGAAGTTTTAAAAGAATACAGAGAGCTAATGGTTAAAAGCCATATGGTGGATTTTTTTTTCTTTTTGTCTTAAAGGGAGTATCTCTCCATCACATACCAGAGTTTAGCTCAAGGTCAACTTATATTAATGCATTAAACTAAGCTGTGGAGGAGGCAGAGGGCTGGAGGAAAAAGGATAAAAGAAGTTCCGAAATTGTTCCTCCAACATATTCAGCCAAGCAACAGAAAACTGCCTTGATAAGGGTTATATTGGACAGTTGCCATAATTCCTCCTGTTAGATCAGCTCCCTGGGTACCTATTCCTATACCTTTTAAAGTATAGCATGTAACGTTTTGCTTGAAAATTGCTTCCACCTCTATTGCTTTGTTATGGCTGTTTTGCAGTGTCGGTATAGAGGCAGTTCTGTGTCACAAGAAATTACTAATCTGAGGCTTGAGAAGGGGCAGCATAACCTTCCATTATCTCACTGGCGAGCTCTGTACAGGATTATTTTGAAATTTTCTACTGCCATTACACTGTGCGGTTAGAGTGGGCAAGGCAGCGAGGGAGGGAACCTTATTGAAACTTGGTTACCAGGGTAGATAAGATAAAGTTCATCACTGTCTTGGCATCCACATTTGCAGTCAGGGGTGGAATATTTGATGAAAGGGGTACATTTGATCAAGGATACTGTTAAGATATAAGGCATTTTTCATCTGTGTGTACTGAAGAGTTTCCCTTTTCCCAAAGAGTCTGCTTGATTGTTCTAATAAATCCGTTTTCTTCCAGTGTAGTATAAACTTGTAAATACCAGACAACTAACATCAGAATCGCCCCTCCCTGATCCCAACCGCAAGAAATAAAATTGGAATTGTACAGAGAGAACTTTCTTTAGAAAGTTGTAATTTTCTTTGTCACTTTCTATTCTTTGGGGCTGATAAAATGACAGTTCCGACTTAATTTTGACAGGAAGGCATATTTAGATTTTTTTTTTTTCTTTCAGACATTCTTGATTCCTGTTACACAGGACATACATTCCAGAAATCTTTTTGCTCTTTGATGGGGTTTCTAAGCCATCACTGCTGTCCTGAATCATTATTAGGAGTCACCGTGCAGATCCAGAAACTTATGAAGAGAGTGACAGACACTTACTGTTTCAGCCAGAGACTGACACTGGAAAGGAGAAGGCAGGGTGTTGATTACTGAAATCGAGATGGCCATCCTGTGAGTTGTTTCCTTTAGCTGGGGTTCCAGTGCCCACAAGCTGCTTCTCTGCCCTCTGAGTCCAGCAGCTCTTCTCTCCAGAGGAGCCAGCCTAATACATGTGTGCAGGTTTAATGCTGGCAAGGAGGGTCAGCTCTGCCCATACATAATCACTGTTTTATGGCTTTCACTCATTCCTGAGGTGTTAATGCAGATCAAATGGGAAACACTCCAGAAAGAACCCTTGCAGCTACTACACAGCCTAGCTCTCCCGGCTCAATCGTTAATTCTTATTGTAAGATCTAAAGGTAATTTCGTTTGCTCTCTTAATGCTTTGCAGTTCTCCCAGTGGCCCTTGCATATCCTTTCTCAAATTCCCATCTTGATCAATTGTTTGCAAATAATTAAGCTTTTAAGAGATAATGGCATGAGGCTAATGTACACAACAAAGGTGAGGTCTCCTGTCCCTGTCTATCGGAATGGTCAAATTTGCTTTGATATCCCCAAGTGGTTAGGTTGATTGTTGTATCAGGCAAGTGCCAGCCGTCTTTCCTTCACAAGAACCTACTGGTCTCTCTTAAATCAGTGTCCTTGCCATTCAGGTGCAATAATAGCAGAGGTGTTCAGGGGAATGTCAAGGGGTGACCTAGCCCCTTAGTCACAATGGTTTAGAATGAAATTCCCATTTTCTTCCTAAAATGGCACTTGTCTTTATCTTTTTAGTAAAGTGATGTCTAGCTTTGTCCATCTTATGGCCTCACTGGCTCTGGGCAGAATGCACCAGGGCTTTGAGTGTTTGTAGAGAAGCAGCCTTGCCTGTGGCATGTTGGTTTTTTTTTTTTTTTTTAAGTCTACAAAGGAATAGCTTTTACTGTCCACAAAAAGCTTAACTGGTAAAGATGCATAGGGTTTAAGATATTTAAACATACTGGGCTTCAGTTGAAGATCCAACTTCTTTGTGAATTTTTATCTGGCTGTAGATAGCTACCTAAAGTCATGGCTTTCATGTAATACTAGTAATTATAGATTCTGCCCCCCGCTAGGGAATTGAAGGTTTGTGGAACCCCCAAGGACAAGAACTAGGAGGAAGAAAAACATTATGCAGTTGACCTGCCATAGACAAGGGTGTAGGAATTTTATCAATGCCCCTCCCCCACCCTCCATTAACAATGACCAGATTATTGTGACATTTAATCTTGTCCAGACTTATTCATTTTTATTAAAAAATATATATATCTCGAACAACTGAAAATGGTTTAATGGAGACAGAGTGCTGGGTCTCCATAGCTTCAGGCTGCCTAGCAATTATGCTGCATGAAATTAGACACAGTTTGTTCCAATTACTTAAAATCAGATCACATGAAAAGTGACAGAGGGGAAAAAAGGGTAGAACTTTCTCATTTTATGATATTTAAATTATGAAATCAGAAACTGCAGGATGTGAAAAACAGTCTAAATCTGCAGTGAAACTTCGAGGGCCATTTGATTGCTCTTTGAAGCTGTAATGATTCAGGTAATTTTAATGATCCAAAGAGAATTTTTCTGACACTACTTGCATAAATAAAATGTGAATTCCATTTGTTTTGTAAGACTAGATCTAAAACTTGCCCAGAAACAGGCGTGCAGAAATATTCTTGAAAACACAGCACAAATAAATGACTGTGACAATTCTCAATTTTCAAAGTAACTAAAGGTAAGTGGCATAAATATTAATTTTTATTCAGTTCTGGTCATACTATTAAGATATAACTAACAATACAGAACAAAGGTACTGCCATCCAGCTGTAGTAAAGGGAGACTATTGACATGTTTGTTAATTCTACTGAAAATTACTGAATGAGATTTTCATAAGACCCTTAAAACTATACGAAAATTACAGAAAATGTTCCAGATTGGAAACCACTTGTGTACATAGGTCTGCTACTTTACATGGCAAATACAGTACATTCTCACTTAACGTCATGAGTAGGTTCTCCAAAACCAATTTTACTATCAGCTAATGACATAAACAAGAGTCAAGTTCCTACAACATCTCTTTAATGTTGTAACACGATGACATTGAGAGAAACAATTTCATCCATGGACCTGCTTAGTGCCAGTAGCTAGATGCTTAAATTTTCAGACTTTAATTCTGTAAGATTTGCTAGCCTGCGTAACCTTTAATTTTGATGGCTCTTAGATGACAAAATTGAGGATTAGAAAAGTTGTTCAAAGTCTCAGTGAGTGGCAGTAAGTGGCAGCATAACATACAATCTGATAGGGTCATGTGTGCCTAAGTACAATTCTTCAGCTAGTGTTGACATGGAGCTACTATATACCCACCTTAATTCTGTTCGTTGGATATAAGATTCATTTGCTTGAATTGTGTGGCAAGCCTTTATGCAGTGGGAGGTATATTTTAAACCAGTAGTTGGCAACCTCATTAGTCAACAGAGCGGCAAACCACGGCTTGTGAGCTGCTGTGGCTCATGAGCCACAGTTTGCCGACCACTGTTTTAAACCTTAGTGTAGAGGATTGCTCTTAGCCCAGTATCCAATCATGAGCTTTTTGCCTGGTTGACTGGGCACTATGTTGAGTAGGGAGATTGTCACATGATCTTAGCTTATTATGAAGCTTATATACTTTTATTTGAAAAAAAATGGTTTTACTCACTTTTAGGAGTGAAGTAAGGAAAGTGGTGTTATGGATCTCAAATTGCATTGTTTATTCCTCTTGTGGGCTTTGAAAAACTTTTATTGTACCTTTTGAGGTTGCATCTGAGTGACTATCCCTTTATTTCACAACTATTTACTGATTTTTCTGTTATGCTAGGTGGGATTTGAGAGTGGTGAACAATAAAGGCATGGGCTTTGGAGTTGCTAAGTGAGTGGGTAGGGACACACCAAGGGAACAGGTAGTCAGAACAGGTGTTTGAGATAGCAGTGCTTACTGTTAAGGACGAAGACAAAGACTGGTATGAAAGCGAGAAGGTGGGCAGGTGGAGAGTGGAGTGGGTAAGGCTTGGCATGTGAGTTGAGACACGAAGGTGATATTGGAGCAGGAACCTGAGTGGTTAGGACAAGCTTGAATGTTGAAAGGATAGAAAGGGGGGTTGAGGTGGGGCTGAGGAGAAGGCCACCAAGGCTGAGAGGTGGGCAGGGCTGGGGAATGGCGGGCCTAGCAAGCCCTGATAAGCAGTCTGAAGGTTTTGGGGCAGCGACCAGGAGTAGAGATCATGTCCCTCTTTCATGGTGAAGCTTAGACCCTGGAGGGAAACAGGAAATATCACTGAGTGGTGTGGCTGCGGACCATCCCTTCCCCTGGTCAGTTTCCTCACCTGTAAAACAGGAGGGACAATCGATTCCATTTATGTCCCTCAAAGGGATATAATGGGGATTAATTACCATCTTGTCTCTAATATACTTGGAGCTCTTTAGAGAAAGGAACTATATTCCATGAAAGCAAAGCCTTTTTCTAATTGTGTATTTATTGATTAAGTGACAATCAAAGACAATGCTTATGGGAAAAATGGCTACATCTCTGCCCTCCGCAAAGGAATCCCAGGTGTATAGATAGAGAACATATTCAAAGGTGCATATAAGAGCATTAAAGTGGTCATTAAAGCGCCTTCTTAGCATCTAATTAGACATTATTAATGAGATTAAATGCTATGTTAATTAACATTCAGTAGACCAGAATTCAGTTTCCTGTGGCACAGACAGTTAAATTGAGAGTTAGGGGTGCCCTTTCCCACCCATAAGAGAATAGGCTGTTGACTATCAGAACAGTTTTTATCTCGGGAGAGTTTATTAGGATGCAGTGTCTCCATAGATGCACACCGTGTCCTCAGCTCCTGTCCCAGGCTGTAGGAATGTATATTTCTGATTTAGATATAGTTGATTATTGAACAAAAAGTATTTGTGTTCAAACTCATTTCAGTAGAATTCCAAACATTCTTACAAGAAGGTACGTATTTTGTTTTATTATCTAATCCTGTAATGCTTTTTTATCCTGTTTTATGAGGAGCGTAGCTGGGCTTGTTCAGAGCATGCAAACTATGCTGGTCTTTGACCTTATATTGGCCTATGTTCAGAATCCCAGCATGTGTTGACATTCAGATAGGGAAACAAACTTTGGTTGAATTGCATTTGTTTGTGCTTCTCAGAAGAGCTCAGAGGAACAAAAATGCACCCACTTTAATTTTGATATTTGCATCTAGCAATATGGTATTTGGAGGGAGACTGTCAAGTTATCAAAGTGCCTAGCTTCTGGAGGCCTTAGCTGAGATGGTTGGTTCAAAAGGTTCTGATTTGGGAATCCATGGTTCTAATAAAAATATTCCATCAAGTAATGTGCACTTGCATATGATCCAAAGGGCTTGTCTTTATTTTTATCCTATAAAATACAGCAAAGACCATACTGAACTTTCCATGTTTGCAGCAAATAAACTTGTTAACGGATAAACTCAGTATCAAGGTTCTGCAAGTATCCTAAGGAGCTATTTATACACTTCACTAATCTTTGTAATTGGCTGTCTTTTACTGCCATTAATTAGATGATGTAGTATTCCATTAATAAGAGTGACACACCTCAGCATTTTTACCTTTAATTAGACTTCTCTAGACACTTAGGTTATTGACAAATAGCCTAAATATTGCTTGACGTACATGTCTCCTGTTTAAAGAGCATATCTGTGTATTATTGAATCCCTGGGTCCTGCTGTGTCACCTGGCATGGGATGTGCACGACCTTTTCTGCCCACAGTACACACGCACACACCTATCTGTTTTGTTCTCTTCCAGCACCCTTACCCTTCTGAAGAACAGAAAAAGCAATTGGCACAAGACACGGGACTCACCATCCTTCAAGTGAACAATTGGTAAGTAATCTGGCTTTGTGTTTGCACACAATCTGCTTCCCCCTCTGGTGACCTGCAACTGAGGTTTTGCATTAAGAAGACACACCCAGGTTGGCTGTTTTCCCTGGTGGTTTGTCTGATTCAAAAGTGAAAACAAGCTTCGGAGTGGTGGGTGAGAGTCTCTGCTGATATGGAAAAGAAAGCAATGAATAGCTTCCCTCTCCTTTATTAGCCATCACTTGTTAGGCATCATCTAAGTCAGTATTTAAGTCACCTTCATGATGGCTCTGTGAGCGTTTTCCTCTCTATGGCTCCCCTTTCTCCCCCACTTGCCCTTTCAAGAGAATGGATAGAAAGAGTGGAACCATCCTATTTTCTATGAAACAAGAAAATCCACCCTAAACGGTTTGGCTCAGTGGATAGAGCGTTGGCCTGCGGACTCAAAGGTCCCAGGTTCAATTGCAGTCAAGGGCATGTACCTTGTTTGCAGACACATCCCCAGTAGGGGTTGTGCAGGAGGCAGCTGATTGATATTTCTCTCTCTCCCTCTTTCTTCCTCTCTGTGAAAAATCAATAAAATATATTAAAAAAATAAAAGAAAAAGCCACCATCACATATTGATTAGGTTTTCAATTCATTGAATAACTACATTTAATTAGATTTTGTTAGGGGTGCATTCAAGGAACACCTCCCTCCCCCTTTTTTCCTCTTAACTCCTGTCTCTGGAAAAGGAGAAATTACTTGTTTCTACTTTGAAGCTGTTCAAAACCTGATGTTCTTCTGAACTGTTTCTAAATAAATGTGTAAATTCCCAATGTGGGGAGAAGCTGAGATTATGTACCAAGAATCAGCCAACAATATTCTGGCTTAGTGTGTGGTGTGTGCAGGGAGGCTTTGAGAGAGTAGGATTTATTACCCTTTGTGAGTGTGCTGAAAGCCAGCCTCCCATAGTCACCCAGAGCTAGTGTCATATTTGAAGGGTATTGAAACCCAATATCCTCTGAAACTAAGTGTATCTAATTAATTGTCCTAATATTTTTAGATTAGTGTTTATGATGGTGGAAACCTTATCCTCTTTGAAGTAAAATCCAGAAAAGGCCCAAAGCCTGATTGGGGAAAGCAGAGAACTGGGAATGCCAGTTTGCAGACAGAAGTGTTTCTTTCTGTTCAATAAGTGTCAAAGATTAATATTACTGAATCTCTGATTACATGGCCTAATCCATTTTGGTGAATAAATTCGTTCTTGATGTCCATTGCACCTCTATTAACAGACCCTTCTCTCTGTTAGAGAGCCTGGGAGCCTTTGGGAGAGATTTCAGATATATTAAACTCCATTACAGGGAATGTGATTTCTGTCAATATAATTCCATGTATTCTTCAATTTAGTATTTTAGAGATAACAAGCTCCTTACAATATATTTGCCTTTGGAGGATTAATTTACAAAGTACACTATCTTCAAGACACAGACAGACTCACATAAGCTGTGCTTGTCAGGGTTATCAATTTCTCTGACCTCACTGCAGCCTTGGGAGATCAATTTTTTGCAGCCCTTTTAACCAAGTGGTTAGGGAACCAATAGAAGACACACTGTACTGAAATGTGTTACTACGGGTTGTGTTGCCGTGGAGGTTTTTTGGTTGGTTTATTTTTACCTGCCCCTTGTGTATAAATTTTCAAGACTGTTGATAGTATGTATTTGAACTTAGTCTTTTAACTTGTTTTGGAAGTTAGTATAAGGTAGACCATCAATTTCACAAGCACACCTAAATTCATATATAGTTTACAGATTAAGCTGATGAGGAGGCAATTTTAATACAATGGAGGCTGCATAAATATCATATTTCCCTAGGAAACATTCCCATTCCAGGGCCAAGGAGTGGCAGGGTGAGCTCTAATTAGAGAAGGCAAAACTCTGCCATTCAGGGGATCTATCACACGTGCTATCTCTCTTCCTTCTCAGTGTTGCTAGCAAACTTCATCCATAAACACACATCGTTACCAGAGACTAAATTCCAAGACAATTTGCTTTCTATAGGTAGAGATACTTATGGCTATTCCTGTAGAGATGCAGGGGCCTGCCTGCAGGTATTCCTGACACTCCAAGCTGTGATCACAATCTGACTGCTTCAGTTTTGTAATTAGAAAAGGGGGTGGGGGGGCACCTTAAAAACATGATGATAAATAACATATGATAATTTTTCAAAGTATATGTAGACTTTATCCTAAACTCCTATCCTGCTATTCAATTGTGCACAGGTACATAACTTAAAAATCACTTTGACTTAGTTACTCAGGACATGAACGCAGTTCTGTTCCCAAGTGACCCTGTATAATGCACACATGGTCTCTCTACTTCTACGTGGAGTTAGCAGTGACTTTTGCTTGCACTTTATTGCTTTGGATTTGGCACCGGTTCCAACTCCAACCACTTGGTTTGTGGTAGAGAATTCCCCTCAGCTAACGCAACATTGTTAAGAGATATTGCTTCTCTTATGTTGGGTGAATATTGACATTCCCATGTTTAATTTGAGTTTTTAATGGTTTATTAATTCCACCCACCCTTTCTCTTAAGGAGTTGATAATAGATTTCTTTTTCTTTAGGGTTTTGGTAGAAAATATGATGCAAGAAAACCTGGGAAAACCCAGATGGTACTCACACTATGCAGACTTGAAGACTAAAAAGGAACATAATCACTGAAGTAAAATGGTTTTCATTTTACTCTATCATAATACAAATTATACAAAGCTTTTTTGAGAGCTTGTAAACATTTTTCCTGCATTGAGCATCAAGCTCAACTTATTTCCTCTGGGAAATAACAATTTTTGAAAAAAATCTTCATTCCCTTTCACTTCATTTAGCCACAATATTTAAAAATCTGCCTTCCTTCCTGGATTTCTTAAAACTTGTTAACACACATGTACATTTTGTACAAACTATGAGTCACCGTTGAAGAGATTTAATAAAATGCTGAAGGGCAGGTTGGGTGCAGATCAGTCATAATTATTGGCAGCAACATGATGTATGAAAACACACAATCTGAAAGTGAGAAATATAAACGCATGTCTGGTTGTTAGCTTGTCATAGAAACCATGGCCAACACAGCCACAAGTTAGGTCTTAACTGAAAAAATGAGATGAAAAAGGTTGGGTACGTTGTAATGGTTCTTTCATCCCATTGCCGAACTGATTCTACACTTATTTAACTGACATAGGTGATACCTACTATCGGCCTTGGCTAACTAAGGTTAAAGCATATAGTTGAAATAGGAATAATTTCAACAACAATCTAAATGTAAAATGAGACAGATTTGATTAAGAGAAAGTTTGAATGAAAAGTACTAATTTTTATATTGGGTTTATCGGCCAGAATGAAAACAGAGAGGAGGAACCTGAAAATGATTGGTATTAGTACTTTAGGAATTGGGACTTAGGATGCAATGTGAAATTTATTAACTTTATTAGGTGAGACATGATGGGACAAGTCTGTGCCAGTAATTCTTTTGAGAATTCAGACAATAACACAAATAATTTGGGTTAAAATATTTTTTACCTAAATTAAGTATTTGAGGTAACTACTTGCTTTTTAAATATCAACTTCCATAACTAATTGCCTAAATATTTCCATCTAGCATGCTGTGATACCCTTACACTTGAAGCATACTAATTTTTGAAATATAGTATATGCTATAAATTTGTATATTCTTCTTTCTTTGCTGCCTCACTCCCAGTTATGGTTTGATCCAAAAATGATCAAGAATAGCATCTGGGGTTTTGTCTCTTGTGTTTTCATTGTTGTTGTGTTGTATCGGCAGTGAAAATGAATTACTCATATGTTGAATGTTGTAGTCATTTAAACAGAAACTTCTTAAAATTTGAGATTATATGGTTGTTTGAGTCTTTAACTATATAGATAGAACTTTAAAGAAAACACATACATATCACCAGACAAGGACTGGGCTAGCTGTGGGTCTTGCCTCGAGCCGGCCTGTAGTGTGAGGGTTCTTGACTTTGTGCCAGAAAGATTTCATAGTATGAATCCAGGTGATTTTGAGAGTATGTTTATTACAGGTGGGGACAGTGAAACAAAGGAAGGACTTCGGCCAGAAGAAGCAACAGGAGAGAGCCTAACACACACACACACACACACACACACACACACACACACACACAGAGTTAATACTTAGTTCTTTTTTCTCCAGACCAACTTTACTTCTTTATATTGAGAATGTGAGTGTAGAATGGTAAAAAAACAAAACAAAACAAAAAATACACACACAAAAAAAATAAAACAGCAACAAAAACTGCCTTATATGTTTCCACAGCAATGTCATAGACCTGGGAATTGCACATTATGAAAATGTGTGCCTCTGAATGTAACTGATTTGCTGGATGTCTTGGATGCATCTTGCCTCAGCAGAGCTTTAACAGAGGGTGTGCCAAATACATTTTACATTTCTTTGTTTACTCCTTTTCATCCCAACATTTTCCCATTAAGGCTAAAGTAGAACGGATATTCCTTTACCCTCTAAGAAGGCAATACAGATTTTAGGGTACAAGTCATGTAATATAGCTGAAATACAGTATGTATATGAAGAGAAAAACCACTGTCCAGCAGTTGGGTACATATAACTACAGGGAGCATCCTCTCATCCGAGGTGACACTTGACAGAAGTATCTCAGCACTACAGGTCTCAGGTTGAGTACACACACCAGATTTTCCTAGTTGCTTCATTTATTGCCTGCAAAACTGCAAAGCATTCAGGCATCACTTCCCATTTATTTCTAGTGGGGGGAAAACGTATGTTATCCCTAGAGATTTATGCCACTGGCAGGTAAAAATGTAAACTTATTTTTTAAAAAAATAGGCTCTCCCTTATTATTATAAACAGATTCAACTGGTAAAGGTCAGGTTTCTTTCTGAGTTATGGTAATCATGTAGCAAATACTTTTATAAGTAATCAGAGATCCTATAAATATAGGTACCTGTGCAGATGTAAATGTTAAAACATTCACAAATTATCCTTTCAACTTCTGTGATCTAAAAATCAATAGGGGGTCATAGGGTTTCATAGAATTGCTCTGTTTTTTCTCCCAACGTAATTTAATAATACATTTTACAGATGTTGTTTAAACATTAGCCACAGATTGTTTTGTCAATAAAGCTAAACAGAGGCATGACACAAAAGCAGGAGAAACAGATGTAAAAGAGACAGGGCACCATGCAAGGGGTACTGGGCCATTCATTTGTTATTTGGCTCTAGAATGGAAGTGCAGGGTGTCTGGGTGTGGACTGATTTCCTTTGCCTAGAAATTACCTACGGATGGCACAACTTCACACACAAAAGGTAATTTTATTAAGCAGGTGACTTAATATTTCCCCTTGAGAATTTAAGTGTAACCTACATTTAAGGTAAGACTTTGTAATTGATCAGTGGAGTAACAGGTGCAGTATTCTTAGAGGAAGGAGCAGAAGGAGATATAAATATGAAAACCCTCCAGAACATTTTGGAATGGGTTGTTGTTCTTCCAGCCACAGTTAAGTGCTAAGCTTTTCACCTTGAGTGTCAATTCTAATAATATTACCTTTACAGGCGCTTATTCCGGGCTTAGATTATAGCAATCCGTAATACTCACTAGATAAAATACTGTCTAGTTGCTCATAAGAAAATATTGAAATCAGTCAAAAAATGTTTAGCTTGCATATTGCCTGAGACAGAGCTGGCGCGGGGCCAGCAGGCAGGGTGTTATTGGGAAAGCTGAGCAAATAGCTCACAGGGAAAAGAGCTGTGAATTTAGAAACCTTCAGGTATTGTCATGTCAGAGAGTCTTAGGAGTTCAACGGAGACACTGCTTTTGTGCACAGATTTTAAAAATATATACCACACAATTCTCTTTGAAAATTACTCTGTTAAGTAGAGTTTGTTGTAAGTTTCATGCCATAAATTCACTCAGAAAACCTCCCCTCTCCCCACTCCATGTTAAATCCCATCCTTTTATATTGTGAAGGATGGAAACCCTAGAGGAAGGGATGGGTGTCGGCCCTCTGTGGAAAAGCACTGCCCTTCTTCCAGGGCACCTGGAGTGTAGGTGAGAAGAGAAATGGGAAGGAGCAGGAGGCAAGGAGCTGGACCTGGGAGCCCAAGCACTGGTTTGTGTAACCGCTGTCTCCGTCAGCCGGCATTCAAAGCCAGTGAAGTTGAGAGTTGGTACCACCTGAGAACATTTTTCAGGACTGTTTAGGGCTAGGGTTCAAGAGAGGCCCAAAGTCAAGTGAGTTGGAAAACTGATGTGCCATCACAATTCCCGTGCTTCTGAACACCTGTAACCCCTTTCAAGGCAGTGAGAGAGACCAGTGGCTGGGTGGTTGACGTGGAACACAGTGTGCAGATCAGCAGGACTGGCTGCAAGTCCTAATTAAGGCGCATTTGTTGTTTTCAGTGTCTTGGCGCAAGCATTTGGTCCAAGAAATGGAAAGAACTCCTTACATGTCATGAGACCTGGCAGGGCTGGGTCCGACTCCCATGTACTCGCAGACAGCATGGGAAGTGAGGGGGCTGAGAGGTATCAGGGTCAAGGGGAAGAGCCCGCATCCACAGGTGGCTAAGGGACAAATTCCTCTGTAAAGCCCATGACAACATACAACTTACACAGGGCGAGAAAGGCGAGGGATTATCTAGGCCAGTGGTTGGCAAACTCATTAGTCAACAGAGAGAGCCAAATATCAACAGTACAATGATTGAAATTTCTTTTGAGAGCCAAATTTCTTAAACTTAAACTTCTTCTAACGCCACTTCTTCAAAATAGACTTGCCCAGGCCGTGGTATTTTGTGGAAGAGCCACACTCAAGGGGCCAAAGAGCCGCGTGTGTCTCGCAAACTGCAGTTTGCCAACCACGGCCCTAGACAGTTAGACTGTGTGATAATTAACATGAACCAAAGAGGGGCAAGTTCAGAGTTCTGGAACTGATTCTGACTCCAACTTTGATAAAGAGACAATGAGGAAAACTAATTAAAAGCTGTTCTTTTTCTTTATCCGAAATAAGCAAATCAAGCCCGGTAAAATAAAAACTAGTTGAAATTAAACATTATCGCAAGACAGGAAAACCATGTATGCTGTCATTCTGGGACTCTTAATAGAGACAAATCAGTTGTTTTTAGTCGTGTGCTATGAGCCTATGAAGGGCATGACAGATAATAGGCTCGAAATTTCTGAAGTTACTGCACAGCAAAATTTGTTTTTTCCTCAGGCGTTCAATCTTTTCCTCTAGTAATTTTGTACATGACACTCTTTTTTAGTGGGTGCATTAATAATCTATAAGTAATGGGTTGTCAGGTGTCAGTTAGATAAGATTAAAAGACTGTTTAAGCATTATCCATGTGCCGCTTTGCATGCGTTTTATAGGTCAGGAGAAATAACTTTTTGAATTGCGGTTGTATGCACACGCTGGGTTGTTTTTTTCCAGTCTCTCTCATTTGGCCCTGCTCCAGGTTTACGTGGAAGAACTGTATTATGTTACATAAATCCTGAGTGTAGGAGCAGATTGGAAACTCACACTGTGTGAACCAAGGGGACAGATGTCTCCACTGTCTTCTGTAAGCTGATTTTCGTTTTTCCAGTGTTACTCCTTTTCTTCTGAAAGGAAACTTTGTCAGGGGAAGCAGCCTCCGCCCAGAGAGACCCTGAAGCTTAGACATCCAGAGGTTCCTAGCAAGTCAGGTTTAGGTCTATTCTTGTCAAATCTGTCTTAAGTGTGTTTACATATAGTTTGCCTTTCTGGTATTTTCTGCTTGCACAGACCTGATCTCCACCTATTTTGTGTCAACAGTTGCTGAGGCTGGTGTTGGGTGATTAACCATTGAGCACCGAAGCACCGGGCTGTGCCCACAGAGACCCCCTCTCCCCTCTCACTTACATCATCATCTTGCTTCAGGCTGCGCCTACATAAAACAAACAGCATTTCTGAGTGGTTAAAAAGTCAGCCTGAGACATGAAAAAATGGGGCAAATGTTGCCTTTTTGTTGAATAAAACAATTTTCTCAGAAATGGAGTGGAGCCAGGGGCGCGGGGGAAGGAAGTGTTTCTGAGGGCCAACGTTGTCTTGGATCCGGGCCGCCTCGCTCCAATGTGTGAATGCCTAGAGCTTTGTGTAAATGCTCAGCGTTTCATTCTGTTCCTGTTTTAATTTTTAAGGGGAAAGAGAACATTAAAAAACAAAACAAAACACAACCCTCCAGCAACATGGATGCCTGCAACTTTGGCAAATACAAGAGCTCCCTGTTCAATGCCTTCATCATTGTTGATATTTTCCTCTTTAATTTATTTCCATTCTTACAGGGCTTTTCAGCCTGACCCATTAGTATGGGAAATAATTAACTCTATTGGGCTCTTGACACCTGAACAATAACAAATAAACGGAAAACCTTAATGGGCTCCCATCCTTGAGCGCTCCCTTTTCCTTTTTACCCTCTTAACTGATGTGACCAAAGGGCCTAAGCCTCACAAGATTTAGCTCCATCTCTGAAGAAGGAAAAGATATTTCCCTTCGCAAACACATTAACTCTTTCAGGCCTATGGGGATTATTGGTCTTGGGTTCTAAACGTAGTTTAGTTTAAAAACAAATTGCAGGTCATTGGAAGATCTGGCTGAATAGGGATCAAGTCACTGGTTTTCCAGAATAGTATATGGCCTAGGGATAGAAGTGACATGTGCTGTGATTAAAAGCATATGTAAGTGTCTACTGTTTTCTTTCTACTCTAGGATGCTGATTTCAGTGTACACCAGTATGTTTGCGGGTTGTTGTCTGGTTGAGGAACTTTGTTGGCCTATATCCCTAGAACATCTGCTATGGCTGACTTTATTTGATCCCTAGTTTGGGTTAGAGTTCATATGTACTTGAGGGCAGGGAGTAGTGGGTGGCGAAAAGTTAAGTGAAGGAACTGTACATGTCCAAAGATGTCAGATCTCAGCCCCATGGCTTGTCACCTGGCAATGCCGTTTACAAAAAGGAAAGTGCAATGGATTATGGCAGAGATCCCCATCCTTAGGGCCAAGTCGGGGTGGAGGGAAGAAAAGTCATATCAGAATCATTCTGAGTGACTGCAGTATAAAAAAGCATACTGAGAATTAACTTTTAATTTTAGTCCTGTCATTTCATTTGAAATTGCAAATAACGAAGGGATATGGGATTTTGACATTTATCAAAAGGGGGCCTGGATTGAAATTTTGGAAACCCTGTGCTATGGAGCAACAGAAGCACAGTATTTTATGTGTCATGTGACAGTTGAGGCTCAGGCTAAGGCCAGTTAGAGGTGAGGAAGGGGCTGATTTCTGCTCCAGTACCTCTTCCAGTCTACCCTTACATATTTACTTTTAATAGCTTTCATTGATATATAATTCACATACCATGCAATTTACCCATTTAAAGTATACAATTCAGTGAGTTTTTGTAGGGAAGCTATCCCCACAGTCAATTTTAGAAAGCTTTCACCACCTCAAAAAGAAATTCTGTACCGTTCATCTATCTTGTTTTAATTTTTTTATTGGAGTAACATTGGTAAATAACATTATATAAATTCCAGGTGTACCACATTATAATTCGATACCTGTATACTCTATTATCTGTACCCTTTAGCTAATACTCTACCCTTTACTTCCATCCACCCTACCAGCCCTGGCAACCATGAATCTACTTTCTGTCCCTCTAGATTTGCCTAGTCTGGATATTTCACATAAATGTTATCATTTAATATGTGATCATTTGTAACTGTTTTTTTCTCTCTCTTAGAATAATGTTTTTAAATTTCCACCACATTATAAAGAGTGTCATTAGTACTTTTATTTTTATGGATTAATAATATTCCATTTTATGGATGTACCATATCTTGTTTATTCATGCATCATTGGTGGACATTTGAGTGGTTTCTACCTCTTGCTGCTACAAGCATTCATATATAAGGGTGTGTATTTTTGCATGCCATTAGATATTTTTGAGAATCATAACAGTGTCCCAACAAAACCCTGTCTTAGGTTTTACAATTTTCAGAGCACTTGCCAGTGTTTTGACTGTAATAATTGTGTGTAATATTGTACAAGGAAAAGGGTAGCCACTCATAAGTGGAATTCATATTCTCCAAACTTTTTTCAGGGTGCCTTAGATGCCCATAAGCATTTTTCAAAGATTTGACATATTCTAAGAGGAGATCATTTTTTTTTTGGTTTCAGTGTCTTTATTTAAAAAATTTGTCATATGCCTCAGTTGAGTGATTTTTGCCTTTTAGTATAAGAGGTTCCATTTATATTTAGAGGGCAATATTTTGACATACATTACTGGGGTTTTAAGCCTTCCTAATTGAAACACAAGTTATAATGAACATTCTAAGGAATAGAGACAGGCCCCCATTCAAGTTAAGTCATCTTTATTGTGGCGTTCTATAGCCTAACCTGGCAGGTGAAAGTAGAAATCAAGCTAAATTCTGAGATATTCTCCCTTGGTATGAGTGGAGACTACAGGGCAGAAAACTTTGGGGTTGGAACTAAGGCAAAGAAAGGAGAGATCCTAGAGAAAGGAAAAAGCTCACAGAGGTTAATAAAATTAAATGGGTTTCAGGAGTACAGATATGTAATACATCATCTGTATATTGTATTGTGTGTTCATCGCCCCTAGTCAGGTCTCCTTCCATCACCATTTATCCTTCCATTATTCTCTTTACCTCCCCAACCTTCTTTTTCCTCCAGTAATCTACTATACTGTCTATGAGTTTAGATTATTTTTAGAATTTAAAAAAAATCACTTTGCAATTTGCTTTCAAGAAAAAACTTTGTTCTATATAACCAAGTGATAAAATGTGTGGACATTATTTCAACATCTAAAGTTCAAAATAATACATGGGTTTTGTTATTTCTTTGTGTTAAAATGTTCAACTAATTAGTGATTTCTTTTTACTGCTTTGCTTTGAAAAAAATTTGTATAGTAATTAATTTTCTCAATTTCAGCCTTTTCTAGAGTAATTTAACAAATATATCCATCACTGAAGGGACCACTGACTGATGGTCTTAGTGTGATTGGAGCAAATTCCAATATTGTGCTTCCAGGGTAGATGGGGAGCAGGACCTATGCTCCCTTCTCCCCTCCTGTCCACTCTCCTCCTCCACCCTCAGACACACGGATGATGTATTGCAGTCCTGGAACTGTCAGATCCTGGAGGAGCTTGAGAAACTAGAGAAAGGTGCCAAAAGCATGATTTCATAAGGTTTGACTTGAGATGGAGTCAACTTTCTTAAGCATCTTAAAATCATGTTTCATGAAATTTTATTTCATAGTGAAAGGTAATGTAGAAGGCTTGGCCCCTGAAGACTGCCAGTTATGGATCATTAAATCCAATAAGTGAATGTAAATCCAAAATGAAGAATTCCAACAAAAAAATTTTGAAGTTGATTTCTTGTTTTAAAGAACAGAGCGTTATTTGGGAGAAAGCTAGAACTGTTTCCCTGAAGGGTTTGTTTATAAGACAGGCTTAAAGTTATTAGAAAATGCTGAGTTTTAAAAAAGTATAATATATATGGTTTTATTTAAATGACTGTGATAAAGTTGAAGGAAATGCTACGTTAAGGAAAATTTATGGACTGGAGAAAGGACAAAATTCTGGAATTCAGCAACTATCTTCCAATGTGACATTTTACAGTTGAAGATTTAATTCTATAGAAATATTTATAAAATTATCAAAATGAATTATGTATCAATTAAGTATTATACTTGCATATTGTTTATTTTTAACTGAATAAAGAATAATGCATGCAGATATCATCAGTTCTTATACTTAAAAATGCATGGTATTAATTTTTATTATAAAGTATTAACATTAAAGTATTATTATTAAAGTGTAGCTATTCCTAACTATAGCTAATCTAAGATGAGTATAATTTACACTTCCTTTGATGAGTGGTATTGGTATAGTAGGCATTTTTACTAATATATCCTGGTATTTAGTGAAATCTTTTTTTGAATATTAAGTTGCTAATTTTAGTTTCTCGGGGAGATGGGAGAGTATTGTAAAATGATATTCCTCCATTAAATGGATACCAATCTTCCTGCTGACTATTCACTTATGCCTAGTTGGCAAGAAGCACCATGGGGATGACTGACAGTCATGTCATTGTTTAGAAACAGCGGCATTTTGATTTTCTGTGGTTCACCGAGTTGGCAGTGACTTGCTAAAGTAACAAAATGTGGGCACCCCTTAATCATCAGTGAATAAAGCAGGGCTGCAAAGATTGAGTAATAGACTTAATTGAAGCAAGGTGAAAGTGCCTTTTCTGAAAGTGAGCACATCATTTTTCCTTATTTTTGTTGGTATTAGGGAACCATACAAGGAAGTGTAAGGGGGTAAAATTATGGGAAAGGGGCAAAGCTGTGTGGAAAAGTTGCCTGTGGCCCAGGAAAATGCACCTTGTGTTTTGGTTCAGATGGATGCCCCCTATAATCTCTCCACCTTTCCTGATTCTCACGGAGGGGAAACTAAACTTAGCAATCCAGTTTTGTGGGAAGGAACCAGGCAAGGAGTGGAGGATAAACTAAGGGACAAAGGTCAACTTTAGAAAGCTGTTCTACTAGATCTTGCTCTGAAAACTATTCAGGTATTCAGAGACTGAGAAGAAAAGGAGATAGGTGGGATTAGCAGAATGAAAAAATTTTAAAGCCTAATGATAAAAAAAAAAAATTAGGGGGCCAAGAGAAGGAAGATAAAGCAAAAATTCCTTTTTTTTTTTTTGTTTTTGCATAAGTCAGGATTCATCTTCCATTCTCCTTATCTGATTCCTATTTAAAAATTTAAAGAATAAAATTCAATTTGGACATGATCCCCTGTATATTTTTGAAGATTTTGCTTCCCTTTCAACCTCCCATTCCCCCTTATTAGGACGCATGTCCTAAACAAATAACTAAGTAAAAAGAAATATATCTCAGTTCATTTTGACATGGAATAAAGCTATAAAGCCAATTCATTAAATTACTTTTCTTTTTTAAAATGTCTTGTTTTGAGAAAGGAGATAGTTTGGTCACAGGAAGGAATTCTAATCCATGATTCTTTGAAAAAAGGGAATATAAGAATTCTTTCCTTTATTCAGTTTTCTACCGCCTACAGGGGGTCCAGTTCTTAAAGAGTACTTTACAAAAGAAGATTGGGGTTTCAAAGCAAAATGGATTTGAAAAAATATACCTTGATGTTCAGGATGTAACGTGGAAAGGCAAAAAGAATGTTTCCCAACCTGAAAGCACACTCCACTGAAAGGCTTACCTTTTAATTGCCCGGTTTATGGCAAATTTGAACTGCATTTTATGAAATCAAAGTGTGAAACTCCTTTAAGGAAGAAGAAAAACTGTCCTGTTGTCAGGTATTCCTGACATTATAATCTGAATTTTAAGGGCAGTAATGGTTGGTCATAAGTTGTAAAAGTTTTCTCTTATGTCTTTAAACTAACAAACTTTTTAAAGAGACCTTATTATCAATATGGACAACTCTAAAGATTGTATGGAGTTCGTGGATATATTTTATTTTAAACTACTTTGTGGTTGTTGGAGAATGTATATTTTATTGTACATTCAAATTGGAATTTTGTCATTTTCTTCTTTTAGTTCTCTCTAAAAACACTGTTTCTTCTTATGTTCAAGCTCTCATATATACTTATGTATTTATATATAAATGTTGATATATATTTGTACACCCACATGTGAGCTTAAAATAAGTATTTTACTGATGCTTCTTGAAATGACAGTATTTTAAGAAGGAAATATGTTCATGAAAGTTCACATAAAATCTAAAGTCCTTTTTTTGGTTCACTGTTTAGAAAATTCTTGATAATTTAGAATCTTCCACAATGGAAAGTAAAGCATTCTGTCACAAAAGCAGGGAGGATGAGACACAAGGTCAAAGGGCATTTTAGAAACAAACAGCTGGGCCAGTTTATTTAAACAGATACAGGGATGGGGGAACTGACCTCTGTTTGACTTATAGTGGGAGGAGCAAGAATGTCATTTTATTACTTTGCCCAGAAGGAAAATGTTTTTGTATCTGAATTCACCCCGAAGCCATCTAAACACATGGCTTTGTTGTATGTAGCATACTTCCAAAGAGAGTACATAGAAGATAGAATAGGATAATGATAAAATATACTAAAGAAAATCAAATGTTCAGATGGTTTTAAGATCAAAGAGATCATGTTTTAAAAAATAAAATATTTGGTTATTAGTTATTTTTAGATAATGATATCTATCACGACTCCAGATAACAGTGTATTTCATATAAATATAGGAATTGTAATTTGGTAACATTCTGAGAGTTTATGATGTCCTATATGAGTTGATAAAGTTTTTAAAAATGAGAAGTTCGAAGTATGTAGTTCAGACAAGGTGATTAGGTGTTCCTGGGTTTTCAATGTTTTATTATTTTTATTTTATTTAGTGAAATACCTTCATGTCTACATATCCTAACAGTAGCCTACATTGGTGTTGTCAATAATAACAACTGGTTACTGCCACCAAAAGAAAAGCAACAGTACCTAGTACCTGGGGCCCTTACTTGAGAGGCTGTGGTGAAGTGTTTACTTGCTACTTGGGGACCAGAGCAGGGCTAAAATAACAGCATTTAGTGTTGTCCAGAGAGGCACACGGACAAACCTCAGCATAGTGAGCAGAGTGTGGGCCAAATGATGAATGGACTCAACATCCTAGAACAACTCACATCCTAGAATAGCATTGTTAAGAAGCACAGATGTGTAACCTAAGGAGAAGAGGGGAGAAGCCAATGAGCATGATGGCTATGGTTTAAATATTTGAAAGGCAGTCCTGAAGAAGTAATATTTAAGTTGTTTCAATTACCCCAAGAAGTTGTCCTGGTGAAAGCACTTTAGTGAAGCAGAAGCTGCTGATAGTTGCCTGGCCCATAGAATGAGTGGGCTCTCAGGTAAGGTGGCAAGTATGGTATTAGAACAGCCCAGCAGCGGTTACCCCTCCTGATACCCATTACATGGGGGATATAAAGAGTGAAAGCAAGTCAGTGATCAAGCTAAGTGACCATTAAAGCCCCTTCCAAAACCGAGGTGTGGTTTTTCTATCATTCCTTGGGTTTAACTGTCCTGGATTCAAACTTGAGTTGGTTATTATGGATTGGTCTTTGGAAATCTGAATATACAGATGGGAAGGAGGCAAGCTATGGGCTATGGATAAATCAAGCCACCAAATCTTCTTTTTCATAGTTTTATATTTGTCTATATACACTAGCAATACAGTCATCAAAATCCCCAATCTACAAAATGTTCAGTCATGCTTATTCTTGGAATCAACGATAATGTTCAGTCCAGTTTATTCTTTGGCTCAAAACCAGCTCATTTAAAAATATCTGTGTACTTCACAATATTCTAGATGGGTGGCACAGTAGTGGCCATGCTCTGGTTAGGACATTAGAGAGGGGGGTACTTGATACTATTCGCCAGCTATCTGTCACTAGGCAATTTATTAACATCTCTGGGTAACATGTGACCTCAAATAAGTCATTTAATTTAGCAGACTGTGGCTTCTCATTTGTTAAAAAGTGCTCTTCCTATTTTTAGATAAGTAGTATAAATCATATCCACAAAATATTATGTTTTAAAAAGGACTTTTAAAAAAGTTACCAGATTTCCTTCACCCTTTAAGCCTGCAGACTATGAACAGTAGCATAGATAGAGTTGATTTTTGGTCTCTTTACCTAGATTAGTTACTATGAAAATTACTTTTGGTATATGCAGAAAATTAATATTAAATAATTTTCTAATTGGTCATGCAGTGAAGGCAGCTAATGAAAAGGCAGAATTTTTTTTTCACTTTAATTGGTTATTTCACATGGTGTTTGTGCTACACCTGTGCTTATAATGAGAATGGAGAATTAATCTAACCTTCTGCTCACATGATTCCAATTTTCATGGTTTATACAAGATAATGATAACCTGATTTGCAACACAATTTGTTTTAGATCTGTGCTTTAAATATTTTTATTAGCAGTTCAGGGACTTCATATACAAGAACTGATATAATAAGTATTGCCACTAAGAGTTAGCACTAACGGTGTCCTTTTAGTTAGATTCCAGTGTCATTATTTATTTTAATTACTTCTCAGATAATGGAAAGACATGAGTGTAAGATATTAAGAATCTTCAAATGTCATGGAGTTTTCATTTTTCTTTTAAAAACCTGTCCCTGTCTGTTTAATGGCTTGGTTTGGGGGAATTATTTTTTTACCTGAAGAGGGGAGACTTACAAAGTAGAATTCATCCTGGACAGTGGATCCTTTAATTATTAATAGTGAATTATTAAACTTTTTACTGTATTTTTATGTGCTGCTCATGTTCAATATATTCAAATCTGAATTGAATTGAGAACTAAAAGCACTTTACTATTTCAGAATCTATGTCCTGTTCATTTTCTGTATTTGATATGTAACTCTTAGTATTAGGCAGTATAAATGAATCTTAAGAGTTAGAAATTTCATGAGCATGATTTTGGAGAGCTTGTAATAACCACTTTTTTTTTTTCCAGTGGCTAATCACTTTTGTATGGGCAACAAAAGTTGTACAAAATAAATCTTATTAAGACAATTAAGTGACTTAAATATTTTAATAAGATGTTTATTATAAATTTTCAGGTCTAGCTGGAGAAAGCAAGATTATAAGTTCAATTACTGTATAGCTGTGACCTCGCCTTGACCTCAGACTTTACATAAAGAGGAAAAAAAAAAAGCCACCCAAAGAAATCTCTATAAGGAATGCGTTTCTCTGAAGTCCCCAGCAGTGTGAGTTAGTGGTGATAAACTCCAGACATTCTCTCATTTGATGGTGTGCTGCCATCCCAGTTCATTATCTTAATAGTGGGCATTAAAATAGAATTAGGTTTGCAAGAGGTAGGGAAGGTTTCGATAAAAATTGTAAAAAAGAAGTCAGAAAACGTAAGATTGAAATGTCACTAATTAGGAGAGGTAACGGATGCCCTTATGGACATCCCGTGCTCCCCACCAAATATCTCCTCCCCCCCCCCCCCTTACAATTGAAAAGAGTGGTGGATGG
>JAAGEH010000041.1:30636668-30669168 GCA_011751065.1 Lasiurus cinereus | reverse complement strand
ATGGGAAAAACTGCAGTCATCAACAATGATTAATCAGCTGTTGCAGGCAGTGTCTTAAGGAGACTGGTAGGAGGAGGCATGGAAACCGAAAGGCCGTGTGTTTAGAAGCCTAATTGTCACATCAAGCATCATTGTCCCCATGCAACAACCACCACCTTATACATCACTTCCTGTTTTATGCAGCTCAAAAACATAGACTGAAGATTTATTTTTAATATGTTGACTTTATTTCTGAGCAAAGCATCGGTCATGTGTGTATTTTTCCATAGTCCCACCTTGGAGCATTTATGTAGACATTGTAAATAAATTTTGTGCAAAAAGGACTGGAAAAATGAACTGTATTATTGCAATTTTTTTTTTGTAAAAGTAGCAGTTTGGTATGAGTTGGCATGCATACAAGATTTACTAAGTGGGATAAGCTAATTATACTTTTTTGTTGTGGATAAACAAATGCTTGTTGATAGCCTTTTTCTATCAAGAAACCAAGGAGCTAATTATTAATAACAATCATTGCACACTGAGTCTTAGCGTTTCTGACGGAAACAGTTTGGATTGTATAATAACGCCAAGCCCAGTTGTAGTCGTTTGAGTGCAGTAATGAAATCTGAATCTAAAATAAAAACAAGATTATTTTTGTCATGCTGACTCCACTGCTTGAAAAATGTGTTTACTGCCCCTCAAAAAAAATTTTGATGATCAATGCAGTAAATATAAAAATTAATTTTGGCTCCCTAAGATATATATGTATTTGAAAATTTTAACTACAAAGTAAATTATTTAATAATAGTTACTGATTTCTTTAAGCTGACTTAATGAACTCCTAGTATCAGCAAATTTAAGGCCTAAGGGCACTAACCTAACTGTAGACTCAGAATATATTCAACAAAATTACTCATCTAATATCAGTGAAATTATTCTTGCTCATAATGGCAAACCAAGTACAGAGTTAAGTCTTTTACTAAGGATGTTACCTATGATGAGCAGTAGATGTTTATTAGGAAATTAACTATGTGAATTGAAGAGGCCAGACTTCAAAATCTAATTTTTATAAATATGCTCTATGTTCTCATTGGGTAAAACTGGTTATTAACTAATTTTCCAGAACAGCTGTACAGAATTTCTGCATGGCAGCCAGCTAAATGGTACAAAATAACATGTTTAAGCTGGAATAGCTTATAATTTTATTTAAATAAAATTGCTGCTATAAAAGTGCTTCCCAAAGCTAAGGAAAATACACAAATATTTTAATTAAGGCAAATTCGTTTTTAAAAATCAGCCTTTAAGCAGTGATTGCTTTGTAAACAAAGGATGGGTTGGAGGAGAGCGCCTCAAACTCAACTCTGACATGCAGGCCCGTGCCACTCTATAAACCCGCCCTGAACAATTCTATTTTCTATTTGAAAAGGGAAACCAGCTGTGGGTTGGCTTTACTAGGTGACATGTGATTGACTGACTCACCTGCGGGAGCAGCAGTGCGCACTCTCACCTTTTGTTTATGGGGCCTTGTGTCTAAACACGTGGACACGGGGCGGATGGAGAGTCAGACTCAGCCTTCCTCAGGCCCCCTCCCTCCTCCACAGCACCCCCCACTCCACCCCGCCCCCACCCCATATATGGAATTGTTTAAATTTACCCTTCAGGCCGGTGGCAATTCTTCTACATAAATAGTCCATATTAGTGAAATACTTCTCTTTTGATAGGTGGTTACTAGCCGTTAACAACCATTTATTTACTTTAAAAATTAATAACAAACTTTATAAACTAACCATCCATGTGCCCCTCTTCCCCAGTACATGCCTGGGTAGGTTTATTATTTTCTGCCTTTATTCTTGAGGAAGCTCTTGCCCGGTGGGGGAGGGAAAGGAACAGGAGAGGAGGTAGGGGGTGAGAGAGCTAGGGAGGGCAGAAGGAGGAGAGAGAGAGAGAAAGAGAGAGGGGGGGGGGATGCTCGCAGAAGGTACACGTGAAGAGGAATTAGGGAATATGAAGGCTATGAAAATCAAGATCATTATTGTCCAGTGAATTAGAAAAAAAAATAAAACAAAACTGTGTTCTTTCCCTGCGTCCCCTCTCTGTGTGATGGTTTTGTGATCGTCTTGCTCTCTGCAGGTCCTTTTTCCCTGCCTGGACACCCCACCTCTCCCTTACTGCTATTTTAGCTCTTCCTCTTGTAAATTTCAGAGCCAGCTCCGAGGTTGTGGAGGACGCTTAATGGAAAGAGGGAAATAATAGAGGCGCTGAGAGTATTTTTGCTGTTTCTTAAAAGGGAAAAACAAAACGCCCTCTCCTAAACAAGGACACACAACTGTACCTGCTTTTTATTTTTATTGGGGGGGGGGGGGGGCACTGGCTGAACGAGACTACTTTTTAGTGTGATTTAGATATTTTGCAAAAAAAAAATCAAAAATATTTTACCCTATCATATTTAATCAGTTGTAATTATAACACATTCGAAATGAATAATATGTCTTGACAGTATTTTTATTGTTATTGTTCCTCGCATGATGTTCGACTGCTTTAGAAGCACAGGAAAGAGAAGTAAACGCGCTACAAATGGGGAATTACCCTCGTTTAGCATTAAAATTCATTTAGATAAAATTGCCACAAACATTTAAATGGGAAGATTAGTTCCCCCTCACGCCTTATTGCACTCGCTCAATGGTTCCGTTAAGAACATTTTACACGTTGGAAATTCCGTCTTCTCAGACGGCTTGCTGTTTCCTAGTTACCCACATTCAAAGCAAAGGCAGCAGCAAAGGCAGCCGCAGCCGCAGCAGCAGCAGCAACAGCAGCGGCAGGAAAAAAAAAAAAAAGTTTTGGCAACTGGTCTGCAATTCATCCGCTGCTGGCCTAGCCCCCCTGGCCCAGAGCGGCCCTCCCCCACCCATCACCTTTCCCCACTCCTACCTTTCTCCCCTCCCCCCATTATGTAAATTGCAGAGTCCAGTCTTGGAAGAAACACGTTGCTTAGTTGCATTTGTATGCAATGTTAAATCATTTGTATAAAATGCAAAGGAATATAAAAAAAAAACAGTCTCCCTCCCGCTCTCCCTTTCTCCCTCTTCTGTGCCGAACTGAAGGTTTCGTTTGAAAGCGCTGAGTTCCTCACATCTCCTACTCTGAGCCCACAGGCACGTTTTTTGGCTTTCTTTTCCGCCAGGACATTTCCAGGAACCTCACCGCCGCTGCTTGCTTGTATTAGAAACGTGTGAAAGAATTAGTTTGAAAAGTCCATGCAACGTCTAGTTTCTCCCTCTGCTCTTTCTCCCTCCCTCCCTCCGTCCCTCTCCCTCCTCTCTCTCTCTCTCTCTTCCCCGTCCCTCCCTCCGTTCTCCCCCTCCCCTCGCAGGGCCGCAGGAAAAGAAGAATATCGGCGTCGACTGCCATCTTTTGGGGATTTGGAAAAACGACTCGGTAGGAAACGGAGGGAGGCGGAGGAGCAGAGGGTGGGAGGGAAACCCCCTTATTATCCTGTGTCGGAACTGGATCCCTTAATCTGATGCTTAAATATTTGATGTGGAAAAATTACCCATAAAATTAGTTACTAACAATTTCAAATTGAAATCACTTATCGAATTATAAACGCATTACAGCTGTATGGATGGTATTAGGAGTTCCTCGGGAGGCAACGGGTGTCTCCTTGCGGTGCGCCCCCGTCGGCGGGTTTCGCCCGGGGAGAGGCGCTCCCGCGGAGCCCGGGGAGGGGGTGGGCAGGGCGGATCGAGCGCCCCGGTCCCCACCGGACACCGAACAGGCAGCCGGGCCCGGCGAGGCGCCGGCTCGCTGGGCTTGCGGGGAGGAGAAGAAGGAGGGGAAGGAGCGGCGAGGGGAGGCTCGAACCTGGGGCCAGAGGCGCCTACCCGAACTCGTCACAGTGAAGTCGCGAGAGATTCGGAAAAGGAAAAACACAGCCCTGTCCGCCCCTCCGGCCGGCGTCTCCCTAGAGGCGCGCAGACTTCGCGCTCAGCACTGGCTGCTGTGTGCAGCGCCCCCCGACGTCGGCGAGAGGGGACGGGAGGGTGGGGGCAGAGGCCGGTGGCCCCAGGCGAGGCCAGGCTCCGCGCCCCGAGAGAAAACCACACAGGCCGGGGCGACAGCTGCGTGGCGTCCGGGCCAGCACACGGCTGCCCTCGCCTCCTGTGCCGCACCCACTCCCGGCCTGCGCCCGCCCGGGTGCTGGGGCGCACAGGTCGCTACTCCGGCCCGACTGCAGCGCTTCCAGGAGCCTCCTCCTTCCTCCCCACGCAACCCCAAAGTGCAGCCTAAGGGCGCTGCTGATTTTGTCCCTGGAGAGAAGGCAACCTCGCAAAGGCACCTACAGGAGGGACGGCGGGTCCCCTTCCCTCAGAACGCTGGGGGTGCTTTGTAATGGGCCAGAGGCTTCCTGTGAGCTCCGTTCCAGAGTCCCACAGAGCTCTGGGGACCAGACCCTGAGAGCTTGGGGACCCGGGCAGAGTCCGCCGAGGAGCCACAGTAGGGGAGCCGTGCACAGCACCTCCACGCCCCGGGCGGGAGCGCCTGGGCATCTTTAGAAACTTCTGCAAACGTCCCCTGCCTCTGGGGTCCCAGCAGGCCCGCGGCCCCAGCGAAGGCAATAACAACGTGACTTGGCGCAAAGCTCCAGGCAGGCGCTGGGACACCGGGCGGAGTGGCGTGGCTTTGGGTTGTGGGGCGCCCCGTCTGGCCGGGTATTTCCTCTGGTCCTGCCTCCCTTCTCCGTGGGCCGCCCGCCACCCCTCCTCCCCTTCACCTCCCCCCCCCCCACACACACACACTTGGCTGTTGGGCGGGCTGGCTACACTCAGGGCGGCCAGGTGCGGAGTCCACGTGAGGCGGCCATCCCGGGGCACGGGGGCGGTGGGTGAGGGGGGGACAGGAGGCATCGCCTCTGGAAGGCGGCGGCCGGTGGCTGAGAGGGCGGTGTGGCTTCCCTCGTGGGCCCGGTCTGCCCGCCACCAGCCAGTGACCTTCTCTCCGGAGGCGGAGCTGAAAGGAAAAACAAACAATATACTGAGCAGCCAGTTCCCCGGCTTCGGGGCGGTGAGGAGTCTTCGCTCTAAAAAGACGGGCACTCCTGGGGTCTCGGTGGGGACAGGGCGGGTGGGGCGCATTTCAGGGTCCGGGACCTGGTGGGGCCCCGCTCAGGGGCCGCCCTGCGCGCGCTGCCTCCAGCCCTGGGGAGCCCGCTCGCCGCCGGGACACAGGGCGGAGAAGCCCGGGAGAACCGGGATTTCGTTCTCAGCCAGTCTCCCATCGATCGGCTCGGTCCTGCTCACCCCTGCCCACTCGCAGACACACTCACCGCCACCCTACCACACTAAGTTCATTACCGGAGCCGTGATTTTAATCTCCAGGAGCAAAACGGGTCCCTGGACCTCGCCGAATAGGAAAGCAGAGAATCAAGTCACCTGCTCGTGTGCCCGCCCGGCCCACTCCTCCCGGTGGGGGCCTCGAGGGGCCGGGCACCTGGCGCGGGGGCCCCTCGCTCGACGCTGGGGCGTGCCCGGCGGGGGTCAGGGACCCTGAGTCTGCGTTCTGCGCCTCGGCGACCTTGGGCGCGGGCGGGATCGCGCTCGCCCGCTCGCCTCCACGCCTCCCTTCTGCATTTCCTCTGCCGCCCTCCTCCCGGGCACAGCGGCGCTCTCTCCCTCCTCCCTCCCCCCAAAGGGGCGCGTTCCCCTTCTCTCCCCAGCGGTTCCTGGCTCTCCACCCCCATCACCCCGCACCACGGCGGGCTCAGGTCCCGCTTGGGGGTCTCGGGAGCCCATCTGCTTTTGCTCCCGCCTACCCTCCCGGGCATGGGCGGGTGGGATCGCCCGGAGAGGCCCTTTGGAAGCCACTTGCTGAGGGCACCTTGGGTCTTTAAACAGCCGATCCCTGGATCTGGGGGAGATCCCGCGCCCACGGATACTTCTCTCTCCAGTAAACCCAGCAAAGCGGCAAACACCTCTCGCAGCCGCCTGCTCCCCATCCCCAATCCCGCTCCCCCGCCCCCCCACCCCGCCCCCGCCTTGGCACAGAGCGGCGTCTGGCACCGCGGGGAGATGGAGACGAGCCACGCGCCCCCGTCCAGTCCTTGCTGGCCGACCCACGAGGCGCCAGCCTGTTCTGGAGACTCAGTTTCCACCAGACTCTCGTGAACGCGGGGGAAATACAGCGCGGTGGCGGTGTGCGTCCGCGCCCGCCCGTGCAACCCCCACGCCGCCCCAACCTGATTTTCAGGACGCGCGTTTTCAGGTAGCCCCACGCAGTGAAGGGCCCGCTTTGTGTGTTATCTCGTGGGGGCGGGGATGCCAGAGGAGGAGACTCCCCCACCCCCGCTCCGGTCTTTAATGTCTGAAATAACGAAATGCCTGTGTGGCAGCTGCTGCTGGAGCCAAAACTAACTCTTTGGAAGACGGAAAAGAGTGAGAGGCAAAGAAAGACTGTTCATTTTTTTTCCTTTGGTGCCGTTTGGGATGTCATCTGTTTCCTTGGCGACTGTGTTCAGCCCCCGGAGCCCCTGGGCTCCTGGATTGTTAGGGGGGAAAAGCATGCTATTTCTGCACCGTCATTTATCACTGTCACCGCATAATGATTCCCCTTGCAGCCCCTTATTGATGTTTGTAATTGCATTATCTCATAAAGGAGGATGATCAATGAAACCGAGCCGTGCATTCTGGGGTCAGAGGAAGCCAAAGTACTGTTTGTTCCCTTTAATACAACAAGTACTCATTATCTTTAGGTCTGCATTCAAAAAATGATCTGATCTGGGGCTGACCCTGTCGGACATCCCAACACTTTTTAAAACGCGGTTTGTGTAACCTTTTGCTTAAATGCTAAATCAAGTACCTGTCTTGCATTTCAACGAAACAGGGTGCTAAAGCGGAATGGGAAAAAGCGTCTCTTCTTTTCTTTCCTTCTTTCTTTCTTTCTTCTTCTTCTTCTTCTTTTTTTTTTCCCCAGGAGGGGTGCAATCGTCTGAAGGTGCATGCGATTTTTACATTGCAAGCGTCCAGTGATATCATGTAGAAAAAGCAACTCCTAAGACCAGAGACTCAAGTTATCTGATAGATGAAAAAAATTGGAGGTGAGGGGAAAATCTATCTGGGAGCATTTAACAAGGTCGGTACTAAAAGATCAGAATAAAAACACATCCGGTTTAATTAATAAGAGCTATAAACTGAAATAATCCCCCATGATTCTGCCCTTGCTTCTCTCTTTTATAGAGTCATATCTCTTCGGCTTAGATAAATGACTTTTGTGCCTGTTCGATTCTCACAACAACAATAACTAAATCAGTTGCACACTCTGTATCTAAAACCGTCTACAAACTCCAGCAAATAAAAAGAAGTTCATTTGTCTATTAAACACAAGTATTTGGTTGAGCAGAAATGTCCCAGTAACATGGGATGGAGTTCATGTGTAATCCCATGAAAATCAAGTCATCTTGTTGCAGTGAAGTAAATGAAAAAATACAAAGGCGGAAAGGTCCAAGTGTAATTTTAAACTAAATGCATTATTGGACTGTCAAAGTGAAACGTGTTGTGTGGCTGGGATGGAGGGAGTGGACACCAACTTCGCTCACATTTAACTGAAAGGTTTTAGAAGGGAAACAAGCACCCCAGGTTTGGTTATCATTTTAATTTGTGGAAAGAGGAGAAATAGAGACAATCCTAAAGCATCGTTTCAATAAATCAGGGTGAGACCCCTTCAAAGACAAAATTAAGCAAACAGTTATTTTGAACATTGCAAGGCTGTATATAACCAAAAAGAAGTTTTTCATCTTCTGAAGGCAAATTCTTCCATGTCAATAAGACTACCAGAAAAGGAAAAAGAAAGAAAAGACTGAGCCTAGATGCTTATTTTAAAAGTCCTAGAAATAATTTCTAAATTAACAATAGGCATCAATGTTTTAAATAGAAAGATTTAAATGAAAAGCCTTCATCATACGAGAAAGTAAGTAGCTAATAAATTAGAGTGTGTTCAGATATTTGACACCTTAACATAAAACCTTACGTTGAATAACAAAAGGCTACAATATTCCCATTTGGAAAAACAACTTTAGGGGGGAAGCTAAAAAAAGTTTTAACTGTATCGAACCATCATTTGTTTTTTCTCTAGAAGGCAGATTCTTATAAGGAGTATTATTTTCTAGGAATCCTATCAAATCACTTTACAATAATATATGTTTTGTATTATTCAAATATTTTGTTATTTTCGTTCTTTGAAAATGCTCAAACTGAAATGGATATGCAGCCATGCATATATTTAATATAAATATAAATGATATCTTAACATAAACTATTAAAGGGGAAATAAAACTTTGGGATTTGTCAGTTGAGATATAATTTTTTAACAGAAGACTTTGCTTTTCAAAACACACAAATAAAACCCCTCGATTTTAACCTATCAACACATCTTTTTCTTATTTGGTTGGGGATCTGGCATCCTGTACGTTTTCTATTTTTAATATTTAGTGTTATAGCCCACAGTTAAAATAATGAAAAATTAGTCTCGTTTCAGAAATTATTTATTTATGGAACGAACATGATTAAAACATAAACACACACGCAAACTGCAGCTGCAACAGAAAAAAAAAACTTGATTTACGGTTATTAAATCTTTGATCGCCATGTTAATGTTTCTTTTTCTACCTTTCATTTGCATTTTAATCTATCGAATCTTTACAATTTTGCTGCCTCCTATTTCAATGATTGATTACAGTTCCGAAATAAGAAAAAAAACGAGCCTAGCTTTTCTTTTTCCTTTCTTTTCTTCGCTTTCTCCCCCCACCCCCCTACCCCCTCCTCTTCCCTCTGGGTAGATTTCTGAAACTTTCTCTCAATGCTAATGTAGACAGGACAAATTAATTCTCCTCTTTTAAATGTCAAAGATATAAATAAAAAATGTTTTCGGTCCCAAACGTGAATATTTTCCCAGCCGCTTGTTTTCCAGTCATAAAAGATCATCCCAGCAAAACGCAATTAACAGTGAAAAACACACACACACACACACACGCACACGCACGCACACGCACACGGCGTGGATGTTGTAGAGGACGAGTTAGTGAGTTACAGAAAGGTGGTAAGTTCATTGTCCCTTCACCATCAGGAGCTGGGCCGGCTTCTTCCCCTCTCACACACTCAGAGAGTTGGTCCCCAGTCCTGTCTGGGATCGGAGTCACACACAAACAGAAACAAGCCCGGTGGGGGCTGGTGCAGAAGTTGGTTTCTGGGGACCAGCTCCATAAAGACAAAAGGGGCAGCGCGGCAGGGTCTGTTTGTTTTCTGTCCAGGCTTCCTACCTCTCTGCCCCCCTCTCCCTGCCCGGCCCTCCCCGCCCTCCTCCCCCGATTTCTGCCGCTCCTCGGATCAGACGGTCATTCGCTGACCGCCTTGCCCACACGCATCACTTTTCGCGCTGGCGTGCGAGCCACTGGGGCTCTGGGTTGGGAAGGCGCCCGCCAGCCACGGGCTGGGCTCCCTCTCCCAGCGGGGCTGAGAGTCCCTGGGGCCCTCACAGGCGCCAGCCCTGAACAGCCTGCGCCTCCCTGCAGGCTGGGAAGCGGGCCCGGCTGCGGGCTGGATACCTCACTGGGGCGCGGAGTGGGGCTGAGCCCGCGGGGTGCGAGCCAGGCCGGTGGGCGTGCGCGCAGGCTCTCCCACCGCCGGGCCGCGGGGCTGGGAACCTGCAAGGGGCTCCTTCACACCCCCCACCCCCCGCCCACCGCGGTGTCCGCACCCCGGGGCCCAGCCCTCTCGGCGGCGGACTTTTAACGCCCGAAGAAGACACTGAGGAGCCGGCCCTTGAGCGAGAACCGACTTCTCAGGCGGGTCCAGGCTGCAGGCTGGCGCCCGGGTCCGCGGGTAGCGCGCGGTGCCTGTGCGTAGGGCAGGCGGGAGAAGGCGGAGGGATGAGCCCCCAACCCCAAACCCGTACCGGGTCGAACACACCATATCAAGAATAAGGGTGAGCGCTGGAGAGGCAGATCCACCCCAGGCACCATCTCTCAAACCAGATCCTTGAACTCAGTGCGCACCCAAGGGCAGGCGGGCCATGGGAGCACAGACCACGTTCTGGGGGCCCTGTCACCACGAGTCTGCATCGCCCCCTTTCTCCTAGAGCCCCGGTGGGATGGCTGCCCCGAGGGGGGCGATCTTCATTCACGTGGACGCACGAGGCGGCTGAAATGAGGAGGTGGGGTGGGGGAAAGACATTTGATCCCTGCCAACCCTTTGTCTTGAAGCAGATCAGGCAGCCTGAAAAGAGGAGGAAAAGCAGAGTCTAGACAGGAAAACTTATTGTGTTCACCAAATATAAAAATGAACCAGGCGGCTGGGCACCTCAAGGGGTGAAGATAGATCCTTGTAGACAAGTGGGAAGACAAGACTGGGAAGATTTAAAGTGAAAGAAGCGGCAGATTATTAAGAAAGTAATAGTATAGTGTCCCATACACTACAGTTTTATTGTTGGGTAGTAACTACCCGACTTATTTATTGCCAGGGCTATATAATAGAGATAATGACCACAAACTCAAGATAAATATTTAGGCGCCCTGCCGGACTATTCTTTTTTATTTAAGACAGCAAGCCTGAAAGGTGAGCCTCATCGCCTCCCCTTCTCGAGGATCCGTCTTGCTTTCCACCATATTATAAGCATGACATGCAAATAAATAAGTACTGCCGGGCGGTGTGGGTAGGCCTGCAGGATTTATTTCAGGTGAGAGAGGAACATACACGGAATATGAATTTCCACAGGAGCTGCCGAGTGATTCCTTCCCTCTCCTTCTCGGCCGCCCGCTCCTCCCGGTCCCCCACCCCCTTTCTGGGGGAGCAGAGAGCGTTCCCCTGATAAAAAACATTAATGTGTCATGTCTCAACTCCCCGTTCCTTGACATATAGGTCTGGGGAGGGCTGAGAGGCAATGAAAAATGCAAAATGCGTCCCCCAAGTAGGCTGACTTGCTGGGACTGCTTAAAGAGATTCCTGCCGACAAAGGGAAGGGTGAGTTGTAATTATGACTTCCAGTAGGGGGGCAGTATGAGAAGTGTGTTAAAATCATTTTGAAATTTGCAAAGCGGTACAAAAAGTTTGCTGTCCCGGATCCGGGACTGGCCCCCTCCCGCTGAACAGATCCCAGGGGAACCTCCTGGCTTTGGGGACCTGCCTGCCTTTCTTGGCCCTCAGTTTCTCTCCCCGGAGCCTGGTAAACAATAGTCAGGTGATGGAATTACAGATGACCTTGCTGGTTGAGCGCCAAGGTCAGAAAGGAGCGGCGGCCCAGGTGTTGGCTCCGTCTGACGCAATGGCTGCACTAATAGTCACCTGGCTGGCCTTGAACGAGGCGGCCACGGAGAGCCTCTCTCCCCACCTGCTTCCTGCGACGACTCATGCAGATCTGGAGCCTGACAAGATGAAATCAGCCTCCTCTGCGGACACTCTTTTTCTTCCTCATTTTTTGGGTAATATTCAGACATATAGGTGTTTCAAGAACACAGTAGCCACCTATATTCAGAACGTCCTTTGATCTCTGTTTAGCCAAATAAATAAATAAATAAATCTACACCTAACAGTGAATTGCGATGGAGATGAGAGAGAGAGAGAGAGAGAGAGAGAGAGAGAGAGAGAGAGAGAGAGAGACCCGGGGTGAATCAGAAAGGTGTGGAGGGGAGATAGAGACCTCCTCGGGCCGCCAGAAATGGAAGGGGCGGGGGCGGGAAGAAGAGAGCAAGGAGCGAGCTGCCAGATGGGAGAGAAGAGGCCATCCTGTAATTTGCTGGCTTGTGTAAGAGATGATATTATGAGGCTGAGAACCAGAGGAGTCCTCGTCAATCTTTTACAATATTGGTGTCATTCAAGCACAACTTTATCTTTGAACCAGAATATCTGTTTCAATGATTTCCATAAGCACATAAATTATAATCTTCAGAGCCTTCAATATTTCTTTCGGTACTTTATTAAGTGTTATTGCAGAGGCCATTTGTGAAGTGAATGATTCAACTTTTAATCTTCTGAACACTACAGTGTATTCCACCGAGTTTCCTTTTCCAAATAATCTAAAATAACAAAAAGGAACTAAGCTCATTACATGAAAAAGTGACAAGCATTTTACTCTGAGCCTGGCAAGTTGCCTTGCTCACTTCAAAGGATGATAAACTAATTGTTTCCAGAGTTTATAAGTAATTAAGCTATTATTTGGAGAATTTATGTAACAGTTTTATTCACAATGGAACTTTCTAGTTAAAATGGCCAGAGACAAGTCTTAAAAAATACCAAGATTTTAACAATTAAAAAGGTCTGCCCTTATTGTTAATAATGAAAACTATTTTTTAGTTCTAAGAGCATTGGAAAATGTAAACAAATACAGTTTTCTCCTGATAGGTGGAGGTCATTATATATAATCAATGCTGAAAGGAAAATGAACATGTAATGGCTTCCAAAGATTAAAACATCTGTAACTATCAAGTTAAGTTTCAAAAAGTTAATTAAAAAAAAAACCCACTCAGCTCTATTTCTCTAATAATGTCAAATAGGAATATATATATATATATATATATATATATATATATATATTCCTTTTAAAATTACATATGGAAAGTTAAAAACTTCAAATGATTCTAGGATTTTAAATAAAATTTTGGTGCCTGGACATCAAGAATGAATGCCAAGTAATGAATGCTTAGTGTTTGAATTTCTCTGATTTTGCAAAAGAGAAATGTACTTATTCACCCTTACATTAAAATAAAGAGAATACTTTAAAAATCTTTTAAAAATATTATATTCAAATAAACCTTTCTGTATTTCAACTCATATTTGTCATTTAAAAATAGTTAGGTTTGATGGAACTGAAACAATATTCATTAAAGGACAAAGACTTTTAAAGGAAGTGACAAACTATTTTGTAAATTTCAGCAAAATATTATGACACTGTAGTTTATAGACATATTACTCATACATGCAACAATTTACTATTCTAATATGTTTTTTCATCAAGATCAACTCTGTTTTTGTTTTTAGAAAAGAGCTGTTTCATTGTCACATGAATAATTTAAAAACTTAGAATTTTGATATTAAAAGGAACCATCTTTGGATAATAATAGTGGGATATAAAAGTGGAAACCAAGGGAATGACTGTAAAATCTTACTTGAAGTAAAATAGGCTTTTTGGAAGCTGTTTGCAAAAAAATGGAGTATGTGGTGGTTCAATATATACTCCCCTCACCACAAAAGTATTGGCTGTAACTATCATTACAGTGGCGGAAACTCAGCATAGCAAACATTATCTAAGACCTAGCCACTTGTTTCAAGTAAACTTCCTTCAAAGCAAGAGTCTGGAGTTTTCTGGAAATTGTATATAAAATGTTCTGTATGTTTAGGGTCATTGTTGTTTTGTGGAATCTGTAAGCTGTGGCAAAATAATCCGTCATTGTGTCACACTGTCCGATTCAATGTTTGCTGTACTATGTTTTCTTTATTCCAATAGACTTTTATTAAAAACAAAAACTAAAGCCCCCTAGTTAGCAGTAACACAATCCCAATTGCCCAACACTGTGCCATAATTGACCTTCCGGACACCAGGCACACTTGGATTCACTTTAGGACACTTAGCTGTTTAAAGTGACTTCATTATAAAAAGACAATGGTGACTTTGTTGCAACTGGCACCTGCAGTATTTCACATAACACACGGGCCATACCTTGCCAAGACAGTCACTACCATGAATCACACCAGAACAAGAAAATCAACTCTAGGCAAATGTTATAATATGAGATATGCTGTTATGATTAAGAAGGAATGAATATTTTTTTGGCACATCCTTTCACAGCCTTAGCCTGTTTTCTGGTTTCCTGCACTAAAAAATATTGTCACATTAAAGTGTATGTTGAAGTTGAATGGCTAAAGATCTTATGGTACATTGAATTCAAGGTGTCCATAATAATACAGTCCAGATAGAGAAGTATTGGTTATGTTCACCTTAAAAAGGGTCCTCCAGCCCTAAACAGTTTTGCTCAGTGGATAGAGCATCATCCAGTGGACTGAAGGGTGCCAGGTTTGATTCCAGGCAAGGGCATGTGTCGTGGTTGCGGGCACATCCCCAGTAGGGGGTGTGCAGAAGGCGGCTGATTGATGTTTCTAACTCTCTATGTGTCTCCCTTTCTCTCTGTAAAAAAAAAATCAATAAAAAATATATATATATATTTTAAAGAAAAGGGTTCTCTAGTGACAGGCTTAGTAGTGGGGTGGAGTGAGGAGAGAGGGGAGAGGGGCACTAAGTCAGTGCCCAGACTTCCAGGCACTCTGTTAAGTAATCTTGACTACTGCTAGAACAGGATGTAATTTATCTTCCATGAATCTTTTCTTTAATCTCTAAATGATATTCATATATTTCTATTTTGCAAATCACTTTACATTGCAAGACGTGATAGGGAATTTCTTTAGATTCAATTGAATATCATAATAAACTCTCTCTCTCAAAGATTTTTTCCTAGAGGACTCCTGACTCCTACGGGAATATTTCTCTGTCCCCAAAGTTCTAAGGGTCTTAGAATTAGAAGGTGCTCTCCTTTGATTTTCCCTGCCTGGCCGTCAGAAGTGAAATGACAGTGTCTTATTGTTCCAAAGCATCTTCTGAGAGCAATTAATACCTTTATTGCTTAAGTTGCTTCACTGAAATAAAAGGTGACTTTTCCGCCAGTGGCTGCACTATGATCCAGCAACTGAAAAACAGCGCGTCATACTCCAAGGAGACGAGTAAAGCCCAAACTGCTACAGCATCACCCCACTCATAAAAGAAAAAACAAACAAACAGACAAAAAACACAGATTTACTAGTTTTCATTTAAATTCCGTGTTTTTCTAGTCTGGAGCATGCCTTACATCTTCATATATCTAGCACATTACAGCAAATCCCTTTTAAGACTGAAAAAAACTTCAAGTGTGTGTATTTTAAAATCCTGACCACCTACTGTAACCTGAGCAGTGAGCACAACATGGGGAGGTGATGCTGAGATGAACAGGACATTGGCTTTGTCCTCAAGAGCTCATTGAGGGGTGAAGCTCATAAGATAAACCACAATCTCAACTCATAGCAGTATACACAGGTGCTTCATCCAGGAACCCAGAGAAAGGCAGCCGCCAAAAGCTTTTGTGATAGGCTGAGGTGAGGAGCAGTAGAGATCAGGAAATGGTTTTAGATCTGAGTGCAACAAAGAAGCAGAAGCTGCTTTGGATGTATAGGAGGGCAAGGATTTAATGCAGGCAGTTGGTTACACAGTGGACAAAAGAGGCTGTGAAGGCAACCAGGTGGCAACCGGAACTCAGTGCTCGCAGGAAGAAGCTGTTGCCGCAGACAGACTAGAGGGGCAGAGGGAGAAGGAGAGATTCAGACTCCAGAGTTCGGGGTCACCTGGGAGACATATAACCAGGGCAGGCATGTCTAGTGGGAGCTGGAGCTATGGAGGAAATGAGAAAAGGAAACAAAATTCTGGAGTCTTTTCTTTTACTCTCTAATCTGTCACCAGTACCTCCTTTTGGGCAAAGCCAGCAAGAAGCCAGCAGACACAGAGCCTGGGAGGTATAAGATCAGCCCTTTGGGTATGTAGAGTAGAGTGGGGAAGAGTTTTAAAGGCAAACAGTTCCAGGAGCAACAGGGCTCCTGGGCAGATGTCACCCTCCAGTAGCCTTCTTATTTTACTTTTCCAAATTAAGAGCATTATTGTTCATTTCTGAGTGTATTCATTTGGGAATGTTGAAGGAGATAGATGTTCTAGGCAAGAGCCCTGAGTTGGGAGAGAAAGTGACATAGAAAATGGGAAGTTTGCCAGGGTGGCCAGAGTGAAAGGGCAGGAGGGGGTCATTGTAGGACATGAGTTGAAAATCATAACAGCTAACAGCGTGGAATAATCAGTGACTTCTGCAACAGCTCCACTTGCTAGTGATTGTTTATGCCCAGGGTAACAGCGATGGTTGGGACTAACACCACAATAATGGAGGCATAGTCAGGTCTCCACACAGGGGTTGTGCTGCCATCAGCAATGGGCATTTCTACAAGGAAACACAAGCAGCCACCTTGACTACCTTCAGTTACCTCACACTGTTATTTGAATCAACCACAGAGCCAGTGAGGATATTGATCCAGTCATCTTCATCAACAAGTTGGAAATTGTTCATTAATCCTGAGGAGGCATCTTTTGTGGCCAGTTTGGTGTTCAGCGGGCTAAATCAAATATTTGCTCTACTCCTGTGTAATAAAAAATAGCTCAATTCATAACCTTACAGATGTCGACCTCATGAATGATAGTTGGAAGGAGATGGAACTAAGACTAGGAAGCTAAGAAGCCAGTGAAGAGGCTGCTATGATAACAGTGGGGACTGAGGATCAGAGAGGTGAAGGAGAAAAGATACTTAGGAGACAGGAGGCTAGTATGGATGTGGAGGCTGAGGTATATTAGTAGATGAAAACAATGGCATGGTTTCTGGCTTGGGAAGTTGGGCAGATTGTGGTTCCCATTTGCTGGGACCATAACTTTAGAAAAAGGGGCACACTAGAGAGAAAGGGGATGCCTTTGTTTCAGACATTTTGGGCTTAAGATACTCCCCAAGATAGTCATGCTCATCAGGAGGGTGAAGACACTGCATTTTAGTAGAGAGGTCTGGGCTGGAGATTAAAATGTGAGGAGCCACTGGAGTAGATGAGATCATTTGGGATCTCTTTCATGTTTATGGTCACAATGAGATATGGCTTCACACCTGTTAGAATGCTATTATAAAAATATTATATAAAAATAACAAGTGTTGCCCTGGCAGGCATGGCTAAGCAATTAGAGCAACTGCCCTCACACCACACCAAAGGGTTTTGGGTTTGATTCCCAGTCAAGCACACATGCCTGGGTTGCAGGTTTGATACCTGGCCCCAGTTAAGGTTCATATTGGCAGCCAATCCATGTGTCTCTCTCACATTGATGTCTCTCTCCCCCTCCCTTCCTTCCACTTTCTGAAAATGAATGGAAAAATATCCTCAAGTGAAGATTGACAATTTTTTTAAGTCAACAAATGTTGGTGAGAATGTGTAGAAAAGGGAATCCTTGTGCTCTGTTGGTAGGAATGTAAATTAGGGCAGCCACAAAAAGTTAAAAATAGAACTAAAATATGATCCAACAATTACACTTCTAGACATTCATCGGAAGACAACAAAAATAGTAACTAGTGATATGTGGGCTCAGGTGGCATGGCTTAGTGGTTGAATGTCAATCTATGAACCAGGAGATCACGATTTGATTCCCAGTCAGAGCACATGCCTGGGTTGCGGGCTGGATCCTCAGTGTGGTCCATGCAGGAGGCAGCCCATAAATGATTCTCTCTCATCATTGACATTTCTCTCATTCTCTCCTCTCTGAAATGAATAAAAACATATTTTAAAAAAGATATATGCGCCCCATGTTCATTCTAGCATTTTTAAAATAGCAATTGTATATGAAATGAAATATTAGCCATAAAAAAACTGAAATCTTGCCATTTGTGATAACATGGATGGACCTTGAGAGCATTATGCTAAGTAAAATAAATCAGACAGAGAAAGACAAATGCCATATGATCTCACATGTGGAATCTAAAAAAACAAACAACAAATGTTGGGGATGAGGGATGGGTGAAATTGGTGAAGGCAGTCAAAATGTACAAATTTACAGTTATGAAATAAATAAGTCCTGGGGATGGGATGAACAGCATGGTGACTATAGTTAGTAATACTGTATTGCATAGTTGAAAGTTACTAAGAGAGTAAATATTGAAAGTTCTCATCCAAGAAAAATAATTCTGTGACTATGTATAGTGACAGATGTTAACTGTGATAATCATTTTGTAATATATACAAGTATCAAATTATTATGTTGTATACCTGAAACTAATAACTACAATGCTCATTAATTATACTTTCATAAAAACTTAGGGTGAAGGAAAGGCAAGAGTTAGGGGTGTCAATAAATGGGAATGTGATAGGAGGCAGGACATGTGGTTTTGAAGATCAAAAAGACTTGCACATCTTTGTATGAGGGGAAAGAGGAAGAAATGTTGAAATTACAGAGAAGAAGTGTTAAATAATGGGGAGATGCATCTTAAGGTGGGGGATTGCGCTGTGATGCAGCAATGGAATAACCTAGCTTCCAAGACTGAAGGCAAGGTATGGCCACTGATGTATATTCAGGTAGAGGATAGTGGGAGAAAAATAGGGAGCAGTTCATACCTGGTAATCTTAATTTTCTTTTTTGAGTTATGGGTAATGATGTCATTTGATGATGAGTGAAGGGGAAGAGAGTGGCCAGGTTTTGCACTGAAAGTCACATCTCATATGGGAACCCCTTCAGTCCTAGACAAATCAGGAAATTTGGTCATGCTAAGGGTAAGGAAAAAAGAAAGGGCTTTGGGGTGGGTGGGGAGGTGGTGTTAAAAATGTTGACATCAAGATGGAAAAATGGGAGAGGGAGCTGACTAGAAATGAGGAGCTGCTGACCATTACAGGGACTGAGATGCAACTGGGGGCCATGGACAGCGTTTTGTGCATGTCTGTGATTTTCTTCAGTGTTGCTTAAGCATGTTGAGTTGTTCTTTCCAGAGAGGATGTATTAATTCATCTAGATATGTGCTTGGAGGACTTTTGCAACTCAAAGTATGCAGTATGAGATGTCTCATTCCAGGGGCAGGAAAACAGTGACAGGGTTACCAGAAGTAAGGTCACCTGCTAGGTGGGAGATTTTGCTGTCAGTGGTGTACAACACTAGCCTTTCTCCATATTTACATACTTGACAAATGGCACAGTTAAAACATTTCTCAGCCTCTTGAGGCACCTCTGAGATATGGACATATGTTCATAACACATCTCTCTAGAAGAATGACTTAGAGATTGCAGTCATGAAGCAGTGTCTTGAGATAAGAAGCAGTAAACTAAAGTTCTTAACCCAGCACCAACTCTTGATTACAACTCTGTGAAAGCAAGGCACACAATAGAGAGATTTTGCCTCTGTCATGGACTAAATCATATACTTTTAAACCTGATAATATTTTCACCTGGTGTTGGTTACAAAAACAAAGAAAAAGGTAAATATGTATTTGTCTAGATGATAACAGGTCAAATGAGGCAAAGAGTTCCAATAAGTAGATTTAAGTAAATATCTGAAGTATTTTCTTTTCAGGACAAATGAAATCATATAACTACAAATAGGAAAAGAGGTAGTTCCCTACATTTTTCCTTATAATTAGAACAAACCAGCAACTCTAAACATACAGTATGGGACAGAAATGGGGCACAAGGGAATCCCAAACTACATGAGTTTGGGGAAAATCTGAAATTCAGCTTGGTTTAGGAAAGATACTCATATCTCATCCGAAATGAGTACAGCTGGGCTCAAAAGGCTCCATAAGTGGACAGAGGGCTCCTAGGCGTGTTGTGGGCTGAATTGAGTCCCCTTCAAATTCATTTTGAAGTCTTAACCCCCACATAGTACTTCAGAATGTGACTGTATTTGGGAGAGAGCCCTTACAGAGGTAATGAAGAGAAAATGTGGTCAAATAAGTGGGTCCTTATCCAAACTGACTTGTGTTCTTCAAAGAAGGGGAAACACAGACACAAGAGGAGATACAGAGGAAGGAGCAGGTGAGGACACTGGGAGAAGGCAGCCACCCAAAAACCAAGGAGAGAAACAGTAATAGTTGGCTTTTGGACTTTGAGGCACTGCAACTGTGAGAAAATAAATTTCTGTTGTTTACCACTGCAATATTTTGCAGTATTTTGTTATGGCAGTCTGAACAAATGAATACAGAGAACTTTAGATTTTGGGTGCCTTAAGAACCTGAGAAATAGTACATGCATCAGTTTGGTTTTTGTTGTTGTTGTTTTTCATATAAAACCTAACTTGAGAGATGTCTGGTAAGAAAACCGTACACTTGCCTCCTCTTTATTTATTTCCAAAATATTTATCAACACTCTTTGCAGTGCTTTCTATGGGAGATGAGTTCATCACTGTACTCCAGGATTTTTCTGAACCTCATTCACCCCACAGTGCACCCATAACTGCAGGAACTGTATCAGGTTCATTTTTAAAATAGAGTATGTTTGCCTTAGCTGGTTTGGCTAGTGGATAGAGAGTCGTTCTGTGGAGTGAAGGGTCCCAGGTTCAATTCTGATCAAGGGCATGTACCTTGGTTGTAGGCTCCTCCCTGTCCTGAGCCCTGATCAGAGCTTGTGCAGAAGGCAGCCAACCAATGTGTTTTTCTCACATCAATGTTTCTCTCTCTTTTCCTCTCTCTTCCACTTTCCCTAAAAAAATCAAAGGAAAAATATCCTTGGATAAGAATTAGCAGCAGCAACAAACAAACATATATCCTATATAATAAAAGGGTAATATGCAAATATGACCGGTCGCTTTGACACACACTGACCACCAGGGGGCAGACATTCAACACAGGAGCTGCCCCCTGATGGTCAGTGTGCTCAGTCAGAAGCCAGGCTGATAGCTGGAGAGTGCAGTGGCAGTGACAGAAGCCTCTCCCACCTCCACAGCAGTGCTAAGGATGTCCGACTGCCGGCTTAGGCTCACTAAGCTAGCAGTAGGACATCCCCCAAGGACTCCTGGACAGCGAAAGGGCACAGGCCAGGCTCGGGGACTCCCCCCATCCCAGTGCATGAATGTCGTGCATGGGGCCTCTAATATATATACAATACAGTGTGTTTGAAATGATGATGCTACATGTTTTATGAAGTTTGGTTATGGAGTTTGTAGGCAGCAATTAAACCTGCAACTGAGCACAAAGGTTAAGTCAATGATTTTTACTCTTTTCAATATGTGAAATTTAGGCCAATCATCCTATCTGGTTAATTCTCTTTAGTATTTAGAATATCTCAAATTGATTCTAATGTTTGGCACTTTTAATTAAAAATGATTTCCTAAAATCCTCATAGGCACATGATGTTGACAGGAGAATCTCCATGGCACCAAGCTGTATGTTTTTGCAAATAATATTCTGCTATCATATCCTCCTGAAAAAATGTTGCAGAAGACTCAAAACAGCCCTGACATTCTCCTGTGAACCTATTTGTGGCTGTTAACTTAGAATAATCTACCCTGATTTACAGAGTCTGCTTTAGAGAAACAATGGCAGGTAATGTTTGCCTCCCATGAACATTTCTGGTCATTGTTCTTGGGGATTATATGGGAAATGGGAAGATAGGAAAACATACCAATGAACACGAACATTCTCATGTACTTAGTGTGTGATGTTGGTGATGTCCATGACAGTGAGCATCAATTGGTTCACCTATGAAATAGGGATGAATTCTAGCTGCCAAGCCTACACAGGTGTTTGTGAGAATGAAATCAAGTAATGAATATCTCTGAGGTGCTTTTTAAAATATGCTACGCCAATTTAAATCTTACTATTATTGCTGGGGTCACCACTAAATGGTTTAACCTCATGATCCTGGTACTCTGCCTTCTCACATTCTAAATGCAGCAGAGCTGGGCTCCCTTCAGGGATGACAGTTATAGTGAATACGAGGATCTCTCGTGTGAGTCGACTTCCTAGAAGGATTCCTCTTGCCCCATATTTCAGGGAGTGTCTACAGAAGCTCTGTGTTGACTTTTGTTTTCAATCTTACATTAGGCAGGGTCTCTTTTTCCACTGACTTCCTTAAGATTTAATTTTTTGTATAGCCAGTCAAATATGTGAATGTTAACTCAGATGGAAATCTCCAGAATCTTATGTCAAATCAGATGCAATGTGGCTGCCTTGCTGCAAGCGTGTCCAATCCCTGGGGCTGCTGGCTCCGGCCATGCTGCATTCGCTCCTATATTGGCATCACGCATCAAGAGGACTCCAGCAAGCAAATCTTACTTCCTGAATTGGGATATAGGTGAATGTCCACTAAATGCCAAGTAATTCCTGTAGAGTGCTGCTTTTGAATCCATATTATATTCTGGAGAGTTAGCTAAACCATTCTTTTTTTTTTTCACCTTCACTATCAGGACTATGGGCAAACTTGAGTGTGTGTGTGTGTGTGTTGTGTTAAATTTTCATTGTGGTCATTGCTAGAGTTGGAGGATGGTCATCAATTCAGAGGGGACTTAAAAAATTAAAAACCTCTATTATAGGTATATTTCAAATACATGCAAAACTAGAGACATGGGTACAATGGATCTCCATGTATCCATCATCCAATTTCAGAAATTAGAATTATCAACTTTTTGTTACTTTTGTTTTCTCTCTCTCTTTATCTGTTTTTTTTTTTTTCCTGGAATAGTGTCAAGCTGAGGGACCCCATCAGTGTACAAATTGGACCTCTAGTATGCTTATAAGATCTTTGATTAACTTCTTCCCGTCCTCCCCCTTCCTTCTTCCCTCTGAGATTCATCAGTCTGTTCCATGTTTCCATGCCTGTGCATTGAGTGTCTGGCCCCTGATGGTCAGTAAGCATCATAGCTACCGGTTGAACAGTTGAATGGTCTAACAGTCACTTAGGCATATATATATATATATATATTTTTTTTCCTGACCTAAATTATAATCAAAGTCAGACATTGAATATTACTTGTTATCTCTCTTTAGTTTTCTTAAGTCTAGAACAAAAAGCTCCCCTGCCTTTCTTGGTCTTTCTTAACTTGGACCTTTTTTAAGAGTACAGACTAGGTATTTTGTGGAATGCCCCTTAGTTAAGGTTGGTGTGATATTTCCTTGTGAATGGATTCATAAAAAAATCAGATCCCCAGGGTGCCTTCAGTTCTTGGTATCAGCTGGCACGTGTTGTGTGTTTGTTTCAGTATTGGTAAAGTTAACTTTTCACTAGAATAAGGTGTTGTCTGCCAAGTGGGAGATAGTTTGAGATTATTATGTTAATATCCTGTACTCATTAAACTTTTCCACTGATTTTCACATCCATTGATGATCTTCTAACTCCATCATGTATATATATTTATTAGTTGGCATTCTATTGTAAAAAACAGCTTTTCCTTCTTCCTCCTTTATTTACTTACTACAGGCCCAGTGCACAGGATTCATGCACTGTTGGGGGGTGTGACCTGTGGGGATCAGCTCACTGTGGGAACGCTGCTCATCCCAGTCAGCTAAAGGGTGCTTCCACTGTGGGAGCACACTGACCACTGGGGGCAGCTCCTGTGTTGATTGTTTGCCCCCTGGTGGTCAATGCACATCATAGCAACTGGTTGTCATTCTGGTCATTTTGCTGTTCAGTTGCTGGGCTTTTTTTTTTTTATATAGGATTCATTTATTTCATCAAGATGAGCTAAATTTAATTTTTAATCTTTATTTTTTTAAATTCTCATCTGAGGATATGTTTTTATTAACTTTTAGAGAGAGAGGAAGGAGAGAGAGAGAGACATTGATTAGTTGCCTCCCATATGAGCCCCAACCAAATCTGCAACCTTTTGGTGTACAGGACGATGCTCTAACCAACTGGCCAGGGCAGGATCCTTATTTTATTTAATGAATTCTGCTTCACTACTACATTGTTTTTTATGATGCCATTATTTCTCAGGTCTGATCAGTGGGAGTCATAGCCTCCTGTCTTTTTGGTGTATCTTAAAAGGAGGCTTAACATGGTAACTTCCATGTTGAAGTGGAGATTGAGTTTAATTATCCTGTTCACTTGCACATATGCAGCAGCCACAGGAACGATAGACTTTCCATCCAAATTGTGCAGGTTTCGAACATATTGTGGAATGAGTGAGTATGGTCAGTTGAGTATGGAGACTCAAGTGCATTCAGAGGGGGAGAGCCTGTTGTTAGCCCCTTACTTGGGGCTCCTGATGGTGGCTTTTGCAGAAAGTGTTTCCTCACTAAAAAGTCAAGCAACGGGTTTCCTAATTTCTGGCTTCTTTCTAAAACAGGTTTCTTGAGCCAGTTAATTGAACATAAATTACAATTGACCTTGGAGGGATTAACTTGCATTTTGGGGTCATCTCATCTGTATAGCTATTTGGGTGCTTTCTGACTGTCTGAGCTTTTATATACTTCTCAGCTAAGTTAGAGATGAAATGTACCACTCAGGCATATTACAAGAATTGTTGACCTTCTCCGGTCAGTTTGAGGTCAAGGAATTAATGTAGAGAATTACCAGAAGATCTATAAGTACACATGTTTTTTACATGAGAGGTATCATTAAAAAAATAATGTTCATTTTACTTAACTGTTTCAGGTCCATGTGTAATATTTGAATGGTTGACATATAAAGGACGTTTTAGTTTGGAGCTCAATAAAAATAGCACTTAGATTAAAGTTTCAAAAACTACAGTAGCCATAGATTTTCTAAAATTCCATTGTGAATGAGCCAACTTGACATTAAAAATATATTGGATGATAAATTCCATGGTTAAAGACGATTTTTTTTATGTCAAAGGCTGAAAATATCCTTTTGAGGTCAGTCCTGTGTTGAAAGTAATCATTGTAGCTTGTGTCTTAAGTTGGGCTCTGCCTTTCTGGTATATCAAGAGATTGACTTGGAAACTGGTATGCCAGATTCTTCCTAGTGCGTCAGTAGAAACACAGACCTGGGACCAAATAATGCCACTGCCATTGATTTGTTCTCTGGGTTTCCTAAGTCCTTTTGTCATTCCAAAGATCCATAAAGAAAGGTTCACAACTTGTAGGATGAGAACAAGGAATAAAAAAACAACAACTATATAAAACTTTAATATAACATATACTGCTTGTCCTAGAGGAGCTACCCACCACTGCGTGTGACTTCCTTTCTTCCCCACCTTTCTTCTAACAGCATAGCATTCACTGTGTTTCATTCATCACTTATCCATGTGCCAAACTCTGACTTCAATCTTTACATGCCCTATTGTGAGAGAGGAATTCTTATTTCCAATTTACAGATAGGAAACTGAGACCTAGAGGCTGAGAATCCTTGGCCAAGTATTGGTACCTACATTTCAGGTTAGATGCCAGAGTTCAAGCTCTAAATCATGATGCCCTTTATAACTATATATGCTCATAAATATAGAGTAGTAGCTCATGGGTTTACACAATATAATTAAATGCATACAGTTGAGAGTCCTAAGCGGTGGTAAGGGAGAATTAAAAGCCTGAACTAGAAATAGAAATAATTAAGAATACAGGAGAAAACAACAGGGAAAGGTGAGAGATACACTTATTAGGCAAACAAGGCGAACCCTCTATATCTCTGGAGCATTATCATAGGTTAAATACACCTGATGGTTGTCCTGAGAGTTACTATTTATTGAGCATATGTGTTTAATGGAATTTCCACTTTAAGGTTATACCAAACCCATACTTATTCCTTTGTTTTGGAGTAAAGAAACCAAGGATCATGGGAGTTAAGGAGTAAAGAACTTTCTGCTCCAAACCAGGTATGTGTGATGTCAAAGCCCGAAGTCCTATTATTCAGCTGCGTTGCTTCCTCTGCTTAACATCGATGCCAACATATTTCCTACATCCCTAGCACCACCATACCCTAATCCTTAACACTACATTGTCTCCAGCGAGCTAAACAAATTGGCAACAGATGCACAATTTATTGTCCTGCTTAGAAGTTGGTATGTATGGGACTCTAAGGAAGTCTGGTCCCTAAGAGTTTTAGCATTCCAGCCAACACCATCCATTCCATAGTTTGGCATTAGGGGTAGTCTCTTAATAGTGAACCCCTTCCTCCTGAGCAAAAATATGTGTTCTTGGTATAAGTCCTTCAAAAATATTTTACACCCTAGTCATTGAAGCATTCCTATAGCAGAGGCTGCTTCTATCTACCCCAATAACCACTTTCCCTTTCTCCTTAAAAAGAGAACTTGAGCCTGGTTTGGCTCAGCGGATAGAGTGTAGGGCTGTGGATTGAAGAGTTCCTGGTTCAGTTGTGGGCTCTATCCCCAGTGTGGGGCATGCAGGAGGCAACTGAGCAATGATTCTCTCTCATCATTGGTGTTTCTCTCTTTCTCTCTCTCTCCCTTCCTCTCTGAAATCAATAAAAACATATTAAAAAAATAGAACTTGAATTTTAGTCAGGCCTACTGCCACCAAAGCTAGAGATGATTTCCCTCCTCTCTTGCAGCTAATTGTGGCCATGTGACTGAGCTCTGGACAAAGAGCAGGAGTGTTCTATGGGGCTCTGGGAAAGGTGCTTAAAAGAAGTTGACTCAGGAGGAAACCCTTTGCTCTTCCTTTATTTCTACTTTGTAAGACCAGCAACTGAGAAATGATAGCTAAACTTTTAGCAACCGTCTTGAACCATGAAGTGACGTTGAGCATAGAAATCACTGGTAGGGTGTTAGAGTGAAAGACAGGAGCCTGGATGTCACCTGGAGTCACTTCACCAGTCCTAGGCTGTCTCTCTCTAATTTTACATGAGAAGGCAACAACCTCCCTCCATCCCTCCTTCCCTTCCTCCTTTTTCTCTTCTTTCCTTCCTCCTTCTTTTCTTTCTTGTTTGTCACTGTTATTTTGGTTTTTCATTTTTATATGCAACTAAGTCACTCTAACTACAGTTTCTAGCTTCCTTTGGACGCATTTGGGTGTTTTGGGAAAGCTTGCAAAACTCTGAGCCTACTGGCTCAGCACTTAGTTGAATGTGATTTAACTTACACATTATTAAGCTATCATTGAAATACACACAGCTGAACATTTGGGGCCTTTATGTCCTTTAACATCTTTTTGAGCTAAAGCACTTTTAGCAGTTAAAACACATTAACAGCCTAGTCCCAGTGTTTTCCTTTTTCTGACTGTTTAATTCAAAGAAGGATGCATTTGGAAGAAATTAGGGTCTTGCTTTTCTAAGCTCTTCCTATCAAGTCCATCAAAGACACGTAACATTTGTGATCATGCTACAAACAGATTTAGAATGGGCATGATGTTTTTTTGATAAAAATTATTGCATCAAACAAAACTCAAAATTTACTCCAGGTGTGATTCTTTCCCCCATTCTTATTTTCACATCAAGTACAAAACTGACACAAGATAGTCCTTGCCCCCCTGATATATTGAACTTTGGGCACAAGTGGAAGGTATATTGGGAAGATGTACTTGTTCTGTACTTGAGTACCTGGGCTGGTAGAAATGAGATTTTCACTTCAATATCATTTATTTAAAGACAGCCAAGTATCATGATCTCTTGGTTATTATATTTATAATTTTTTTTTTACCTTAGTAAAAAAATACTGCTTGGTGAAACATTTTATGCATCTCATTTGTTTAGTGAAAGAGGTAAAATAAATAAGACAAAAAACAAAAAAAAAAAACACACACCACAAAACCCCAAACCCCAAATTCACCCTAAAACCCTATTGAGACAAGTATGGAGAGGATATTTAGAGACCTTGGCAAAAGGAAGTGGACATTTGAGCAATCGTCTAATAATTCAGCCCAAAATGGTTCAGAATGTTTATTCTGCTCTTAAATCTTTGTTTGTTTTCTTAATCTTCACCCAAAGATATTGATTTTTCCATTGATGTTTAGGGAAAGTAGAAGGGAGGGAGAGTGAGAGGGGATGAGAGAAGGATACATAGAGAGAAACATCCACATGAAAAAAATACATTGATTATTTGCCTCCGAACCTGCAACTGCAATCCTTTGGTTAGTGGGCTGATGCTCTAACCACGTAACCACGCTCTCCTTAAATTTTGGTTGTCTGGTCCCATCATAGATTAGATGACCAACATTTCTAGAGAAAAGCCTTAAAGCTCCCCTTAACTTTGTGGTAACATGTTCTGTAAGTACCAAGCAATCACTACTTGTAGCTATTTATTGAAAATACACTATTTGTATAGCATTGCACTAGCTTTGGAGTTACAAATGTGTGCTGTTACTTAAATGAGAATTGTTAATGTATTCAGAAGATCATTCAATTTCAGTATTTGAAAGAAAGACATTTAAATATGGTCTATTTTGATCCTTGATCCTCTTCCCTAGCACCGTATTACAGATGAGGAAACGGAGACCCACGGAATCCCATAGTCTCACAGTTTGTACATGATTTCCACTGTTAAAACATAATGCTCCACACTTTTAATTAATTCATTTCTTTTTTTTTTTTTGAATCCTCACCTGAGGATATTTTCCCATTGATTTTTCGGGAGAGTGGAAGAGAGAGGAAAAGACAGAGAAACATCGATGTGAGATATTGGATGTCTCCTGCATGGGGCCCTGATGAGGGCCTGCCGGGGAGGAACCTGCAACCGAGGCACATGCCTCTGACCCGAATGGAACCTGGGACCCTTGAGTCTGCAGACCAGCGGTCTAGCCATGGAGCTAAACCAGGTAGGGCTTTATTTATTTTCTAAAATAGTCCGGTGAGGAAAAAGAAGCTTTCGCCCATCAGTTCAAATTTAGTCCTAATTACGTTTGGCATCATGATTTTCTTCCAGAAAAACTTACCCACTGAGAGAATTGTAACATCCAAAACCTCCCAAGAGTGAGTTCACTTAACCTGCTGAAAAGTTATATATCTGCGAGAGACAGGCGGTGTGTAAAGACTTCCTCTGTTTTAAGTGATAGCTCACTAAACCATGGAGAAAAGCAGAAATAGCAAAACTGCATATTGATTCCAAAGCAAATCAAGTTAAGTATCTTCTATGGACATATAGTCAGATAATAAAACTCAAGGAAATAATGTATGCTCATCTCTATTTTCAGCAGAACTGGAGGAATCTCCTTTATACTTCGCAGGCAGCATGGCAATAAGGCTCCTGAAGTAATCATTACATCTTTTCATGAGTGTTTATTAAGAAGCCCCAAACCTTTCTTAGTAATAAATCGGTTGACATATCTATAGGTTTAAATCTTTTATTAGTTACTGATTAACTTAACGGCTCTGCCTGACAAACCTTCATAATAAATAAGCCAACCAGTGAGCACTTCACAATCAAACCAACTTTGTTTAAAGGACTATCACTAAAACGTGATTTACGTGCTAATGAATTTTGCAATCAGCATGTGGTGGTGTGCAAGCTTCAACATGAATCTAAAATGCACAAATCGGGAGGTGCTGAAGTTATTAAAAATCACACCACAATGCAACTATTTTAATTAAAAAGAAATACATCACACTCATATTTAGCAGCAGCATTATGGCACATGAAAAGGATAATTCAGGTTTGCTTTTTGAATACATCCTAACAAAACATGCCTCTTGTTTGCCTTTAAGGTTAATGATTTCTTTCCAAGATCAAATTACTTGTTCTACTGACTCAAATCAACAAAAAAAATCAAAATAAGAAACTTTATTTTATATATATATGTAAACCGTGTAACTAGACAAGGTGATTGACAATGGCATGTTAGTAAGAAAAGTTGCTTGTAGATTTTTTTTTTCTTACTTTGACCAAATTCTTCTTAGAAAGCCTATGTAAACCCCTGGCTTTTTTTCTGTTTCAATTAATTAAATTGTTGACAGTAAAATTGTAACAAAGTAGCGTTAGGATAAAAAATGATTCCCAGATCTTTCCCTATAAACCTTAAAAAAAACCAACTTGAAGAACTTAAGTTTTAAACATCTGTCTGGACAGATGTCAAAATGCATAGTGTTACACCATTATGCTGTGTAAGTATCTGACACTATGTTATTACTTTTCAGTTAAATATTCACAGTGAGGATTTTATGATCTTTTTAGAAGAAAACTTGTATGAGAGAATAACCTCATCGTGCACACCATAATAAGCACTTTAAAGAAATGAATTCCAGGTTAAACAATGAAAAATAATTTTCCTTACTAGTTTTCACATCTTATCTTAGTCACCTGGGATTTTTATTTATTCTATTTATTTTTTTATTAATTTTTTAAAATTAGAGTTGAGGTACAGTAAATTTTTTTAAAAATTAGAGTTGAGGCACAACCCAATAATTGGACTGCAAAGTGATCATCCTAATAAATCTAGTATTATGCATAGTTATTATAATACTGGAGGCCTGGTGCACAAAATTCTTGCAGGAGGGGTCCCCTCAGTCCAGCCTGTACCCTCTCCAATCCAGGACCCCTTAGGGAATGTCTGACTGCTGGTTTAGGCCCGATCCGGGGATCAGGCCTAAACCGGCAGTCAGACATCCCTCTCATAATCTAGGACTGCTGGCTCCTAACTGCTCACCTGCCTGCCTGCTTGATTGCCCCTAAATGCCCCTCCCCACTCTGCCAGTTTGATCACCCCTAACTGCCTCTGTTTCCTGGCTTGATCGCCTCCAACTGCCCCTCACCCTTGCTGGCCTGGTTGCTCCCAACTGCACCCCTGCTAGCCTGGTTGTCCCCCCTGCCAGCCTGGTCTCCCCATGCAGCCTGGTGTTCAGTTATTTTGTTGTCCCTCACTAAACCCCCATGTTGGACTTGTCGCCTCATGCAGCCTGCTGTTCTGTCAGTTTGGTCATCCCTCACTAACCCCCCTGCTGGCCTGTCGCTCCATGTAGCATGCTGTTTGGTGGTTACTGTGAGGCCATCCTGACCAATTTGCATATTACCTTTTATTAATATAAATTATTGACTCTATTTCCTATGCTGCACTTTACATCCTTATGACTATTCTGTACCTTCTAATTTTACGTCTTTAGTCACCTGGGATTCTTATAATGAGATTTAAAAAATCATTCAACAGCATGTAATGATTGTGATTTATTACAATTATATTAATTTTGAATATTTTCCTGGAAAGAGAATTTTAGTTAATGTCTTATATATATAAACAGGGGAGAGAATTACACCTAGAAAGAAAATATAACACTGCTAAATCCTAATTTTTGTAGAGTATGTATTATTCTATCTAATAAGAGAGTAATATGCAAATTGACCGCACCTCCACTAAACCAACAAACAACACCCACTAGCCACACCCACCAGCCAATCATAGCAAGTATGCAAATTAACCCAACAAGATGGCTATGGCCACAGAGAGAGCAGGAGGGAGGCTTGGGTTGTCCCTGGCGATGGAGGAAGCCAAGCTTTCTGCATAGTCTGGCCAGCCCAGGCCTCTGTTTAAGACAACAAAGTTTCAATGGCTGTGCCAGCAGAAGGCTTGGCTCCTCTCCAGGCTACAAAGTTTCAATTGTAGAAGATAAATAGATCCCATATACCAAGGCCTCTGCTTGGGTTGCCATGGGGTGTGGCTGGCCTGCAAACCACCACAGGCCCCTCGCCCAGGCCACCCCATAACCCAAAGAAACACCCACCCTGATCTGGGACACCCTTCAGGGCAAACCAGCTGGCCCCCACCCATGCAGCAGGTCTCTATTCTATCTAATAAAAGAGTAATATGCAGATTGACCATCACTCCAACACACAAGATGACTACCCCCATGTGGTCAAAAGATCCTGCCCCTATGTGGACACAAGATGGCCACCACAAGATGGTCAGCAGGGGAGGGCAGTTGGCAGAGACCAGGCCTACAAGGGAGGGAAGTTGTGGGCAATCAAGCCAGCAGGGGAGGGCAGTTGGGAGAGACCAGGCCTGCAAGGGAGGGCAATTGGGGGTGATCAAGCCTGCAGGGAAGGGCAGTTAGGGATGACCAGGCCAGCAGAGGAGGGACGTTGGGGGGGGGGGCCCAGGCCTGCAGGAGAGGCAGTTAGGAGTGACCAGGCCTGCAGGGGAGGGCAGTTAGGGGTGACCAGGCCCACAGGGGAGGGCAGTTAGTGACAAACAGGCTGGCAGGGGAGAAGTTAGGCATCAATCAGGTTGGCAGGAGAGTGGTTAGGGGGTGATGAGGCTGGCAGGCAGAAGTGGTTAGGGGCAAACAGGAAGGCAGGCAGGTGAGCAGTTGGGAGCCAGCAGTCCTGGATTCTGAGAGTGATGTCCAACTGTCTGTTTAGGCCTGATCTTACCTGGGACACCTCTCAAAGGGTCCCAGATTTGAGAGGGAACAGATTGGGCTGAAGGACCTCCTCACCACCTCATGCACAAATTTTGTGCACCAGGCCTCTAGTAAACAATATTTTTCAAAAAATGAAAGATGAAAATATCATATCATAAATACAACAGTAACTTAGTAAGGGGGACATTGGAAGAAACACTGAGATGTTGCTATGTTATTTCATCTGTGTTCTTCCCTACCCCAATCCCCTAGCTTAGATACAGTTAGTGTATTTAATTATATTTTCACATTAGGATTATAACTGCCTGAAAAAAAAAGTTTTTAATGTGATTAAGGAAGCGAAACTTCTCTCTCTAGATTTTACTAGCCCCCTTTACACTAAATATGTCACCTAAGCAAACACAAATTCCTTATATCACCAGAAAGTATTCTTCAACAAAACACTGGAATTTCATATCAAAGAAATTAGTGATAGCATGAACTGTTTTCCTTAATGAGAAGTGAATGGAAGTGTGAAGGTGAAAGACAGATTCTAGGTTAGAGGATGGCAAGATGAGACTGATTTTTTAGCAAAAGGAAAAAAATCCCTGGAAATGTCAAGGCTGAAATAAACAGAATCCTCCATCTCCACACTTTCTTCCCTTCCCTTCCCTTCCCTTCCTTTCCCTTCCCTTCCCTTCCCTTCCCTTCCTTTCCCTTCCCTTCCCTTCTTT
>JAAGEH010000041.1:30616739-30636568 GCA_011751065.1 Lasiurus cinereus | reverse complement strand
TCCTTCCTTCCCTCCTTCCTTCCTTCCTTCCTTCCTTCCTTCCTTCCTTCCTTCCTTCCTTCCTTCCTTCCTTCTTTCCTTCCTTCCTCCCTTCCTGCCCTTGGAGAGTCCTTCCTATCTAGTATAAAAATCCTAAAATTGATTAATTTGTCCTCAAAACCATCAGATTTGATAAATGTAAGTGGTTTACCTTTGGAAAACATCACCTTATTTTAATTTCCTTTGTAGCAAATGCGTAGGAATATCTTGATCTTCAGGTCATACTATACAATCTACCTACCATTGATTTCAGCATTATTGTTTTAATCGTTAAATGAAACTATATGAAGTTGGTGATGAGTTGTCAAGAGATCTCAGGGACAATGACATTAATGCTTTAATGCTTTCTCTCTTTGGCTTTCAGACCTGAGCTGGAATTGGATTGCAAGTGGCAGCACGAGAGTCCATTCACGTCCCATCTTTCTGTTCCCCAACCCTATGCCCCATTTCTCCTTCTAAATCCTTTCTACCTATTCATGAAGATCAAATGAGATGATGTCTATGAACCCATTATAAACTGTGAGGCACAAATCCAAGAATGTAAGATGCTAATGGTGATTATGATGCTTCCCAACAATGTTACTCACTTTTAGACTAGAAACCTAGTAGCAGCCTTGCATTTTCTGATTATTACATGATCTCAAGTAGCATAATTTGTACTGATAGAAATTAGATTTAGTCTTTCACTGGGATTTTATAACATCCTCTTGCGATTCCTTTTTCATTATTTTCTAGAATTATTTAGCTAATACAAGAAAAAAAAAGATTTTTAAAAAATCTTCTGAGTTGTCCAATCCACACTTCCCAGATTAATTAGAGAATTGTCCTGATCTTGATCTCTCTTTTCTGTTTCCTCTTTACTGATAGGTAGCATTTGTAGGAAGAAAATGCTAATTTTTTCTTGTACACATTAAATTATTCTCACCAATCAAAATGGACGTGGGGCTGAGAAAGAGGGGGAGGGAGGACTTTTGTGGATGGACTTTCTCTCCCAGTCTCTTTTCAACCAGGTAAAATGGAGTTCGACAGGCCCAAATTCTCAGCAGGTTTGCACAGCACAGTAATAGCCTTTATGCTTGGAAATTTATGGGCCATGGACAGTTTATAAGAAACGATGTAGTTCATCAGAGCCCCAGACTGATGGAGCACCTGGGAGCATTCTGCAAAGGAAGTTGGGTTTTGGAATAATACTTACTTTGATAGAGTTGTTTTGTTAACTAAGTAAAACAGTAGGGAAGCCAATGGCCACTTAGGCTTTAAACATAAATATATATTTATAAGTCACCCAGCTGCCTAATTGAGAGCTGTAGTGTTTTCACCAGAAAGCATTAAGAATAATAACATTACCAACAATACCTGATCTCAGCTAGATTCATGTAATCAGTTTTTGATAATTTGGAGACAATTAAGTGCTGTTTCAATGCTTCTCTCTTAAAGTGTTCAAGTGAGAGGTGGTTAGAAAAAGTGATTTTTTTTTTTCAGGGGGGGGGGGGGGGGGATGGTGGTGGTGTGGAATGTTCTTTGTATTTAAGGTGCAAAGATATATGTTAAGCTTTATGCTATACTCTGGGTAGCAGAGGTTTGTGCCCAGAGATTTGAATTTGTGGTCCTGTGAACTGCTGGTGGGGAGGGCTGGGAGCCCCGAGGAACAAGGGTTGGGCATACAATTGTCTGGTATTTTCAGGTTTCACAGAAGAAGGTGAAGCAGAAGGTGGCTTGTTAAATTTGAGCAGAGAACTGGAAAATAAGATTTCACACTCCTGAGATGGGGGGAGCTGGTGAGTTTGGAGTTTGTCTGGGAGATCTGAACAAGGTCGGGTGTGCTATAGCATTTCTCAAATTGTATTTCAGGGCTTATGAACCAAAAAAAAGGAGGTGTCATGAGAAAAGCAAAGGGTTCCCATATACATGTGGTCGGGTCAAGTGTCCTAGGTAAATGGGCACTTTAAAACTCAAGAAATTGTTTGGCTTGTGGAAATAAAAACCCCTTCTTCTGCTTGGCTGGTGCTAATGATGCTTTGCTTCACGTCTCCTCTTTCTGTTCCCCAGCCCTATCCCCCCTTTATGGCCACAGCTTTAATGCGTTCTCTCTTTGGCTTTGAGACCTGAGCTGGAATTGGATTGCAAGTGGCAGCATGGCAGTCCATGACTTAAGGTCACACAAAGAAACAGTCCTCACACTAGACTGTTTCTTTGTGTGACCTTAAGTCGGGACACTTGTCTTCCTTCCAGTAGGGAGCAGGCGGTCAGGTCCCTGAGGTCTCCACTAGTGCTGACATTATATCTTAGACTCAGTCCTGTTTCTTCAATTCTCCCCTCCTCTCCTGGGACAGTGTGGCCCTCCCTTATCAACCCCTCCTTATAAAAAGTATTCATTTCCGCTATTTGACTTAATCTTTATATCCAATTCTCTGTCCATTGTTTCTAATTTTATTTTTCACATCTTGTTTTACTTGTACTCTCTTTGCTCTTCAGTTCTCTCTTTTGAGACTGATTTTTATAAGTATGTTAATATATAATATATAGAACCTTGTTCTACTTCTTTGAGCATTTATTTTTCCCTTTTCCTCAATATTTGATCTTCTTTCAGCTAACGTAAGAAAAGAAAAGTTTTAAGCAATTTATCAATATTTCTTGAACTATAGGCTTGATAAGATTCCTCATGCTTCAGACCTCTTATCTCCTCCTTGTGGCTTTGGCCTCTGGGCCACCTTCTGTGTTTTTGGAGCTGGCGTTACAGTCATTCTTTATCTACTGTAATATGAACACTGGGTCAAGCAAATTGCACCTGTGCAATCTCTAGCCTTAAATCCACTATTCTTAAGGGGATGACAAAGGATGACTCAGTTTCATTTCCTCTGCTTCCAGCCCAAATGAACAGGAAACATAAAAGACACTCAGTATATTGAATAACAATCAAACTTCTAATACAGTGTTTTCAACCCTTTTCATCTCATGGTGCACATAAATTAATTGCTAAAATTCTGTGGCATGCCAAAAATATATTTCTTTTGCTGATCTGACAAAAAAATTAGCTATAATTTTGATTCATTCACACCAGATGGCTATTGCTGTCCCCCTTAGATTGCCATTTTTTAACAATGTAAGAGGAAAGAGGTCAGTGGCCCTGACCAAATCGTCAGGCACTGCATGTTTTAAAAATTCTTGCAGCACACTGGTTGAAAATTGCTACTCCAATAGCTTGATGTGCTAGAAAAATTAAACCATTCAGTACTAAACTCTCCACCATTTTCTTTGATTCCAACTTGCAAGAATATGAAATGAGAGGTTTCTCTACTAAGAGTTACAAATGTTCTGAGATAACTAGTTACTGAAGAGACACAGATATGAATTCTTAAAAGTCTAACCTCAAATTAGATTCACATTTCCCTGTACTATAGAACATTAAAAGAATTTAATAGCTTGGAGAAAATGTTACCCATCCCCATTATCTTGCTACTAATCTATGTATTTTTATGAAAATGTGATAAATTTTGTACTATGTTAAGCACATCTTAGCATACACTTAGATAGACTATTTATTTCTTAAATCCAGGAAGGCAAATAACTGGTCTTTGTTAATTAACTTTTCAGTAAATGAAATTCACAATTGGGTAAAATAGAAAAGAATTGTCTTTCATCACGAACATGAGTTAACCTATGCTAAGATTCTCTGAGAGGCTTCGTGGCTCTCACAGTCCCAGCAGATTTTGCTTCTCAGTTCTACCATGTTAATTTCCTTTATGGAGGCACTGGGTTTACTTTGAAAGCCAGAGTTGGTTGTTACTAGAAGCTACTGCAAAGTGCTCCTTGTCTTAAAAGTTCTAATAAACAACAAGCAAAACATTTTGATAATTTAAGGGTTTATAAGTTAATTTAATAGAGATGCATCACGCTATTTCCATAATATATTTTTCTATAACATTAGCAATAATATGTAATTGATTTGCATAAAAATTCAGAAACATTTATGCTTATTGGACATGCCACGGGTATATTATGGTATCTGCAACATTAAAAAATTATCTATTTAATACTCATGATACTAGGCTAAATACTGCTTAAAAGACATACAAGTGTTATCATCCAAAAAAGTTCAAACATTATAAAACTTGTGAATGATGGACAAATGGAATTGTTTTAAAGAAATTCAATTATATAGCCTTACTATCCTATATAATAAAGGTCCAGTGACCGAAACAGTGGAATAACCAGAGACCAGAACAACTGCTGCCCCTCGGCCTGGCTGGCCTTGCTCCCCAGTGAGAAACCCCACCTCAATTCAGGGCCCCCATCAGGGCAGGCTGGCCGATCCCTACCCGTGCACCAGACCTCTATCCTATATAATAAAAAGTTAATATGCAAATTGACTCTAATGGCAGAATGACCAGAAGGATCACTTGAGCAGTGACTATGAGTTGCAATGACCAACTCTCTATCCTTTTCCCTAGCCAGTAGGCTCCAATTGCCCAATGGCATTTGGAAAACTCAGGGTGGGTGATGGGGGATGCGAGTGGTGCCAGGCCAAGGCCCTCACCCCACCAGTCACCTCACACAGAGAGGGCAATCTGCAGTGAGGGTGGGGCTGGTGAGTGGGTGGAATGGCCGACTTCTCAGTTCCTTCTCCTGGCTGGCAGGCTCGGATGGCAAATGGGGAACTGAGGGTGGGTGGTGGCAGGGGTGAGGCTGGCTGCAGGCAGCCGGGAAATATGGCCTGCTCACAGGCCAGGCCTAGGGACCATACCTGTGCACAAATATCCTGTGCCAAGCCTCTAGTTTTAATTATAAAAATTAAATAAAAAGAACTGTCAGAATCTTCTTTAAAGGTTTGTTGTATATCAGTAGATGTCAATGTTATAAAGTGCAAAATAGAACTCCCACCCTAAAATTCAGCAAACTGTTGTAAATGGTTTGATGCTGATGATTTACATATTCATTCATGAAAAGCCATCACCTGGTGGGAAATCCTTTTTTAGAGGTGGGAGACAGAATGATGGTTACTTTTACTCTAGGTAAAAGGAAATTATATTGTTCCTCAACTCCTCCCCCCACCTTTTTTTGTCAATCCTCACCCGAGGATATTTTTTTCCATAGATTTTTCAGTGAGAATGGAAGGAAGAGGGCGAGATAGAGAAACATCAATGTGAGAGAGATACATCGGTTGGTTGCCTGCCCTAACTTGGGCAGGGATGAAGTCTGCAACTGAGGTAAATGCCCTTGACCAAAATGGAACCTGAGACCCTTCAATCAGTGGGCCGACAACATTCTATCCACTGAGCCAAACTGGCTAGGGTCTCAACTCATTTTTTTGAGGAAGATCTACATCCTGGCTTTTTCCCTTCTAATCAAGTTTGAAAATTCAATGATGCTATAAGACTTTATCATAAATACATATCTTGTGTTAATGTAGTAGCCTTTTCTACCTTGATGTTTACAAGCATTCTCCATGTTGCACTGTTTTAGGGGGGCCTTTACAGCCTCTGTTAATGTGTTCCCAAAGAGGCAGCGTTAGTGCTAACCCTGGATAAGGCTGGAAGCCTTCCAAGATGACTTGTCCACCAAAAGTGGATTAGAAAAGGCCCACTGGTTCAGAGAAATGGAAATGACCTTGGTGTATACTCGGGTTCTATGTGAATAAATATGGAAGAGTCTCCTGATGGAAATCAAAACACCATCACCCAGAGGGGGATCTGAAAGTTTCCTGTTCACATAATGTGAAGGCAACTCAATTTAAAAACTGGGCAAAAGATTTGAATAAACACTTACCCAAAGAATGTGTACAAGTGGTTAATAAGCACATAAAAAGAGTCTGAACTTCATTAGCTATCAGGGACATGCAAATCAAAAGCACGATAAGGTACTATCCAGTTTCACATTTGCTAAGATGACTATAATAAAAAAGATCAGCAGTTGGAATATGGGGGAATAAGTGGAAAAATTGGAACCTTCATACAGGGTTAGTCAGAGTGTAAAATGGTGCAGCCACTTTGGAAAATAGTCTGGCAAGTCCTTCCAACATAGAGATTTCATATGACCCAGCAATTATAAATGAAAACATATGTCTACCCCAAAACGTTTACATCAATGTCTACAGAAGCATCATTCATAATAGCTCCAAAGTGGAAACAACCCAAAGTCCCATCAACTGATGAATGGATAAACAACATGTGATATATCTATATGATTGACTAATGTTCAGCCATAAAAAGAAATAAAGTACTGATACATGCTACAACAGGCATGAACCTTGAAACTATTATGCTTAGTAAAAGAAGCCCAGTCATAAAAGACCACATATTGTATGATTCCACTTACATGAAACATCCAGAATGAGTAAATCCACAGAGACAGAGAAGATTAGTGGTTGCCAAGGGCTGAGGTGGACAAAATGGGGAGTGATTGCTGAGGGGATTTCTTCTTTAAGTGATAAAAATATTCTGGGGTTAAATAGTAGTAATAGTCACACATATTTGAATACACGAACAACCACTGAATTGTATACCTTAAAATGATGAATTTTGTTACTTGAATTATATCTCAATTTCAAAAAGAAGAAAAAATTAAGGAGAAGATTGATATGTCAGATATTAAATTTAAAGCAATATGATGAAAGACCATAGATAAATAGCTAGGAATTGTTATTCAAAATATGTAAATGACTCCTAAAAATACATAAAGCAAAGGCAAAAATTCCACCAAATATTATGCATAAGATAAGAAAATTCACAGAAGAAGAAAACCAAATAACTAACAAACACCTAATAATCAATGATATGCAAATTAAAACATAAATGAGAAACTTTCCCATTGTGTATTCAAGGATGTGCTAACAGCAGAACTTCAAGAAATATATATGTCCATGCCCTAGCTGGTTTGGCTCAGTGAATAGAGCATTAGCCTGCAGACTGAAGGGTCCCAGGTTTGATTCCAATCAAGGGTACATGCCTGGGTTGTGGGCTCAACCTCCAGTAGGGGCGAGCAGGAGGCAGCGATTAATGATGTCCTCTCATCATTGATGTTTCTATCCCTCTCTCCCCTCTTCCTTCCTTTCTGAAATCAATAAAAAATGTTAAAACCATATGTATATGTCCAAGAAGAAAGAAGTAATAAATTATAGTCATGCAATGACAAACAGTAGAATTATTAAAATGAGTAAACTAGATACATAGGTATGTATATAGGAAAATTTCAAAATCATACCATTAAGTTAAAAATTGTTCTTAGAAAGATATAGACATAATTATAACAATTATATAAAATTTAAAAGTACACTAATATATAACTTGTTATACAGCATATAGTTTTACATATATACATCTATATGTATATGTAGATATATGTACATATACATCTTTGTGTATATGTAAATTTATAGACACTTAATTAGTAAAAACATAAAAATCTAGGTGGAATGGATCAGAAAAGTGGTAAAAAGGAGCTTTCATCAAGTCTAGCATTTTATTTCTTTTAAAAAAGTCATTAAAAACATGATATAATAAAAACAATTGTTACATTTTAACTGTTAAGTATGTTATTTTAAATATTTCTCTCGGTACTTTATTGTCAACATAACAGTTAAATATAATGCCACATTCATATTTATATAATAATAATGACTAAGTTATTATGCAGACTGTTTTTGTTAAATTGCCTGTTTGAATCCTTTACCTATATAGTTTTTCGACTAGCATGTGCCTAGTATTGGCTGCAAATGACACAAACCCAGGACTAGTGGCTTAAACGAATTGAAGGCTTTATTTTTCCCTCACATAATGAAAAATCCAAAAGTTAGAAATCCAGAATGGCTACCGTGGTTTCAGGACGCCAGAGAAGAAATGGACTCTTTGGATCTTCCCACCCAGCCATTTTTAGCATATTCTTGTCACTCCCGGGGTTACAGGATGGCTGCTTTGCTCAACGCATCAAGACTGTGTTCCACGCAGGAAGAAGTGGAAGAACAAAGGGGAAATGCGCACACCAATCCGCCTGCCCTTTCACGCCCTCTCCAGCATCCATGTATCTTAAGGAGCCTTCTTGGAAATCTCAACCGGAGACTTTTTGCTCAGTGGCCAGAACTAAGTTAAATGACAACTTCTATTAAGGACTTCAGCAGTTTTGTTTAACCTTTCTCCCAAATCGGGGCTCTGTAGATAGGAATAAAAGAATAGATACTGTGTAGAAATTCACAGGCCTTCACAGATGACAATAAATGATGATAATCATGGTGATAATCATAACGATGACCACTTATTGAACTTGTGCTCTATGCCAGGTGTGTGAGTTTTGTCTTAATTTTATCTTTACTGCAATCCTATGAAGTACCTGTGTGAGCACCCATTTAAATATGAGAACATTGAGACTCAGGAAGGTAGAATAGAACATTGAAAGTAGATGATGGAGGAAAGAGAACTCAAGGCCAGGTCATTTGATCCTCAGGGTTGTCTGGAATTGCCCTCGTTTTAGCTCTGAAAATCTCTGGTCCCAGGATACCTGTCAGCCGGTGGAGTCGCCCCATTGAAGCTCAAACAGCGTTGGCCGGAGTTCCATTAAAGTTTGTTGAATGGTTAATTTAACAAATAGTGTTTATCGCTTTTCATTATGGTTAAATACTTGCAAGATATGAAGACTACAATCCTTCCTGATTATATATATATATATATTTGCCTTGCAGTTTTTATGACTCTTTTTGACATACAGACATTTAGAAGTTTTATGGGTCAAATCTATCTGTTTTCCTTTACAGCTTCTTCCTTTGCTTTTATGTTTAAATATTCTCCCCTACACTACCAACCCAAAGTTATATTTTCTTCTGGTTCTTCTATAGTTTACTTTGTAATTCAAAGTAAAATGGGAATACACAGGGATGGGAGAGACTTTCATGCACATGTCCCAGGTTTGGGGGAGTGTTTCAGAACTGTAAGCTTATATGTTTGAAATGTTCATCTCAGGAACTGATTTAAAATCCATAACTTAACGGAGTGAGAACTCTTTCCAATGCATCCCCAATGTGCACTGCACATGTATCTGATCTGCAATCGGCAATCATGTCAAAATGTGTCAGCTCATTTCATATTCTTTTTAACTATCCTTTGATTAAGGGAGTGCTGTATCAACTTATGTAAGCCTGCAGTCAAATCTACCTTCAAATTATTAGCACCTGGTGAGAAATGTCCTTCCCATTCTATACACCAGTTCATCATGTCTTATTTGTAATTCACTTGATGATTTTGATATATCATTATAAATACTATATGTGACTAAGTCTTTACACTGAAGCTTTGTTCTTGAAAAAATGGCAGAAAGTGGGAATTGCGTATCGTGTCCCTGATTCAGATGTGTGGATCTAGACCAAGCAGGTGTGGTGCTAGGCTGAGATGATAAATTACCAGCCCCAGCTATCTTTATGTTGGGAAACATGATGTCACTAATGTTTACCTTGCACAATTGGGTCTAATTTCGTTTTCTAGCCAATGGAATGGGAACATATTTGTGAATTCACTGTTATGGGAAAACCATTTTTAGAAATTATCTTATTAGAAAATAAAATGAATAATCTAGTTCAGGTGCTGGCAAACTTTTTGTAAAGAGCCAGATGGTGATGATTTTAGGTTCCTCTGGCTTTAAGATCTTTAATGCAACTACTCAACAGACCTTTGGAGCAGCCATATACAGTACATAAACAAATGGGTGTGACTGAGTACCAACCAAAAGCAATTGGTCTGCAGGCTCTGGCCCCTTGGCTGTAGTTTTCCAACCGCTACATAGTCAAAGAATTCATTCCTTTTTAAAAGAGTTTTTCTTATTTGGAAGGTGGAACTCAGTTGCTCTCCTGGAAAATATTACCATAATTTCTCCTATTATTGGTGCTTTAAGACTCTGACTTCAGTGACTGAAGATTGAGTTGGAAAATGCTTTGAAAAAAATTGATGAGGAGAATCATGATATAAACATGGAATTGTTTGTTAGGAATAGATGACATCAATCTCAAACAAAAGGTTTGGATCTCAAAGCTCCTTTGGTATTAGTGGCTCATGACTTTCTTCCTAAACAAATCTATCTTCTGGGAGAGCTGGCTATGGATCTTTATCCCAGTGGGGCCCAGGCTTAGAGGCAGGGAAGTATATGGGCACCATACATTTGTTAGCATTTGTCACTCTGTGATCAAAAAAATGGAATACTCCAGAGCTCTAATACAATTTGGAGGGTCTGCTTTAATGTAGTTTCCATGCCATGAAAGCAGCAAATGCAAGATTTGTCCTCAGTATCATTGCTTCTTGCTTTAGTAAATCAGGATGACTGACTGAAACTTTTGCTTCTGTTTTCATGAATTCTCTCACAGTACAGACTATAATCTCTGTATCAATCTCTAATTAGATGTTACTAGTCACATTTCAAAGCTAAATAATTTTTTTTGGTGGTTTTAAATATACACACACATATATTAAACATAAATATTTGTATATTTTAAGGGGGTGGGTTATATATTAGGGAGGAGAAGCTGGGCAGTTCTTACTAAATGGTATCTATTCTTGCTAATGTTAAAATGTAGTACAGTATTTTGCAGATGTGACTGTAACAGGATGTGCTTGACAGGAACTCAACCAGATGAGGGAAGCCAACTGCAAAGAAGAAATCAATGTGAAAGTGACCAAATATAAGCAATGGCTCAGCCTTCCTTCCCAGAGACAGAGCTTTGGCTCTGAGTCCCCTGTTTCCTTTACTGGTTGCAAGTCAATAAAACTACCTTGTGACAACCATATCTGGTTCTTGAATAGAATACTCCAAGCAGGGACTCCCCTGAGTCCAGTAACATATATGCATAAACATATATTTATTCCTGCATAATTTCAATTTTATTGGTGCTTAAAAGAGGTTGGATTTCATAATTTGAAACTTCCTACCAATGATAAGGCTTTTGTTGTTGTCCTTGTATTTTTTGTTTGTTTCAATACTTTACTCAGACACTTTATTATTGCTTGGTGGTTGGCTTATTTTTTAAGAAACTCCTCAAAGCACTGGAAATCCTATATAATGAAGAGGTAATATGCAAATTGACCATCACTCCAACACAAAATATGGCTGCCCCCATGTGGCCAAAGATGGCTGTCCCCATGTGGACACAAGATGGCCAGCAGGGGAGGGTAGTTGTGGGTAATCAGGCGTACAGGGGAGAGCAGTTCAGAAAGACCAAGCCTGGAGGGGAGGGCAATTGGGGGGACCAGGCTTACAAAGGAGAGCATTTGGGGACAACCAGGCCTGCAGGAGTGGGTAGTTGGGGGGACCAGGCCTGCAGGGAGGGAATTTGGGGGTGACCAGGCCTGCAGAAGAGGGCAGTTTTGGGGGGTGACATGGCCAGCAGGGGAGGCCAGTTAGAGGCAATTGGGTCAGCAGAGGAGCAGTTAGGCATTAATCAGGCTGGCAGGGTAGTGATTACGGGGTGATCAGGCTGGCAGACAGAAGTTGTTAGGGGCAATCAAGAAGGCAGGCAGGTGAGCAGTTGGGAGCTAGCAGTCCTGGATTGTGAGAGGGATCCCAGATTGGAGAGGGTGCAGGATGGCCTGAGGGACACACCCCTCCATGCACAAATTTTGTGCACCAGACTTCTAGTAATATATAATGAATAAGGTAGATATTCAAGTTGGGGATCATAACTTTGTTCAAAAATAAAGTGTAAAGTAACAGGACTGATTTAAATATATATATATATATCATTATTATTGATTTTAGAGATAGAAATGGAGAAGGAGAGAGAGCAACATAAATGAAAAAGAACCATCAATTGGCTCCTTCCTGCCTACCCACTACTGGGGATTGCATCTCTATCCCAGGCATGTACCCTGACCAGGAACCAAACCAGTGACCTCTTTATGCACAGGATGATGCTCAACCAATTGAACCACACTGTCCAGGACAGGACTGATGTGTTAGATCTTATAATGTGGCTTGAAAGAATTTTTCAAATATTTAAGCAGAAAAAGCATCATTGAAATTTGTATTGCCTCCTAAGATTAATTTTTAAAGGACAAGTTTCAGTTAGTTACGGAAGCTAAGATCTGTTTTAAAAGTCTCATTATTCTATATCTTGAAAAATGCCCCTTTCCCCCCTTAGAAAGATAATTTAGATGAATACAAGAAACTGTCAACAGGTTTGTAATTGTGTCTCTTTCAAAAAAATTTATGTATGTTCTGTTGCTAATTGCCCCAACTCTCATCAACTCCACATGATAAGAGTTGATTATGGGTGTTTTCCTCTTGAATATCTATAAGCTATACTGTCCTTTGGGGGTGCTATTTTGAAGGTGACCAGATGAAGGTGCAAGACAGGTAATTCTTTATTCCTCTCATTGTGGAGCCAAGAAGTGGCAGGGAGTAAGCTGAGGGTCCTAGGAGGTGAGGGTAAAGACAGGAAGGAAAGAGGACACATTCAAAGAAACAACACAAAGTATTAGTTTTATTTAAAGCAGACTTAACTTGAGGAAGATAAAGTCTGTATTAACAAATAAATAGAAGCAAATACGAACAAGTCCGAATTAAGACTATGGAGCATGTCTTTCTTTGGCATTTTTCTTTCTCTTAAAATACATATGTGCCACCCCCAACTCCTTCAAGTACAAAAATATATTGCTCATCTTATAATTGCCAAAGAAATAGATTATTATGAAGAATGCTTTTAAAACAAAGAAATTAAATGATAAAAATTATCCATCATTGAGGCTAATGATAAAACTTGAATATATGTGTCCTCCCAATTATCTCCTTTTCTCTTCTTTCTTCCTTTTTTCCTTCCTTCCTCTCCTCTTTTTCCATTTCATTTTAAATTTCTATTAATTTATTTTTTTAACAAAATGAGGAGCTAGCTGTTAGTACATAAAAAATGTTGCATAAATTATTTTATTATATAGCAATACATCTAAATATCTCTGATTCTATCTCATTGCCAATGTACATTTTCCACAATATAATTAAAAAACAAGTTAAATAGTTTTATTTTGCAATTATAAAGGCATACACATGTAGTGCAAGACATCAGAAAATATACAAAAACAAAGATAACAATTATATTTCATACTCCTGCCAAAAGTTTCTGTATTTGTTCTATCACACCTGTGAAAGAAGCTATTTATGCTAACATAAGCTTGGGAAATTTTGGATTCAATACGTTTAAACAGGTTTTCTTTCCCATCAGTACCTCTCAAGGCCGTTAATATGTTGAAGAGTGTATGGTGTTCACTAAAGGGAAATAAAATGTAGACTTTCTCAAACTTATTTGATCTGAGAATAAAACCCCATATTGGTGGGTGTTTAGGTTGTTCCCACTTTTCTTGCATCTTTAAATCATGTTAAAATCAAGACCCTATACATCTTTTTCTGTAGACTTGCCCAATTATTTCCTTAGGATAAAATCCTAACACACACACACACACACACACACACACACACACACGTCTTTTAATTTATATTCCAAGATTAGTTTCTTTGCCTAGGAACATAACAGTTTTCATAAAACACAATTAGGTGGAGGATTGTTTGTATCTGCTCATGAAGGCTAAACTAACAGGAATAGCATGGCTATCAGAAATATGGTTTGCTAAATATTTGCAATTATTCATAAGACTAATATGCTTTTATAAATAAGTAATTGTCAAAATGCTTTTCTCAGAATGGGAATTGGGAGCTTCCCTTATTAAAAAATAAAGCACCAAAACAAATAAAAAAAAATGTTATCTCCCTCACCCCCTAGTAGAGAGCAAAAAATTTGGAAGAAACAATACTTTCTGACTTTTAAATAAAAACACATTTCAAATTCAAGTTAAGATGCAGACATAGATCCCTACTGTTTCTATAAGTGATTTGCCTCTTCTTAGTCATTAAAGCTTGACATACTCCATCCAGTATCTTATTAGAATGAAGACTTCATTCATTCAAAGGTCCCATAAGATATTTCACTGGACTTTACACAGGCTGGGGTCTCATCCTGCTTAGAATAAAAAGTAGGAAAGTAAACTGATCAGATTCTCCCTGTCTGAATTTTGGAGTCTGCCTTAAAATGTCTGAATAATTATATACAGGAATAAGCAAAGGCTATTGCTTGGTTATGTGACAGATTGAGATCAAGAATGTTAATGTTATCTCCAAGAACATTTTAAAATTTATATCAAAATTGTATAAACAGGGTCACCCAGGCTCAATGGCCCATGAAGATCAGAAAGTAAACGAAAGATCTTAAAATAAGCATGAAACCTGAACACCTTGAGGGGTGTTGTATATTAAAACGCAGTTGTTTATGTAAAGAAAGGGAAAATGACTCAGTGCTAATTCTGTTTGTGACAAGCTCCTTCTTCCTCAATCCATCAGCAGAACGGCAGTGGACGGGGGTTCGCTCTGCCTATTTTGAAGGACTGTGAAGAAAACCAATGTGAACTGTCTTTATGATCATTATGACCTTTGGAACCCACCCGTTTCCTTTATGGCCCTGGTTAGCTTCAGGCTAAGTTCTTTCTTCAAGATAGGTGTTGTTGAGGGGACCCGGGTAAGATAAAAGGAGTAAAATATGGTTGACAGGAAGAGATGGGTAGATTCACTAAGGTACACGTTCAAGGATTTCTTTGAAGCCCAAACTTCCGTCTTCAAAAGGAATTCCAGCCAGATGGGGAACAAATGGGAACATGTCTTCGGATGAGTAACCCACAGAGTTTGGGTTCAAGGGTGGAGGAGTGCTGAGACCTAAAAAAAAAAATCATGGCAGAAGGACAGTGAATTAAGAAAAAGAAAGCAGAATTTTATCATGGATTAATAGACATGTATAATTATGTATCTGAAACTGAAGCAAATAAAAAACTCATTGGAGTAAATAGTTTTCCCAGAAGAAACAAATGACGCAGTAGCTCTCCAAGTTGGCAAGGCGTGATTCAAGGGGCAGAATTATCTAGAAATTATGTATACTGCCTAGAATTGGCTCCAGGTTCTCCTAGTTACACTCTAATCCAGGGGAAATAATTTGACCACTCTGAGTCTGACTTTCCTCATCATTACAATAGGAGTGATAATATCTACCTGTCAGGTTAGTTGTGAAGATTAAATGAGCTACTCTACCTGCAAAGTGTTCTAAACAGCCTTTGACATGCAAGCACTCAGTAAACATTAACAATTAATTTTAACATTTAAAAACTCACTAAGATGAAAACGCTGCTAAATGATAACTATTCTGCTGCCTGTGATTCCACCCAATAGCTTCATTTATTTGGTTCTTAATGATTTTTTTGATCTTTAAGAGTCACCTTTCAAATGTAAATCATCCACAGGGTTCTACTCAAAACTGTTATTAATTAATAAATGCCACAGAAGGGATTAATTGGCCATCTATGTGCCTGGGTGGAGTAATATTTCAGGAATGAGTTCAGGGTGCTGAGGTAGTGGGAAAGCTCTGAGGACAAACTTAACCCACCTTTATACTTGACAACAAAGCTAACCCACCAATTACAATGTTGCTAATGATAAGAGACTTCTCAAGTCTACAGTGTTTTAGTGCAAAGCACCAGAGAGAGAATGTGCCCACATCTTTCTGTGAGACAAATAGATGGCTGTGACACATTTTCTGGTTTCTTGTCTGAAGTAGAGGAAGGGAGAAAAATGTCTCATTCCAAGCAAGACATGAAATGGGAAAGGACTTACAAAAAGTTGGGTGGATTGTTTGTGAAAATGACCCTGTGAAGGAATTCAGGAGTCTTTGCATGCAGGCTGTGGAGGAAAGTCTAGTTAGCACAGGGCCAAAGGCATTGAGACCGAGGATACCGGAAGTGAAGGACAGACAGACAGACACACTCACATCATCAGAGAAGTTACTCATCAACACATATTCTATTGGCATATCAAGTTATATTTTATGGTTTAGTATTTTTGTTCTTGAATTACATATGGCAGACTATCTGCTCAATGTCTTGTTTTTCTGAAGGTGTCAATCCAATACCAACTACAAGGTTTGTTCAGTACACATCCTTCTTTAAAGCCAAAGGCAGCTGAATAGTTGTTTTGCTATAATAGTGATTCACAAAAATTTTGATCTCATCATCCCTAATATATCCTTAGAAATCACTAAGGATTTTTGTCATTATATCTATTGATATTAACCATATTAGAAATTACAAGTGAGAAAATGTAACTATGAATTAATCTAAGTAATAATAATAAGCCCATGCTATAGTTCCATAAATAACATTCTTTTTAATCAGATATAACATTTCTAAAACAAAACAAAAAAAAGTGAAAAGAGATCCAAACATTTTAGCTTAATAGATAACAGATTCTCAGATCTGCCTCTGTGTTCAATTTGTTGTATATTTCACATCATGTGACCTTGGGACAACCCCACTGCACTCTAATGACAGAATAAAAGGAACACACAGAAAACATTTTAGCATTGTTGTGGTAGTTGTGAATTCACAGACTTCTGGCAGGTCTCAGGTAACCCCCAGGAATCTTCAGACCACACCTCAAGAACTGCTGTTCTAGGACCAAAGCTTAGGCTTGGTCAAGACTGGTTGACCTGGTTTTACTGTTGTTGTTTCATTAATATAACTTAGTGATTCTAAGAGGCCTATTTTTTCATACTCTGAATTTTGGGTATGTCTTACATTGATAGTGTCTTGCAATAGCTATTATGACATAATTGTCATTGTCTGCACAAGTATGAACTTGATCATAGCTCATATTGTCACCATTTTGGTGGGTTTATGTACATTGTTGCTATTATGTGTTGAGTTTAATTGCTGTTTACAGACTCTTCAGAACTAACAGTATAATTAAGTGTTGAAATGAAAAGTTACTACATATGCAGAAAAGCAAAGACAGAGCAGTGGGGCACTAATATCGCTAAATTTGACATTAGTAAAGCAATCTTGGGAGAAAGATTTTTTTGCACAAGAATACAAGTGAGAATTTAGTGTACATAAGAAGAGAGTGAATCCACAAATAGCTGTGTCTGTATTGTGTGCCGTTACTGAGAAATGTGCAAAATGATAGCCTACCACATTCCAGACAATACACTTGAAGCCACAAGAAATTGCCACAATTCTAGGTGTAGAAGTAAAATGCTATATAGCACTGAGAGGATGGTGTGACTAAACTATGCATCACAGGAATATCACTAAGATGTGTATCACAGTTTAATTGGCAGTTGTTTTTCTTCCTCAGATGTCCATGAAATAATTCACGTCTTACTACTTATGACATCTTATTTTTTTATTTTTTATCTTTTTAAATATATTTTATTGATTTTTTTACAGAGAGGAAGTGAGAGGAATAGAAAGTCAGAAACATCGATGAGAGACAGACATTGATCAGCCGCCTCCTGCACGCCCCCTACTGGAGTTGTGCCCGCAAGCAAGGTACATGCCCCTGACCGAAATGGAACCTGGGACCTTTCAGTTCGCAGGCCGACGCTCTATCCACTGAGCCAAACCGGTCTCTGCTACTTTTGTCATCTTAGATTAAGTGGAAATTTGTAACAATACTCTTGACTGGTATGTTGATTTCCTAAGTTTGCCATAACAAGGCAACATAAACTAGGTGGTTTAGAACAACAGAAAAAAATTCTCTCATATTTCTGGAGAGTAGAAGCCTAAAATCGAAGGTGTCAGCAGGATCATGTACCCTCTCAGACTATGGTAGAATTCCTCCTTACCTCTGCCCAATTTCTTGTGGGGGCCAACAATTCTTAGAATTTCTTGGCTTGCATCTGCATTACTCCAATCTTTACCTCTGTAATCACAGGTAATTTTCTTGTTTGCTTTTACTCACATGGAATTTTCTTATTCTTAAAAAAGGACACTGTTCATATTGAATTAAGGGCCCATCTACTCCAGTATGACCTCATTTTAACTAGTTACGTCTACAATGATCCTATTTCTGTATAAGGCTATTTTTGAAGGACTGAGGGGTAGGACTTGAACATATCTCTTGAAAGGGGTCACCATTCAACCCCCAACAAATGATAAAGAACTTACGAAGTCTTTGGCAGAGAAAACCTTATGTGTTCCCAAATTCTGTTTCATGTTCTTCCCTCCTTGGCACAATATAATTTTATTTTCCACTCTCCTTTCAGTAAAGCAAGGCCATGTGATTAATTATGGACAATGAAACCCGAGAATGAGTGACCTGTGTGATTTCTGGGCTGAGGAAGTAAAAAGCCCCTCGGAGACTGTTCAGTCTCTCTATGTTTCTTAGGCAGTCAGTGTAAGAGCAATGTGTTGATATCACAGCAGCCTGGATCTGTGAGTCACCATATGGATGGTAGATAAAGCATTGCATTATGGAGAGTTGTCTGACCCACAGCAATCTTTAAAGCAGTGAGAAGTAAATTCATATGTGTTAAAACACAGATATTTTGTAGTAATTTATCACAGCAACATAATCTAGCCTATCCTTATTAATACAAGAGGATGAACCAAGAGGTAGAAGATGACATGAAACTGAATTTTCAATTCACTTTCTACAAATACATCTAAGGATATTGCACTCCTTTCAACTTTCAAATATCAATTTATTAATATAATACACCATATCAATAGAAAAAAGGACAGAACCACATGACCATTTCAACAAATGCCAAGAAAGTATTTGAAAAAAACCAACATCCTTTTGTGATTAAGAAACTCAACAAACTTGGAGACGTGAACCTCTTTAATCTGATAAAGTGCATCCATGAAAAACTCATAATAAATTAAAATATGGTTCAACTTCAGGTCCTAAAAGGCAAGTCATTACCTTTTCCTCTTACTGTTTTATCTTCCTGGCCTAGAATAGAGATAGTTTCACACACACTGCTTTTCAGAAGAGCATCTTTATTTTAAAGATAAAATTAACATCTGCTTACATGTACTAGTTAGGATAGGCATCATGATTCTTTATTAACAAACTTTCCAAATCTTAATGGTTCGTAATAGCAAGAGTTTATGTTTTGCTATAATGATGTAGGCATCATGAGTTGGCTAGTCTCCACTTCCCCACTCCACTGTGCCCTCCCCCCTGCCCAGCTTCTCATTCTAGGCTGATGGAGCAGCCACTGTCTCAAACATCACTGGGCTCATGGCAGAAAGAAAACACTCTGGAGAATTTTGCACTAGCAATTACATGTTCCAGCCGGAGGTGACACATGCCATTTTTCCTTACAATTCATCAGACAGAACCAATCAAATGGTGTCACCAGACCACAAGGGATCCTGGTGTGTGTAATTCTTCCATTGGCTCCCAAGATAAAGAACTTCAACTATGTGATGAAGAGATTCATGGATTGCCTTACTGTAAAAACTCAAATAGTAGAAAAATATGCCACTCAGAAATACCCCAGAGATATAACCACTGTGTTTAAGTTGGTGAATATTTTCTATGCTTAGAGAAATACACAAATGAACACACAATTTAATTTTAAAGTATCCCATTAGAAATGCCATTCTGTAATCTGCTTCCCCCTGCCTTTAACCATATAGCAAGGTCATATTTCTCCTTGTCAAGACATCTTAGTCTACCTCACATCTTTGAACTATTGCACATTATTCCACTGTATGGATGGATCATGGTTCATTTAATTAACTCCATGTGGATGACCATTTAGGTTCTTTCTAATTTTTTATATTATTAAACATTTTGCAATCAATACTCTTGAACATACATTTTAGCTAGCCATAAACGTTTGTGACTGACTAAATAAAGATGGCAAAAAGTGAATGAATGAGGGTAACCAGTCATCAGTGATTTGAGATTCCAAACACATGATTGGCAAAAAAAAAAAAAAA
>JAAGEH010000041.1:30503139-30616639 GCA_011751065.1 Lasiurus cinereus | reverse complement strand
TATAATATGTGTGTTATTCAAAACGTTTGCCCATGGTTTAACATATTTCAAAATGACAATAAAGGCATAGGAATTCTTAACTATACTAATGTAGAAGGTCATTCACATTAGCATTTCTAGAGCTCCTTAAGACTCCGGAATTTTCTTCATTATGAGATTTAACATCCCCTCTCTGAGCCTATGGGCATAGATGTATTGTAATATAATTAGTCAGAAGTTCCTGAGAAATGAACACAATGGTAATGCGATGCCTCCTTTATGGTTTTTCTTCAGTTCCAATTCCTTACCATACATACAGACAAGAATGACTAGTCATTTAAATGAGAAATCAAAATCGAAAGGTAGTCAGGGTTTTAGCAGCTTAAACCAATCAGTGGATATCAGCTTGAACAGTTCTGTGACTCTGACTGTGAAGGTGTCCACAGTCCCAGGAGGAGACGGCTTTGGCAGCTCAGTTTTGATGGGATAAGTAGTGTATTTGGGTGGGGGTGGGGATGAGAGGAGGTTACTGAGGAAGATAAATGAGTTCCTCAACGTATGAACTCACTCCCCAGGCTACTCAAATTGGCTCAGCGCTCTGGACAGTTACTTGTTGGATTCTCACTGTGAGACAGCCAGCACCACGCTTGGAGTCCTGCAGGAAAAATAAACCCCACTGACTCATCCAATATACTTGGGAGGGCTTGAAAAGTTTTAGTCAATTCGAAGTCAGTGGGGAAAAGTGGAGAGGGGGAGTGTTAACTATAGACTGGGGCCTGTTGAACATCTTGATTTACATGAGCTTTATGAGGACTCATCACAAAAGGCAACTGAAATAAAAACAAAAAAAATTTTCTGTAGGCTGTTCTGTTTCCTTTTTCAATTCAAGCTATCTATGCTATCTATGGTGTGCATAACATATTTTAAAAATATGTTCTACTTCAGCAATTTTTTGTTATCTAAGCTCTCTCTCTCTCTCTCTCTCTCTCTCTCTCTCTCTCTCTGTGTGTGTGTGTGTGTGTGTGTGTGTGTGTGTGTGTGTGGCAGGGTGGGGGATGTCAGTGTAAAAGGAAAAGAGAGAGAACATTTTGGTGTCACTTCCTAAAATCTTCTAAGGGTAGTAATCCTATCATGAAGGCCCGAACTTCATGACCTCATCTAACCCTAATTACCTCCCAATGGTAGGTCCCATCTCCAAATGTCATCCTGTTGGGGAGTAGCATGTCAGTATATGAACTTAAGAGGGACACAGACATTCAGCCCATAATCAGGGGCATTGAATTCTTTGCTTGCCATTCATTTCTCAAGAGGTTCCTGGAAAATGGAAGTTTAAAAATATTCAACTTAGATAAACTCTTACCTAAAAACCTCCACTTTGAAAACGACATTCATTGTTCTCTTCATCTTACACTGGGCAGACTTCCTTACTTTTAGCCTCATCTTCCTCCCTCATGTCAAATTCCTACAATTTTGTTATGTAAAATGGTGGATTCAGAAAGGAGATTGAAGGAAGAAGCAATGAGAAATAATGGAAAGCACATTTGAGATGCTGATTCCAGGGATCAACCCTTGGATAAGCTCCTATTTGCCTATTTCTCTATTACCTCTCCTATCCAAATCTTTAATCTAACATCATTTTGTTATCTTCCTGAAGTCCCACAATTAATGGACCATTTGGGCTAACAAGCATTAGCTTTTAAAATGCAGATGTGTGTGTGTGTGTGTGTGCGCGTGTGTGTGAGAGAAAGAGAGAGAGAGAGAGAGAGAGAGAGAGAGAGAGAGAGAGAGAAAGGAAAATGCTCTGTTAACAAACTACTAATTATTCTGACAGTAGAGGGGGATTGGTTAATCCAAGTTCTTTCCTTGCTGGAAGGTGAGACCACAGAAGTTGTTTGAAGGGGAAGAGATGGAGCATGGCAGACGATGTGGGAAAAGGTCAGAATCTGACACCAATGTATTCACACCAGTACCTTCAGTACCTTGCAAAGTGCCTGTCCCATAATAAACACTAAATATTTGTTGGATGAGTGAAATGAAGAAAGACTATTGAAAAATCTTTGTAGAGGATACTAGAAGGTGGGTCTTGAGTCTTGTAAAAGGATGTCAACATAACAACTTCCTTTCAACTTTGCCAACATTTTCTGAAGGTGACTCCTTGTTTTTCTTCCTTTTCTTCTTTGTCAGTCCTTGCTGGCCTTGCGCTTGGAGGCTGTCTAATCTGTTGCTATCATGGTAGACAAACTGTTCATTCTCTTTACTTGCACCGGAAAATGAACAAGGAAAGTCTCTTGCAGAAAAAGGATGTAATACTAGGAATACAGGAAAGGCAATTACTGATTGACGTCTGCATACAGCTTCATGCTTTAAGTTCAAAGTTTCATCACATTTGGTAGCATAGCAAACGAGCACTGGACACTTGGCTTGTAGCATTTGCTTCACTCTATGTAACTGAGGGATGTGGCCTCAAACATCACTTGTACCTTGCTTTTCTCAGAATACCCCTTGTCTCCTTTGAATCTAGCAACAGTGTTTTCAGTACAAAGCAGACATTCAGAACTTAGGATTCTTTTATGCCGGCAGGTTTCAAGCGATATCGTCCCAGGCTGGGTTTACTAGGAACATTAGTTATCTTGACATATTACTTATTTTGGGAGTAAGAGTATCAAGGCAGAGATGAGTAGCCTGTTTATTTTGTACCACATTCTTTAAGTTTGATGATCCATTAAATTAGAATAATTATAAACATGCATGGGGAGGAAGTGAAGATGAGCTAATAATTCTGGCCAAACAAGGAGTTATGTGTGCCCTTACTGGAGAGAGAAGCAGAATTTCAGGAGTGGTCCATTCTGACTCTGTGATGGAGGAAGTGAGTCGACCTCTTCGGGCTTCAGTGTCCTCATCTGTCAGATGACAGATTTGAACCGGATGATCTCAAAGTCAATGTTTATTCTTTCCTTTAACTTATTTATTCCAAAACAATTACCGAGGGCACACCATGGGCCATAGATTTTTCGAAGCACTGGGATACAGCAGTGAATAAAACAGACACAAACACTTGCTCTGATGGAGTTAACTATCTAGATCAGTTGGTTCTCAACCTTTCTAATGCACTTACCCTTTAATACAGTTCCTCATGTTGTTGTGACCTCCAGCCATAAAATTATTTTTGTTGCTACTTCATAACTGTAATTTTGCTACTGTTATGAATCATAATGTAAATATCTGTGTTTTTCTGATGATCTTAGGTGTCCCTGTTAGTGGTTCTTAACCTGTGGGCCGCGACCCACATGTTGAGAACTGCTGCTGTAGAGCTTAAGGCCATCGCAAAACACAGATATTTACATTACAATTCATTAACAGTAGCAAAATTATAGTTATGAAGTAGCAACAAAAATAATTTTGTGGTTGGGGGTCACCACAACATGAGGAACTGTATTAAAGGGTCCTGGCTTTAGAAATGTTGAGTACCACTGATCTAAATGAAGAAGGATATGCAAGAAACAAATACATAATAAAAACATAAACACACATATATAATTTATCAATATTTCAGAGGGTGTATCAGCATGATGCTTTGGAGGTTCGTCCATGATGCTTTGTGAAACAGTATTTTGTACCTTTATATTGTTGATAAATACTCTCTGTATAGATTTACATAGTTTTTCAATAGAGACCTTGCATGAATGAGAGCCTTTTTTCTTTTATAAAATATGGATTAGAATCTCGCTATGAAAGGGAAGTGTAGAACTAAAGGATGAAACCATCTGCATGGTGAGTTGCTGCTGGATAACCTATCCCATCTTTCCCAATTCAGGGACACCTTTTATTCGGGCCTGTGGGCTCCCTTCTCCCTCTGCATGTCAATAGGAGGCCCCATGCTTGACAGTACCTTGGTCTTGCCCTGCAGACACTTACTTGACTATCAATTCCAGAATCCCAGTCTCAGGGGCCAGACCCACTGGCCTTCCCTGTCACGGAGAACCTAGTTTCTTAGCCATCCAGTTGCTTTGCCCAATCTGGTACTGCAGGATGGAGCAGCAGGCTCATGTCTTTGACTGCAGGTATCTGGCAGTCAGGTGTTAGTTTAGACTTACCCAGGTGAAGAAGATTCCACTGCGATTGATGAGGTTCCCTGACTCCCCCTTTAGCTCATGGCTCTTTTCTTATCCTTCCACTTGTTGGTTTGAATGTCAAGGCAGGCAGAGCTGGATGTCTGAGGCTAGGGTGGCTGCTCACCTTGAGGCTCATCTTTGAGAAACAGCTGGTCTTTCTTTTGATCAATTACTGAACAAAGCCAGGCTGGATAATCCAGGGATGTGATTGTGTTAAAAAAAAAAGGCATATCTGAGAGTTGTTTGGGAATGCATAGCTCCAAGCACACAGTTTTAATGATGTGATAAAAGGAATGATTTTCCTAGGGAAACAGAAATTGCATCCTGACAGGTGACTTGGCATGGTGTCCAGTTAGCTGATTTTGGACCTCTTGCAGGTATTATTTTGCACCCCTGGCGCAGCAAGCAAGGCCATTCCCACAGGGAGAGGTGTGGGACTAGTCAGGGCGCCCTTTAACAACTCTGCCTTAGCCATTTGCTCAGACAGCCTTCCTGAGCAGCAAGCTGGAAAGCAACAGGGTGACCCTGGTGTGTGCAACTGAAGGGTCAGTTTTATCTGACTGTACTTTTCTTCCCCATGAAATAAAGTTTCATTCTCCTTTTTTAAAAAAAAAAAATCTGGGCTCTAAATGGATGACTACACTGTGATATATTCATATAGTGGTATAATATGTGATAATCAAAATGAGTAAAGTGGAACAACATGTGTCAAAGTGAATGCATCTTAAAAAGTATAGAATAAAAAATACCAAATTCCACATGTACAGTATGATAACATTTATGAAACATTAAAAAACATGCAAAGGGGACATCTGTAATACTTTCAACAATAAAGATAAACATATATATATATATCCCTGGCTAGGTAGCTCAGTTGATTAGAATGTCATCCTGATACACCAAGGTTGCAGGTTAGATCTCTGGTCAAGGCACATATAAGAATCAACCAATGAATACATACATAAGTGGAACAACAAATCTGTCCCCCTTCTCTTCTCTCTCTAAAATCAATAAAACAAAAAATAAAAATGAACATATGCAAAATGATTCTGTGTGGTTGCCTAGAGAAATTTACATGTGTTTAAAAGTATAAAGATATGCTTCAGGATGATAACCTCCATGCTCAGAATCAGGGTTCCCTCTCTTGGGGGATGTAGAGGAAAGCATCTGGGAAAGGTACACGAGGAACTGCAATCTGCTTGTAGTATTTACATTTTTTAACCTGCGTACTGTCCCAAAGGCATCCTATATTGTTACTCATATATTTTTGAATATTCAAAAACACCTAAATAAATAAATTTAAAACTATCACAATAAGACCATTATCATTTTTGTTGTTGTTCTCTAAATCATTAAACTTCTAAAAGTTTATTTAATACTTATTCATTTTCACCAGTTGCCTAATTTTAAATTTTGGGAAATAAATGAATTTGGGCAAAATGTTATTTGACTTCAAATAAATGCCAATGAATTGTTCGTAGAAGGCAGTTTTATCCTCTGAAACAAATACATGGTATTACGTCAATCTAATTAATGATGTGGAACACAGGACTTAAATAAATGCTGCTGTAACTCCTTTTCTCAAAGAATTCTGTCATTTATGAATTCATTGATGAAGTATTTATTGAGTCTGCTATGTCTATTGCACTGTAGTAGTTTTCATGGTGGTGTGGGGGTGGGAAAAAATTTCACTTTAGAAAATGTGGAACACCAAATGAAAAGCAGAAAAAACCACAATGAATTCCACCCGTTTCCGAAGAGGAAATGCAGTGAAGCACAATGGACAGGAACCCACTGAGAACAGTGGTACCAGAATGAATGAGGGGGTTTGCTGAGTCACTCAGCCTCACCCCAGTCTGGAACAGGCTGGCAAGAGTTGGATTTGGGTCAGGAGCCTCTTTAGCTGAGTTCTAACCTCTTACACTGTCCAGGCCCACCTGTGCCTTTTCCTCTGACTCCCATAGTCCTGTAGCTCACATACCGTGAGAAGAGCGCTTTGTTCCATGAAAATCTACAAAAGCGACTCTGAATTGGGGACCCTGCCAGCCTGGTCCAGAGCGTGGGCATTGATGGTATCAGCTTGTTTGAGGATGCAGGTGGCACCCTACAGGAATGGAGATGTAAAGGCGGAGGAAGAGAAATGATGCAATTTCTTTCTCAGCTAAGGAGAAGGATAGCAGAAATGAAGGAGATCTGTGAGGAAATTTATATTAGGGGATAAACAAATGAGTTTTGTGCCCGCCTCTTTAAGTCTCTTCAATGCCGTGTTCATTTCTCTTTTTTGATTACCAGGTAGTGCTGTCCTCAGTCTCTCAGGACATACTTCTCTCTCGGATCTGGCACAAACTACCCCTCAGGGCTTAAAGACAAGCAGATGACAGATGATCAGGTTCGCCTCTCTTAATCAAGCTGCCTCATTCACCCATCTAAAGAGCTGTTTAAAAAACACATCTAGCAGATCTCAGACTCCGATGCTCACATCTTATTTACTCCAACTTTCACTTTTGAAAAATCTAAGGAAATTCTCATGCAAGCTGTGGCCAAAGGAGAGGGCAAGCTAAACATCTGCTGTGTACAGGAAGGATACTTCTTTATTTTAAATTCAGTTGCTGATTTTATTAGTTGCTGTCTTGACCTTCCAGCTAACTTAAGGATTGTGCAGGTTAACACTGAAAATGTAAACTGGTGTGGCTGGAGTGCTTTTCCCAAACGATGCTCTTTAAGTAGTTCTTCATTTGTTGGACAATGACAGTAGTCTCTTTTGACTTTGAGGTGACGGAAAGTACAGTAGCACATTTTCCTTTTCTGCTTACCTGATGAGCATCTACCATGTGTCCACCCCAGGGCTGGGTCTTTTCTACCCAATACTACCCTTCCACCAATGTAATGATTTTCTTTATAGCATTTTCTTTTCTCCTGCTTACTTTATTGTAAGAACACACTATATAATACCCATAACATATAAAATATGTGTTAATCGCCCTAGCTGGTTTGGCTCAGTGCATAGAGTGTCAGCCTGCAGGCTGAAGGGTCCTGGGTTTGATTCCAGTCAAGGGCATATGCCCAGGTTGTGGGCTCAATTTCCAGTAGGGTGTGTGCAAGAGGCAGCTGATCAATGATTCTCTCTCATCACTGATGTTTCAATCTCCCTCTCCCTCTTCCTTCCTCTCTGAAATCAATAAAAATAAAAAAGTAAAAATAACTAAAAAAAATGTTTTAATCTATTGTTGATGTTATCCATAATGCTTGGGTCAACAGTAGGCTTTAGGTTTTGGGGGAGTCAGAAATCAGACACTGGGAGAAACCAAGATGGCGGCATAGGTAAACACCTGAATTGCTGCCTCGCACAACAACTTCAAAACTACAACCAAAAGACAAAACGGACATCATCCAGAACCACAGGAAGGCTGGCTGAGTGGAAATTCTACAACTGGGACTCAGAGGAGCTATGGAAGAAAAGGCAGAGGTATGGAGGCTTGTGTGGAGAAGGCTGGCATTTGAATACGCTGCTGGCTTTTTCAAGTAGGAAGGAGATAAATGCTCTGAAATGCTCTGAACTCCAGTTCCAGGTGACACTTTGGGAACCCAGACTCATACAGGGAGAAATTGGACTGTCTGGCAGGGAATGGAATTCGAGGGCAGCTTTCTCTCAAAGGTGTTTGCAGTGATTACCCAGGGACACTGAGACCCAGGGGCCTCTTAGGGCAGGGCTGACAGGAAGCCATTGCTGTTTTCTCTGCCCTGAGACTCCACCCCATCCAAGCTGTGTGCAGAAGCTTTTGCATATGAATGGCCTGGTCCTTTGAAATCTAAACTTACCTAACAAACTGCAGCTGAGTCAGAGAGACTCAGAACATCCAAAAGAAGGCCCAAGGCCCCAGAGCATCTTGCATTGTTTCACAGTTAGGCCTCATCTGGGCACTTCCACAACCCAAACAAAGAAGAGGAATCTGCAGATCTCTCCATAGCTCCTGTTGGGTGGCCTCAGGTAGAGGCTAAATTAGCTCCTCCATGGAGATCCAAGAGCCAGTGTACCCAGGGATCAGAGTAGGACTCTCCAGATTACAATTCCTCAGATCCATAAGGAACACATTCAGGGGGGCAGATTCAGTGAGCACGAAAGCCCCACTGAAGCAAGTCTTGCCTCATAAGAGTATCTCCAGCACAGAAGTTTTCCCAGTGTAGACACAGCTGATCCTCACAGCCAGTTGGCCTAGAGGTCAATCCCTCCCAGTGATACCAACAACAATTAAGGCTTAACTACAACAAGACTGTGCACACAGCCCACAGAGGGGTGCACCAAGAATGTCTACCTCAGGTAACTGGGGTGGCTGAGCCACTGGGCCCTATAGGATACCTAGCACACAAAGCTACTCTATCAACTCAGGGAAGTAGCCAAAATGCAGAGATAAAGAAATAGGTCACAGATGAAAGAAATGGAGGAAAGCAAATGACTGGATATAGAGTTCAAAACTACAGTTATAAGGTTTTCAAGAATTTTCTAGAAAAGGCCAATAAGTTTAGTGAGATCCTTGAGGATATGAAAAAGGAACAACTAGAAGTTAAGTATACATTGACTGAAATAAAAAATAATATACAGATATCCAACAGCACATTAGAGGATCACAAAATCAAGTCAAAGATTTGAAATACAAAGAAGCAAAAAAAAAACAAAACAAAACCAAAAACAACAAAAAACAAAAACAAAAACAAAAAACCCCCAAAAATACAAAAACAAAACCCAACCAGAAAAGCAAAAAGAAAGGAATCCAAAAATATGAAGATAGTGTAAGGATCCTCTGGGACAACTTCAAGCGTACCAACATCAGAATTATGGGGGTGCCTGAAGAAGAGATACAGCAAGATACTGAAAACCTATTTCAAGAAATAATAACTGAAAACTTCCCCCACCTGGTGAAAGAAATCGACTTCCAAGTCCAGAAGTGCACAGAACCCCAAACCAAAGGAATCTAAGGAGGACCATACCACAACACATCATAATTAAAATGCCAAAAGCAAAAGACAAAGAGAATATTAAAAGCAGGAAGAGAAAAACAGTTACCTACAAGGGAGCACCCATATGACTGTCAGCTGATTTCTCAACAGAAACTATGCAGGCCCGACAGGAGTGGCAAGAAATATTCAAAGTGATGAATAGCAAGAATCTACAACCAAGATTACTCTACCCAGCAAAGCTATCATTCAGAATTGAAGGTCAGATAAAGAGCTTCACAGATAAGAAAAAGCTAAAGGAGTTCATCACCACCAAACCAGTATTATATGAAATGCTGAAAGGTATTCTTTAAGAAGAGGAAGAAGAAAAAGGTAATGATAAAAATTATGAAGAACAAATGCATATCTATCAATAAGTGAATCTAAAAATCAAGTGAATAAAAAATCTGATGACAGAATAAACTGATGAATATAATAGAATCAGGGGCATAGAAAGGGAGTGCACTGACAATTCTTGGAGGAAAAGGGGTGTGGGGAAAGAGACTGGACAAAAATCATATACCTATGGATGGGGACAATGAGGGGGAAGGGGAAGGGCAGAGGGTAGTATGGGAACCAGGTGGAGGGGAGCTATTGGGGAGAAAAAAGAGGAACAATTATAATAATCTGAACAATAAAGATTTATTGAAATGAAAAAAAAAGTCATACACTGATTTTTTACTGTTCAGAGTATCAGTGCCCTTAACCCTGCATTATTCAAGTGTCAACTGTACTTACCAGTATTTCCCCTTTGCAGGAAGATTTTGGTTGTTTGTCTTATTGCATGAGGTAGCAACCTGAAGCGTTTGCTATCTTAGCTAATGAACCTTGGGGCACTGTGAAGTTTTAAGTTTTCATCTCTCCAGACATGGAAGTGTGGCGATAAGCCATGGAAACATTGCACCTCACCCCTGCAGGCCTTTCAGTGTCAGGAATATTGCTTTTCTGTGGTGTGAAGGAGATCTGCCACTTGGAAAACTTGTATATAATAAAGCCCTATTTGGGGTTGTTTTGAGAGGGCAAAGGGTGATGCTGTCTATCTGATTGCACTTAGTGACACATTTTAATCTATGATTTATAGAACCGGACACTGGTGTTCATTTAGCCCAGATTATAAGCAAAGTAATTCGCTCCTTAATGAAGTGCATCCTACATGACATAGTGACCATATGAGATGATGATCATTGCTTTAAAAGAGGCCTAGGTTACATTTTCTTTTGTCATTGAAAGTAGGTTGTCTATTAATGAACTTAAACAAGGCCTGCTGACCTGCCATTCTTCCAGAAGTACTTTATTGGTGTATCGGAGAAGCACATATTAAATCAAATACTATTATCAATCGGAAGAGTGGAAAAAAACACACACAGGTATTCAGTGTCATTCAGATGAAGGGCTTTCCCTGGCACTTATACAAGCCCCTCTCAACTTTTTATTTTGAAAAAATTCAAACCTATGGAAAAGTAGAATATATTGCACCATGAACATCTGTACCTTTCCCCTAGATTGACTGATTATTAACATTTTGTCACATTTGTGCACCCCTTCTCTCTTTTCTTTGTGTATGTACATATGCATGTTTGGATTACTTAATTTAATTAATTTTTTATAATATACTTTTATTAATTTCAGAGAAGAAGAGAGAGATAGAAACATCAGTGATAAAAGAGAATCATTGCTCAGCTGCCTTCTGCATGCCCCACACTGGGGATCGAGCCTGCAACCTGGGGGCATGCGCTCTAACTGGGAATTGACCATAACCTCCAGTTCCATAGGTCAATGCTCAAGTGGGCTGTTTAGATTATTTTAAAGTATAACATCATGACAATTCACTCCCCAACACTTCAGCATTCCCTAAGAATTAATACATTCTCTCAAATTTCTAGAATGCTATTATCGTACAGTAAGAAAATGAACAATTAGATAATATAATCTAATATCTAGTGCATATTCTAATTACCCCAGTTGTCCCCAAGATATGTTTTAAAGTTGCCTTTTTAAAATCCAGAATTCAATCAAAATTTACACCTTGCAATTGGTTGTTAAGCATATACATGAGGAGTAAGAATAAATTTCCTAAAGTGTTTCCATCTATTTCCTTTTTACTCTGTGTAAATTGGTGGACATATGGAGATATTACCTGTTCATAACCTTAAAGACTTAAATTCTATGTATATTATAATCTAAGATTTCAAAATAGTTTCAGGGTAAAGCCCCAACTTTAGAGGATTTATCCCAGCTCCACTCTGAGAGTGAAAAGAATAGTAATTCACTTTCCTGCTTAAAGCAGAGTTTTTCAGAGAGATAGGTTTAGAATGAATTATAAGTTTCAGATAATTGAGTTTTCTTTTAATTTAAACTTCTACTTATTTTCTTGAAAGCAAAATGTGTTATAATTAAAATGGGAAAGAAACATTAATTTCAGAGACCATTCACTGGGGCAAATGATGGTTTTATTACTGCCGTGGACATTCAGAGATCAAGTTTAAGAGAATGTGGTTGGATTCAGTGTTGCAAATGCACTTCTCTTCCGTAATTACACGTGTCTAAGGTCTTGTAAAGTGGAGATATAATTGCTTTAGAGTTGTGTTTAAAGGAAATATTGAGAAGCTTCATTTCATGAATCACAGTTTGTGTGGATCTTATGTACTCTGTCATATTTTCATTAGCAGGCAAAAAGTAGTGCAGAAATTAGGAGAGGGGATTGTGACCTTTTGTATTTATTTTGTAAAAGATAGTAAGTTTGTTTTTAAAGATGCAAAACGGTATTATCCTCTTCCATATTAAAACATAAAAGGGTTTATGATCAATGCAATATATTTAAAAGCAAACAAACAAAAAGCAAAATAAAATAAAAAAATCCTATGTCCATTGGTGATTGTTACTGAATTTTAAAATTAGCTAGAAGTTTTCCCCACATTTTTTGAGAGTAAAAAAAGATATTTCACCAAATTTCAGACAAATTTCTTACCTTTTACTATCTGAAATAAGGCTGTATTTTTAAAAAGGTGTGATGGAACATTTAAAATTATGAGTATTTCCCCCTTTCTTAATGATATTGCATAAGATCATTTTTTCTTATTAGGTTAAATGACAAAAATGAGACAGAAAAAGACAAATACTATATGGCATCACCTATATGTGTAACCTAAAAAAGCCAAACCTGTAAAACAGTGGTTACCAGGTCATATTTAGGGTCACAGCCTTGAGTAGTAAATAAGCAATAGAGATCTAAATGACCAGAGACAAAAATATTGTGCTATAATTGTAAAATATATAAATATTGCTATAATACCAATCATACTAGTAGTACAATATATAAATATATCAAAGTAACATGCTATAACCTTAAACTTATGCGATATTACATCCAACTAAAAATCATTGGGCTTTGCCCTGGCTGGTGTCTCTAAGTGGTTAGAGTGTCGGCCTTCATGCAGAAGGGAAGGGTTGTTGGTTGAATTTCCGACTAAGGGCATGTTCCTGCATTGCAGCATTCCCAGTTCTGCAGTGGTCTCATGTGGGAGACAACCAGTTGATGTGTTCTCTCACACTGATGTCTCTATTTCTTCCCCTCCCTCCCACTCTCTCTAAAAATCAAGGGAAAAATGTCCTCAGGTGAGGATTAAAAACAAAATATGTACACATGTAATACATTAATAAAAAATTAAATTAAATTAAAAAACAAAAACAACAACAAATTGTTCTTATAGTTGATGGTGTCTTAGTTTCAATGAAATGTAATACTCAACAGTATAATATTATGCTATAGTACTGTGAGTAACCTTAAAAGGGACAGCATTTTTATATGAGTTCTAGACCTGTGTATTTGTATCATTGAGAAATTAGATGTGTGGTCCCAAAGACTTTGTAACACAAAAGATGGAATAATGTTGGATAAATCATCAAATATTAAACTAAATTTACTAAAAAATATCAGTGGCTGATTTATCAAAGTGCATTTTTTGAGGAATAGAATTTAATGGTTTTAATCTGGTCAGTTTTTGCATTTCCATTTCTAGTTTTGTTAGATTTATTATAGAGTATCAACTTTCCATTCAGAGAGTCAGCCAGTTCTATAATCAGAAATATGTAACGCTTTCCAAGTCCAGGCAATGTAGATACTGGCCTGGTGTTTCCACAGGCTGAGAGGACTGTTTCCAAACAAACACTTTTGCTACTCAGAGCAATCTTAACCCTGGAAAAAATAATTCTGAAGATATGGAATTCATAGTCATAGCACTGCTTTGTATTTAAGATACGAAGTGTTGAAACGTGCTGAATTCTCCTACTGGAAAACTTGTGGTGGCCGAGGGAAAGCAACTGTTTCCACATTTCTGACTGAGTCTTTGCTCAGGAGCATTTAGTGCCATTACAGAGTGCGATAGGTGTTGTCAGGAGACGTCCCTACCTATTCTGGTCCATAGGGCCTTCCAGATAATACACACAGATTCTGCTCACTGCATACCCTTTTCATGAAATTGAGGGTTATTCTGGCCTCTGAAATAAAAGTCCTGTGTTTAAATCACAACTTCAAAGTGTGGCTTTGCTCACTGATACTAACACATGGGCAAAATCCATATACGGCCCAAGTCGGCCTGGCTGAATCGGGCTGCAACTCTAGAATATTAATTCAGTGGGAGCAACGAAACCTTAATCGTTTCATGAAAAACCAGACTCTTATACACAATTTTCTATAATGAATCCGAGATCCCTTGAAAGAAACATTTTGTTTCAGATTGCAGGACACGTAGGCCATGTATGTCAGGGACTTCACGGGATAGGAGAATTAGAATTTTTATTTTTAAGTACCTTTTTTAAAAGTATATCCACCTACAAAAAGATACATATACGTACTTATAAGGCTAGCAATTTTCACCAATTGAATATATGTGCATAACCAACATTGAGCTAAAAAATCAGTACATTTCCAGCACTCCGGTGACCTCCCTCATGCCCCTTCCATTCACCCACCCTCACAGCACCTTTGGGACCTTTCTGATTTCAATTGCCATGAATAAGCCTGCTCTACATTTCACTCAGGCCCATTGCCTAAATGGACACAAACTCATCTTAATTTTTTAGGGACATGCTCAGTGTAAAAGGCACTATCTATTCACTCCCATGTTTCTGAAAGTGGTCTTCAAGGTGTTGGGAGCTATGATGGGAAAGTGATGGTTCTGTTTTTTTTCACAGAAAATTCTCAAGTGATACAGTTGTGGTTTTTTTTCACCTTTATGTGTGCAGCGTAACTGCTACTTTTTACTAGTTTCAAAACTAGAAAAGAAATACAATAAGGTCTTTGGGGGCATTTCCCCAAAGAGTTGTAATAGAGACAGAAGGAATCTATTGGAGCAAGTAAACAGTGGTGTTGATACAGCACCTCAGGTAGGGCAGAGAGAAAACTGGGGTTTCCTGGGCCGGAGAAATAGAATATTTACATGCAGTAGAAGCTAGCAAAATCTATAGGAAGGAGGAGATCTTGGATAAGAAACCCTTTTAACCTGCAAAGGCAATGTGGACACTTTCTGTATCCGGTAGTCTCAGTGTCTACCCGAGCTCCCGGATAGGATCGATGCCTGGATCAGAATACTAGCCCTGGGAATTAGTTTGGTTCCTTTTTTTTTACTAATGGGACAGTGAGAGGGATGGGAAGGTCTTTAGTCCTGGCTCCCAGATTTAAAGAGTTGGGAAGAAATAAGCTGAAACCACCCACTCCTTTCCACAGGGTTGGCAAGACCAACCTCACAAAAATAACTTCAGAGACGTTAATATTTGATTCTAAGGCTTTGATTGTGTGCATGGCATGGGGGTGTGGGCGGGGTAGAGCGAGTCCCTAAAACCTGCAGCGGCTGCGTGTCCCCCATTCTGAGAACTGTATCCCCTGCATGTATGATTTAGCATGACAACAAGATTACATTTACACAATTAATTAATGTTTGCTTGACCACTTTTATCCAATTTCTTTCCATAGCACATAAAAGAGAACCTGACATAAATTTCTCTTTCAAAACAATTGACTTAGCAACTGCTGACCTTCTGTTCTGTCATTCCAAGGATTGATTGGATATTGTTGAATTGTTTCATTCTACAGTAATTAAACATAAAATTAATTATGCTGGTAACCCATTATTTCTCTGAACCAAGGACTAAGTCATTCGTTTGCGCTTGGTTACTCAGAGAATCAGCCATCAGATGAACAGGGGGGAATCAGATGTTGCAAACAGAAACTAAATATTTTAAGGCACATGTTAATGGCTAAAATATAATCTGAAAGCGTCTCATTTCCATATGCACAGCATATTGAATTTGTTTAATGTAATTCAGGCCATAAATCTTCTACCTTATGATATGATCATTTAAATATTTTCTCAGGTGGCTAATCATTTGAAAATATGTCAAAGAAGAATATATATTAAGAAAGAGAGACGGATGGATAAAGCTCTGAGCATCAACGGAGTCATCACCACTCTCTAATTTTTGATTTGGTTTGCTGCTCAACCGAAATGAAATTTAGTCCACAAGTCATTTTCTTTGTTAGTTTTGTGTAGAAAATGCTTAAAATCACCCTGACATTATGAGCAGCGAATCTGGTACTGAGAGGCACACAAGTCTGACAGGACTAAATTATCAAAATGTATGTGCTGCTAGACACCAAAATAGGTTTCTGCGGTTTTCATTAGTGCAGGTCAGATTAATTTAATTAACATGATGGAAGATGATATCACTGGGTGAGGCAGCAGATCCCCAGCCTTGACCTATCACTCACCCGTGGGCTATAAAATGATGCACCTGACAAATGGGTATGCAATCTCCTACGTAGATTTCATATTTTGAATCGGCCTTTGGCTATGCGTTTCCTTGTGGCTTTGGGATATATTCTGAATTTCATCAGAGGAAATTCTTGGTGCTTTTCAAAATTCATAACTATGACCAGCATTTTACATTCTGAGCAGATACTTGGACATAGTTCTTACCTTGTGAGGTTTGGACTGTCAGGTTATCTCTGGCTTCCTCTGATGAGCACCCTGTCCAGCAAATATTTTCCCTCTCCCGTCCTTCCCCTGAGGCTTAGGCTGAGAATCTTCTACTGACCTGCCTGTGGCTCTAGTTGGGGCTGCGAATCTGATATCCCACTGTTCTGACCACAAGGATGAGCTTGAGGCCCCAATTAACAGCTCTTTGTAGGATTTGTCTAGTTGGAAATAAGAGAGGAATGTCCTGTGGCAAACAAGTTGCCTACCCAATATTAATTCTCTCCTTGTTTCTCATGAACAAAATCCTCTCTCTCTCTCTCTCTCTCTCTCTCTCTCTCTCTCTCTTTCTTTCTTTCTTTCTTTTTTTTTTTGAGTGGGAATGTTCCCAGTTGAAAACATCCATCTCCTAACACTCTCCTGGAGTCAAAGGTGACCTTGTTCTCCATTTGCGAACAGTGTGATGTAAACTCGAGTCCACTGTGTGGGGCTTTTGGAAAGTTATTTTTCTGATAAAAGGGGTCACACTCAGCTGACAAGTGATTTTTGCCCTTATTCCTCCCCGTTTTCTGCTTGAAACTTGCACACAATGACTCAACCTGCTAAGAACAATGGGATAGGAATTAGGAGGGCCTGGATTCATTGAGACCATCTCAAGTGGCTGCACTAGCCTCAGCCTGCTTGCCTTTTTAATTCTTGCTACAGAAGAAAAAGAAAACCTCAATGTACTTCTACTACTGTGTATGGGTTGCTGTTATATTCAAAAGGGTACAGTCTTTTCCCTATGCTAGGGAAGTTCTATAGAGAAGGACAAGCTGAGGAAATGAAGTCAATTCACAAAATAAGTCAAGAGACTAGTAACAATTCCAGGTCACTTGTCCAGAATTTATGGGCAGCCTTGAGCTGTATTATATGAACCAATAGAACACTGTTCTGCTGAAGTTTCTTAAAGTTTGAGTTCTGTCACTTGCAAATAAAATAATTCCTGGTGATATGAAATAAAAACAAACACACTCTCCATGCAACAAATATCCAAAACCTACTAGTGCTTTCCTGGACTTCCTATCTGCTGGATAGAAGGAGAAAATGGGTTTTAGATTTGATAGTTCTGGTGTAGGAGTTTTCGAATGTCACTTAACATTTTCAAACCTCAGTTTCCTTATCTTTAAAATAATGAAAATAGATGACTCCTAGGGGCTCCTCTGTCCCAAATGACTATGATTCTCTGCTTGTTTTGAATATATGGACTGGCAGGACAAATATGCAAAGTATAAATAAATCATAAAAGAAATGTATTTAGAGACTTTTTAAATAAATGTCCACTCCTACAAATTAATTAGAAAGAATGAAATTATGGCACAAGTGAATGTACTCACACAGGTCCTAAATGTTCTTTGTCTAAGGAGGTGGTATGTATAGAGTGAAGAAATGAGACAGGCTTTCCTGAAGAATAAATTAAACATTGAATTTTTGTGTTTTTAAAAACATTTTTATTGATTTCAGAGAGGAAGGGAGAAGGAGAGAGAGATAGAAACATCAATGATGAGAGAGAATAACTGATGGGCTGCCTCCTGCATACCCCCTATTGGTAATTGAGCAGCAACTTGGGCATATGCCCTGACTGGAATTTAACCGTGACTTCCTGGTTCATAAGTTAACACTCAAACACTGAGCTATACTAGCTGGGTTAAGCATCAAATTTTACAACTGAAGAGGACTTTCATCATCACATACTGAAAATCATCATCATAATAACAATAATTAGATACTATGTATTATAAACTCTGCTGTATAATTTGCATGCATTATCCCATTTTGTCATAGTAATGCTTTGAGATACAGAATCATATAATTCTCATTTTATAGCTACTTGTTTTTTAAAGTTATAATCTGATACTCCCCCATTTGAAAAATAATTGGAGTTTAGTATTTGCTTTAAAAAACAAAAAAACAAAAACTAAAGCCGAGAAATCTGAATGCCAAACATATTTCTCCATTTTCTTACTACATATTAAAGAAATAATGGATTCCAAAGGAAAAGTTGATTGGGAGTTAATTGTGTAATTGCATCAAAAACAATTTAGTTTATTAAAATACCAGTACAAGAGGTACCTTTTCTGTTATATGGGCCAGTGGAAATTTAGAAGTACTCATTGAAGCAAAGTTGTCTGCACCTGGGGAAGATATGAGATGAACAAAATCTATTTACATTGTCTTTGTAACAAATGTTGTATTAGACTAAAGAGCCATCATATGGGCTTCTGTCTAGACTATTTTTGCCTCTGGACTGGGTTTTGAAGGGAGACAAAACTAACATCTGTTGAGCCTCTTCTGTGTGGCAGGCATCGAACTAGGTCCTCTCTACCTATGTATTTCATTTCATCTGCAAGGCAGCCCAGGGAAATAGGGATAATCAATTCCACTTTACAGAGGAGGACCAGAGAGATGAAGTATTTTGCTCAAGGTCACATAGGCAGGGAATGATGCATGGGCTGTGAATCCAGGTCCATCATCTGCCAGAGTCCAAGCTCTCCTAGCAAGCGGGGGTGTGGTGTGTTTCTTTTCCAAATTCTGTGATGAGAATAATGGAAAAGTCTAGATGTCTAGTAAGTGAAGGCAAATGTCAGCTGTGGATTATGATTGGTTTTGTATTCTGAGTGATGAGCTGAGAATGAAGAGTCTAACCTGAAGAAAACGGGTTTACATAGTCCATAGTTAGTGGACTATGTAAATAAATCTGTTTTTCTTTTCCAATGGTTTTCTTTGGGAGCTCTGGACCCATGTGGAAAGCAACCTTTTGGTAAGTTTTACTGAGGGGATGTCTGAGCTTTTTCTTCAAAGGAAATACGTAACTGAAATGCTCTTGATTTGGTGCTTTCCCAGCATGAGGAGTGGGACATCAGAAACGCGAGATGCCCTGTTTGATCTGTTCTTTTGTCTCGAGGAAAGGGTATAAATTAAGCCATTTCAATGCCCCTTGAGTCCGAAACACTCTCCTGGAAGTGAGAGAGAACAACTGCATATCACCCTGATGGGAAACAGAGGAAGACAGTATTTAGTCATCCATTCACCAAAGGGAGTGGGATGGGTTTGGGTCCACCTGAAAAGAACTGGTGCCCCTTATGGCATCTGTTTCTCCTTCCCCTTCATTTAAGTAAGGACTGTAAATTGTTAATTCCCCCTCCCCCCAGGGAAATAGATAACAAAAACTTCCTCTTCATAACCCTCTAAGCCCACTCATCTCAGCACTTAATAACCCTTATGGCAGGACATTTTCTGAGTCTAGAGCAAATCTAAATCACTAGGATGCAGGTTAATTCTATTTCCTCTCTTCTCCCTAGTGAGGAGAAAGGACAGCTGTTTACCATCTTCCCAAGAGTAGAATTGAACACACCTGAACAGAGAGGCGTCAAATTACCCTGGGACTTCCATCATTTCAGTCAAAATAGCATTGTCATGTCAGCAGTTCTCAAAATGGTTCTCTGACCAGTAGCATTTGCATCTGCTGGGAACCTCTAGGTGTGTACATTCTCAGGCCCCACCCCACACCTGCTTAATCATAAACTCTGAGCTCAGGTCCAGCAACTGGGGATCTTCATTCTCCCTCGTTTGAGAACTATTGAGATGGTAGATATTTTGAGCAGACGTAGGCAATTGTTGCTAATAATAATTCAGTAATTCATTATCCTATCTAATAAAAGGAATATGCAAATTGACTGTACCTCTGCTACACCCACCAGCCACACCCACCAGCCAATCAGAGCAAGTATGCAAATTCACCCAACCAAGATGGCTACAGTCACAGAGAGAGGCTTGGCTTGCCCCTGGTATGGAGGAAGCCAAGCTTTCCCAAACCCTTGCCAACCCGGATCCCCACTTAAGGCAACAAAGTTTCAATGGCTGTCCAAGCAGAGGCTTGGCTCTACTTCAAGCTACAAAGTTTCAATTGTAGAAGATAAATAAATCCCAGGTATCAGGGCCTCCGATTGGGTCACTGGGAGGTGTGGCTGGCCTGCAAACTACCATAGGCCCCTAGCCGAGGCCACCCCACAACCCAAAGAAACACCCACCCTGATCCAAGACACCTTTTAGGGCAAACCAGCTTGCCTCCACCCCTGTACCAGGCCTCTATCCTATCTAATAAAAGAGTAATATGCAGATTGACCATCACTCCAACATACAAGATGACTGCCCTCATGTGGTCAAAAGATCCTGCCCCCATGAACACAAGATGGCCACCACAAGATGGCCAGCAGGGGAGGGCAGTTGGCAGGGACAGGCCTGCAAGGGAGGGCAGTTGGGGGCAATCAAGCCTGCAGGGGAGGGCAGTTAGGGGTGACCAGGCCCATAGGAGAGGGTAGTTAGGAGCAAACAGGCTAGCAGGGGAGCAGTTAGGCATCAATCAGGCTGGCAGGGGTGTGGTTAGGAGGTGATCAGGAAGGCAGGCAGGTGAATAGTTGGGAGCCAGCAGTCCTGGATTGTGAGAGGGCAGTGGGACATCTCTGAAGGACCCCCCCCACCCCCTGTGCACGAATTTTGTGCACCGGGCCTCTAGTCTTATATAATGAAGAGGTAATATGCAAATTAAACCTCACACCCTCACAAGATGGCTGCCTACAACCAGGTCTGCAGGAAGGTTAGTGAGGGATGGCCTGGCCAAACGACTGAACAGCAGGCTGTGTGTGGTGACCAGGGCAGTGGGGGGGAAGGGGCTGTGAGGGGTGACCAGGCTGGCAGGGGGGCAGTTGGGGGTGTGAGGCAGGCAGGCAGGTGAGCAATTAGGAGCCATCAGTCCAGGATTGTGAGAGGGATGTCCGACTGGCAGTCGGATATTCCCTGAGGAGTCCCAGATTGGAGAGGGTGCAGGCTGGCCTGAGGGGATCCCACCTCCCCCTGGGCATGCATTTTGTACACTGGGCCTCTAATGGTCTTATAAAGTTTGTGTGTATGTCTGTGTATAATCATTTGTATGTTTATGTATTTACTAGAGGCCCAGTGCACAACATTTATGCACTGGGTTGGGGGGGGTGTCCCTCAGCCTTGCCTATGACCTCTCACAATCTGGGACCCCTCAGATAGAGTCCCCAAGCCTGGCAGGCTATCAGGGCCTATCAGAGCTTTCCTTCCCCTGGCTGCTGGCAGCTGGCCCCACCCCTGTGGCTGCCACTGCTTGCCATTTGTGTATTGTTGTGCCCCTCCTCTCCCATCACCGGTCGCCTCCCTCTATGGGTGACAGGCATGGGATGTGATCACTTGGCTGGCCTGGGCCTCCCTCTGTGGGGTGATTGTAGGGTAAGGCTGGGCCCCCCACCAATTGCATTGCACCTGCCTTGGCTGCCCTGGCACCAGTGCATGTCATAGTGTGGGTGTCTGGATGGTCATTCTGCTTCTTGGTGGTTTGGTTGATTTGCATATTATGCTTTTATTGTTATAGATTGATGTGAGACTTGTTGGCCAGCATTTGTTCACAGATTTCTGTGTAATTGAAATCTAACAGATGTAAATGAAGGTGCCCTCTGTCCAGGCACAGATGTTTAGAATTGACAGTTTGTGCCTACCTGGATTTATATAATATGTGTCCAACTTATACAAATATAAGAAAATATAGATGAGAAAATAGAAAATAATGAGAAAGGAAAGCCCTCCAAACAAATAACCATTATTAACTTTTTAAATGTGTTTTCTCTCAGACTTTTGTTTCCTAGGCAAAAGAGATGTGTTCTCCCAGGTGAAATCATTTTGTGCATATGGCCTTCAACCGGAATCTTTAACCTAAGACTAAGTGATGAATGTCAACAAGACAGCATGCGCACGCACGCGCGCGCGCACACACACACACACACACACACACAGAGTCATTTTAATACTTGCATGGCCAAATGCCTATGATATTACAGAAAACTGAAGTTCCATTAGGCAATGAATAAAGTTGTGAGATAAACCTCAATGTCCTCACACTTGTGTGGTCCGGACCTCACTGCTCTGCACCAGCTTTGTAAAAGTTAGCAAACCAGGTGTAGCTGGGCTTCAATCTCATTATGGGGCCCTGCATGTGAGGGAGTTCCTCTTAGATGTTCTTTGGGCTTATCTGTAAACATGGTTGGGGAAACTTTTCTTAGGGAGTACTAATATAGGGTGCATTCCACACACAGTCTTTCTATTCTTAAGGAATATATTTTGAAAGTTTGATCAATTTATATTTGATTCACTGGCGTTTTCTCCCTGATTGGTTGTGACTGCAAACATATATTTTTAGAAAGACTGTGAAGACGCAGGACCAGTTTATACCCGTGAGATGTGGTAGAACTAACTAGAGAGTATGAGACTCACACCCTTGGCTTTGGCTCCAGAATCACACAATTGGGGCACGGGTAAGGATTTCAGTTGTAGAAAGATCCATAGAGAGGAGTTATGGCCTAAGGAACATTTTGAGTTTCTCCCAAACATTTTAAACACCATGCTGCAGGACTTGTGCAGTTTGTAGCATCATTTTGAACCTTATCCTTACAGAAACTTCCAAGGCACCTTGATCAACAAAATAATAAGCTGCCATGCACCACACACACTCCATCACTTCCTCCAACTCTCCTTAAAGTTGAGCTACGTTAAAGGACTGGCTCTTAGTTTTTCGCTCACGTTTGGCATTGGGTAACTTGGTTCTCCTAGCATGAGATGCAGGCCTTGAAATGTTACCCAAAGCCCTTAATTAGAGTCTTGCTTATTCAGATTGTATAAGCAAGAACCTCAGAACCACCATTCTTTGGGAAGCTGAGCAAACACATCCATATTGGAAGACAGAGACAGAAAGGTTGTCGAGCATTTTCACCTGCCTGTATGTTAGCCATCTTGGAAACTTGGGCAAGGCTGTGTCTGCTTGGGTCACTGCTGGATAACAGTGCCTGGCCCAGGTAGTGATTCGGTGAATACTTGCTGAAAAGGTGAATGAAGGAAAATATTTTCATGACTATTTCAATGGGGCAACCAGGAATGCTGGTTTAAATGTCAGCTGGAAGGGTATAGAAAGGAGCTTGTAAAAAACCTTACAAAAACGTTTTCCAGGCACATGTCCTTATTAAAAAAGAGAGAGAGAGAGAGAAAGAAAAACTCCTAAAAATATTTGTTTTGGGATCTCAACTCAGGTTGTTAAGATGTTCCAAAAATATGGCATTTATTTGCTGAAGTCCAAGTTTCAGGAATAAATATTTGCCAAGGTACATGTAACCTAAATATCCAACAGCTTATTTAACAAAATAACTTGCCTAGAATAATCAAACGTTCTCAAAGAACTATTGGTTATGACTAAGGTAGGCTATTAAAACCTGAAACACATCATATTCTAAATTCTCGAACTTTTAAAGATATATTTTTCATATATTTCACATACTTTTTGCTTTGCATATTATTCCCTATTTTGAGTAGGAAAAAAAATCTTCTCTCACCATTTTATTTTCCCTCATGCTGTCACTTTAAGATATGTTTTTATTGTTGTTATTGAATAGAGTAGAAGAAAGATCTTATTTTCAAACTAACTTGGAAAGATGTAAATTTTTTAAAAATCAAATGTTTCTATACAGACAGTGCTATATTACACAAGTATTAACTCAATATTCAGATGAGTTGGATATGGCCATTCATCTAATTTTCAGGGGAAATTGAGGCAAAGACAAATGTTCACAAGGTCACACAGCGAGAGAACAGAGGAACTGGGACTCAAACACACATAGTTAGACTATAGTCCACGCTCTTACCCATGAACTGTACTATAACGCTTCTCTGGGATTCTTGCTCTATTAAGTCATCTAAGTTCATTGCCTCCAACCTTGGGGTTGAGTTGAGGAGGCTCATGTTAGATTATTATGGATTAGAGGCTGCAGGAATTGCTCCATTTTCTATTTTACTCATATTAAAAGTGCTGAGCTTAAAAACCTGACATTTGTAAAGAACAATCATTTCTGAATTGGAAGGGGGGTATTATTCTATTACTGAAGTAGGGATTTTACAGGAATAAATGAATTTACTGAAGAATAATGTGATGTTTTGTATCTGAATGACTATTATTTTATTTTCTCAAATAGAGGTTAGCACCTCAAAGGGACAGTGGCGATGCAAGCTTGAACTGGAAGTAGGATGTTTGCATGCACCTCCCTCTTTTCATGTCACTCTTTTCTTCACACAACCATGTAGAAAGTAAATCTGCTGGGAAGAAAAATGGGAAAGTGATCTATTAAGTACAGCACAGGTGCTATTTTCATAGATGCTCATGTGTTGGGAAGTGTTAGCTTTCCTATTTTTTACATTCTCTATGAAGCTTTATTGACGTTCTTTCTGAGCTACACATATAGCAACAGAGTCTAAGATTATGAAGGAAATAGATTTTATTCACTTCTTTTATTTTAGGGAGGAGGATGTTCTGAAAGGAGAGATAGAATCTATTAGATCAGAATCTATCTTAACTGGGTACTCAATCGAATGAAATTTTTGGAGTGAAGGAGTACAACTTTTTGATGTTATTTATTTTTTAATGGTGAATCTTGTTAAACTTTCTTATAGAAAAATAGGAAAAAAAGGCCCAAGCTGGTTTGGCTCAGTGGATAGAGTGTCAGCCTATGGACTGAAAGGTTCTGGGTTTGATTCCAGTCAAGACCACATGCCCTGGGTTGTGGGCTCAGTCCTCATTAAGGGGTGAGCAGGAGGCAACCAATCAGATTCTCATCATTGATGTTTCTATCTCTTTCCCCCTATCCCTTCCTCTCTGAAATCAATAAAAATATATTTAAAAAAAATAGGAAATAAGGTAACTACCACGGTTTCAGCTTCTCTAAGAACAGAATTGAATTTGGCAGCTGTCCAAAAATATCACCTCAAGAAACATCTATCAATTCTATTTTCAGGTAATATCAGTAAGAAAAGAGATCACAACTAAAATGTTGAAATCATAAGAACTTTCTTTCAGAGGAAGTAAGGTTTAATGGCATTCAACTTGCAGACTTCAACACTTTGCAAATTAAGGAAACAAAATAGGACTTTTCAACTCTAGTCAATTGATAAAGCTTTGATCCTTAATATGTAAAGAACATAAGCAAATAATAATTAAAAATAGCCAACAGCTGATTTTTTGTCACATAATAACAAATATTATTTCACAGTTTCAAACCAGTCAGGTGTTAATTTTGCTTCTTTCACGTATCTTAGTAAAAATATTCTAAATGTGTGTGTAAAATTTTCATATCCTTTTAGCTTCTGACAAGGGTTGACAAATATTGCAAAGAAACAGTTAACTCCTTCCATGAAAACTTAGGACAATACTATTTGTACACATATAACCTGCAAGGTTAAGTAAAAGTGATTATTCCTTCTGCTATTATCTTTATATTTTCCCTTTCACTCTTAAAAATGATGTTGCTAAGGAATAAAAATGCCTTGACTAAACACAGCATGATCTGGGACCACATCACCTGGATTTTCTACTTGATAATGTTCCATTGAAGAGTCATTTACAGGATCAGCCGATCGCTCAGGTTAATGGGAGTGTGGAGGAGTAGGTAGTCAGGAATGAGGAAGATGGGGGTGGGTAGAGTGTAGAGCAGTACAAAAAGAGACCACAGGGTTCTACCATGCACTGCTGGTGTTTTCAGATTAAGATGGGGGATTAAGGAATTTTACTCAGCAATTTGAGATGCTTTGTTAGGGACTGAGGAGATTTGAGCTGCTTTGTTCTCAAACCACATGTTAGTGAAAAAGCAAACAGGCACTTAATTCTGACAGACAGCAGAACTTGACATCAATTTGCCCCTTGGGAGGTGACCAGGAGTTCTCTGTGACGGGCTAAAATGGCCAGCCCTTGTTTTCGGGAGCCTAATGCCAACATTCCATCCTGACCTGCATTGCTCAGCAGTGTGGCCATAACTTAGACAGACCAAGAGTTTCTAGATCTAAAAAACCTGTACATTTTTTAATAAGAACAATCACAAAAAAATCTTTTAAGTGAAACCAACTTACAAGGTGCCAAATATTTAAACATATTTCAAACAGGTCTAATATTTTGGCCAGTCAGTTTCAAAATGAAATATAGAAAAGCTAGGATTCTTTCCTTTTGAAAATAATGGATAGTTTCCCTTCACAGTAAAGTCACAGGGCAACATATCAATTTTGTAGCCTACACATGGTTACGAAATAAACATCAATTCTTATGTAGGTCTTTAAGGTCATGTTTTTCAAGGTCATATCCTTCAAAATCACTGATGTAGGACAAAAGCAAACAAAATGAATAGAAGTAAATTAATGGCTTTATGAATTAGACTTGATACTTTAGTAAATTTATGTGTACACAGTTATATACTCTGGCATATAATTTGAAATTGTGGTGGAAGGGCGGATTTTGCCATCTTGAGTTTGTGCCACCCTTAATCCATTGGCCTAAAATACACTTTTTAGTAAATTATTGATCTACTAAAATTTGGCATGCATTCGGAAACCATTTAAAATCAGAAATGAAGCAAAATACGTACAAAGTATATTTCAAAACAATTATTATTATGTTAAAAAAGGTTTCTTAGTTAATATTTATTAGGGATGGGGAACCTTTTTTTCTGCCAAGGGCCATTTGGATATTTATGACATCATTCGCAGGCCATACAAAATTATCAACTTAAAAATTAAGCTGCTATATTTGGTCAAACATTTAATTAAATCACCCCTAATGCCTTACCAGGGCCAGACCAAATGATTTCGCAGGTCTTACATGGCCCAAGGGCTGGACTTTCCCCAACCCTGATTTAGATGATCAATAGCTCTTGTACTCTGGTAAGATGTAAAAATCTGCTATATCTTAATAATTAAAAAACAAGTTTTGTCACCAGTTCAAGCTTGTTACATTTTTGTACTATTTGCATATACAACTTGTTGTTGTTGTTAATCTTCACCTGAGGATATTTTTCCCATTTCTTTTTTTTCTTTTTAAAAAAATATATTTTATTGATTTTTTACAGAGAAGAAGGGAGAGACATAGAGAGTTCAAAACATCGATGAGAGAGAAACATCGGTCAGCTGCCTCCTGCACACTCCCCACTGGGGATGTGCCCGCAACCAAGGTACGTGCCCTTGACCGGAATCGAACCTGAGACCCTTCAGTCCACAGGCTGACGCTCCATCCGCTGAGCCAAATTGGTTTTGGCCCATTTGTTTTTAGAGAGAGTGGAAGGAAGCGAGGGAGAGAGGGAGAGGAAACATTAATGTGAGATGCATTAATTGGTTGCCTCCTGCATGTGCCCCAACTGAGGCTGAGGATCGAACCTACAGCCCACATACTTGACCTGGACTGGGAACTGAACCTGGACCCTTTGGTGGTTCTTCAAGGGCCTATCCTCTAACCACTGAAAAACACTGGCCAGGGCTACACACACAACTTTGAGCCGAACCACATCTTTGCTCCTTCAGTTTCTGCCCCCACTATATAAAATCAGAAACCTACTTCCTCATTGACTAACTACTAAACCTACCTCTACACTTAATATCGTAGCTGATTTTCTCCATATGCTGTGAATTCAACATTTTCTTCTTAAATAACCAGAGTTATTGTTCAAATATTCATGCTTTCAGGATTGGTGAGACCTTCTTTATGTTTAAATAGCAGCAATTCATTTTCATGAACCCATGATCATAAAGCATCTTGCCTAAGAAAATTAGTATCACTTCAAATTACCAAAGAGAGATGATTATTTCAGTTTTAAAGCTTTACTTTGAAGGAAACATACCTTTGCATGGTACAATGGAATCAATACATAAAGCTATTTGTATGTTTGGTTGCCAATTCTGAAGACCAGAGACCATTTCCAGTATTTTTATGTCCTTAATTACTTATTACAAACACCAGTGGAAGAAAGATCTGAGACACAAAATACTTCAAAGAGATACACATTCATTCATTTCCTACATTCAAACAGTCTTTGTTAGCCTAGGGATGGCCTTTGAGTTAGTTGTCTTGTTGCTCTGTTTTTATGAAAGTTCTCCAAGCGTATTGTAAGCATCAAATACAGAGTGAACTGAAATCAGAAGCACAGTATTCATTCATTTAACTCTGGTACAGTAGAGCAAATTCAGGGTGACTCAAGGGACACAATGTCTTGTAAAACATATGTACTTAATATAAGGGTCATAAAACTTATTAAATTAAAAGCCAGGTTAAAAATAGGAAGAAAATTTATGCTGCTGTCTAAAATAGCAATGCCTTCCCTTTGGCCTTTCCTTTCGAAGTAATATGGATTCTGGTCAGGAAGAACAAAAAAAAGCCAACTTACGGAATCTTCAGATTTTTTTTTAGAACCAAATACAAATCTCTTAACTGCATCCTGCATTTTAGCTTAACAGTAACCCACAACCGTCGGCCAACTGCATTATGCATTTTAATAAGCAAGTGGTATGGCTTAAAAAATGGAGGAGAAAGAAGATCTGATGTTAGACTTTCAAAAGTGCATTTGTGTGTAGGTTTCCAGGTGGCATTGTTCTTGATCCTGAACAATAAACCCAATTAGTGTGAGCTCATGTCCAGGAAGAACAGCTTAAGGAATATGGGTCAACAGAAATAATCTTTTTTTAAAAGTAGTCGATCTGGTAATGGAACAGCAGTACAGTGAAAAGAGGGAATGGAATATAGATAATCCATTTCCTTTAAAAATATTTTTATTGATTTCAGAGAGGAAGGGAGAAGGAGAGATAGAAACATCAATGATGAGAGAAAATAATTGATAAGCTGCCTTCTGCACACTTCCCACTTGGGATCAAGCCCACAACCCAGGCATATGCCCTTGACCAGAACCAAACCTGGGACCCTTCAGTCCACAGGCCAATACTCTTATCCACTGAGCCAAACTGGCTAGCGCAATCCATTTCCTTTTTGAACTGCCTGGTGGTGGTTCTGTTTTCCTGACTGCATCCTGAATAAAACTTTCTATCTTTGTTCAAGCAAAGACTGGGTTGTACAAACTCTATGGAAAACTGTAAACTCTAGGTCAGTGGTTCTCAACCTTCCTAAGGCTGCGACCCTTGCATACAGTTCCTCATGTGGTGGTGACCCCCAACCATGAAATTTTGCTACTGTTATGCATTGTGATGTAAATATCTGCATTTTCCGATGGTCTTAGGCGACCCCTGTGAAAGCCTCATTCAACCCCCAAAGGGGTCACGACCCACAGGTTGAGAACCGCTGCTCTAGGTCAAGGTTGACCTCCTATTTGTGCCTCACTCTGCTGCCTTTGGGCCTCACTGGATAGAAATGACACATTACCCAGACAAACTCCTTCAAGGATTTGGGACTGAGAGTGCCCTCAATCCTTTAAGCACTTGTATCCCTTTTCAACCACATGGCTCAACTATATTGCTCAATGTTTACCCTCAACTTGATCGCCATTTTCCTAGTTGGTGCCCCTAGGTGCAGCACCTTAGGAATTTGAAACCAAAATAAATATCAGGTTCTTTTTACTGTATTCACAAAGAAATCTGCTTGGAAGTTTATCTTCACACAAGAATTTTAAGGCTGTCTATTGAGAAGGAGCCTATCTCGTTATTTATCTGTTTGCTCTTAGATGCACTCCCACCCTTTCCTAGCTCTTTCCTATTCTAGGGGGCTTACCTCTGCAGAAGTACATTGCCATCTGGATTCTACCGATGTCTGTAAAGGGAGATGCTGAGTAGAGAGGTGGGGAGAGGCTGGGATAACCCATCCCCACAACCCCCAACCTGCTTTGGAGCTGGTTCTGGCTCTTCTGAGGTCCAGAACTGGCCCCCTTCCATCTAGGGATGATGGTGCTTTCTACCATTGCCAAATTCTTAGATTCTCTCCCCTTGGCCTTTCTGTTCTTTCACACTTTTGTAACTAGTTCCCTAGTTTCTATCTCTCTGTTGAACAGCCTGATGGTGATTTTATTTTCATGATGGGAGTCTGCCTAGTAGAGCACAACTATTTTTTTCACTTATAGGCGATTGGTTAAAAAATAAGAGATCCTGTTTGAAGTCTTTTTGAGGGGGTAAGAGGGAAGATTTAGCTGAACACCGGTTTGGCTTAGTGGATAGAGTGTTGGCCTGTGGACTGAAGGGTCCCAAGTTTGATTCCGGTCAAGGGCATGTACCTTGGTTGCGAGCACATCTCCAGTGGGGGGCATGCAGGAGGCAGCTATTTGATCTCTCTCCCTCTCTCATCGATGTTTCTAACTCTCTATCCCTCTCCCTTTCTCTCTGTAAAAAATCAATAAAATATATTAAAGAAAAAGAGGGAAGATTTATTTTTCTGTTGGCTGGTGGGTAAGCTGCTTGGTCACAGTGGTTAGTTTGGCAACTGGCACTTTCTTTGGTAGAAGTGGAACAAACAATTTGGAAGGCAAACTAAGGAAGTCACAAGCCAAGGGCCTTAGAGGATGGATATTTTAGAGGTACAAGAGAAGGCACATTGAGGGGGCCATATGGACATGCTGTTAACCTTGGATAACTCCTCTGAACTGGTTAGCACTAAAATCGGAGGTTTCTTATGGACCTTGGACTGTTTTTCTTTGTCCCTGAAGTCTTTTTTTTTTTTAATTCTGCCAGTAATTATCTGACTAGTATAAAAATAGCCTCATCTGAATTAAGATGGGCAGTACACATATGCACACTCAGAGGTCCCACTTCTTTCAATCAATAGAGGAATTGACAAAATCATATAGCGAGCTATATCCCTCCTCCTTCTATACTTGGTCACATTCTCCAAAAATCTAAACATTGGTTTCCATGATAAAACTTCATAGGCTGCTGTCTGGAATGAGTTTGCCCAGAAGAGTTCTAACTATTGGGGAAGAAAAATACCCAAACCCCAAACCAGACACTTTGCCTTTCAAAATACCATTTTGAAGGTTGACATTTGCAAGGACCTTGGGAATATAGCATGTGGGGACTTTCATCCTGTTTTCCCAGTGACAGCTGGGCCGGATCCAAACAGCTCTGCCACTGACATTGTCATTGGGTGGCATGAGTGGAACTGGAGGGGAACATTATTTTTGCTTTCAGCCTCACAGCCTTCGGGCATCCATTCACCGTTTAAGGAGCTCACACTGATCTGAGCCACATTTTCATCAGGCTCTTGGTAAGGCTTGAAAAGCTGGAAAATGCAATGCTCATTTTTTTTTTGAAGTCTTTCTTCTGAACCCACTAATTTTATGAAATTTAAGTACATTGTTCATTGTGTAATTATAGATGAAATATTAGAGAAGTGGACTAATTATACACAATGCACTCAAGCCCAATTAAACTAGCATCTGTGGTGAATGTAAGGGTATTCTCTTTCACTAATAAGAAATACTTTCTGAACAACAGAGAATAAAATCATTAAATTGGATATGCTGTAGAGATTATAAATATCCTATTAGCATATAAAATGAGGATTAACCTTACTTAATCATTGCATGCCAGATCATCAAAAGTCATATTTAACCCCTGTAATGTTGCTGTATTATTCTGCAAAATAATAATAAAAACCCACTCTTAATGAACATCTCTGACTAGATGCTATTCCCGTGTACTAATTTAAACTGCTGGAGAGACTCAAGTATTTCCTTAACTGCATAACAGAATAGCAAAAACACCTTCACTCATTCATTGTGGTATCATGGATGATTCAGACGTATGTCATTTTATGTCATGTCATTATCTTGGGAAGGTGCACCTCCATGGCTGGGCGAACTAGCCTAATTCAAGATAAGCCACATGTATAATCCATTCCAGCCAGCGCCACAAGCGACCTTTTGAAAATGTAAGTTAAATGACTGCACACACCCAGGGTGTGTTCCCAATGAAAGTGTATGTGCTTGGGACCTAGTGGCACCCTTTCTTCAGGTATTCATTGGCAGACTATGAATGCAGGGATATTTGTTTTAATCTGGTTCACAGGCTGCTCCATTTGAAGATACTCATGACCCTGGTATTTGTGATCAATACTCAGGTCTGGACAGAGTAACCTCTGCCGTTCAGCAAGAACAGGGGTTATCCCAATGCTGGTTAGAGCTGATGAAACATGGTGGTTATGTACAGGAACAAGAACTCAGTGACAGCAAAACTGAAGGCAGCAAGTTTAAGCATCACTTTCATGAGTGTGGCCTTCCACTGAAGGACAGAAGTCAGTGAACAGGGATGGGATTTCGTTAGAAGAGAGGGAGAGAGCTGAAATCAATCTTGCTTCATCTTTCTTCCCTTTCTATTTACTTCTCGCCTTCCTTTCTCCCTTTCCTTCTCCCTCCCTCCCTTTCTACCTTTCTTCCTTCTATCCTCCTCCCCTTTCTTCCTTCCAAAGAGTTTGTGTTTGCATTTCTTCTAAGGTTTAAGTCTGTTTTCTTTTCATTCTTATGAAAATCTTAATGGGAATATAGACATATTTTTATAAATATTGAGAATGACTGTGCTATTACAACTTGATACATTATGTGCCTAAAGAGGTGCATTTATTTTTTTTAAAAAGTCAACATAGGTCCTTTTTTTTTTTTTTTTTTTTTTTTTAGTGGAGCCCTTTTCTTACTTTGCCTAGTTATTCTTACCTGAGAAAACAAGTTCAGTACAAACTGCTGTGAAAACTCAGGTGGAATGTGAAAGAAACTGAGAATAAACTGCAGTGACGGGTCTGAAGGAGGCAGCGCCCGGTATACACAGCCCCAGCCCAGGGGCAAGGACTGAATCCAGGGCGAAAGAAAGGTCTGTGTGGGAAGCTGAAACTTGAAGAAAGCACATGCAACACATGAACTAATGCAAATCATTTCACAATGCAAAGCAAACAAGATGTGTGTGCAAGAGAAACTGTAAAACTGTAGGAATGCCTTCTGCGTCCTTGGGCCGAAGCTCGCTAAGCCAAAGAGCTTTGCTTTCGGTTCAATGCCGTTCACTCGCTCAGTTTCTCTCCAGGTTCCTGGCCACTTAGCACATATCCATCTAGAAAACCTTCTACAGCTCCTTTATGCGATGGAGAGGGCCATATAGGGTGAACACAGGGTTAATAATAACAGCTCTCTTTGCCTTTTTGAACAGACAGACAGTTAAGAGTTTCAGCTTTTATTTTTGTTCTCCTGTGGCCCAATTGAAAGGTACGTTGCCTTTCAGGAGCCATTTTTACAATTCATTGCAAGGGCTGCGTAAGTTCAAGAAAATCCTATGCCTTCAACTATTTTCCATAAGATTGGAATGTGCCGCGACAAAATCACTTTAAGTAGATGGATTTTGCTTTGTTTTGTTTCTTCTTTACACTCCCTCCTCAGGTCTAGCTTGCACAGCAATTTAGCCTGGCTTCGGAATTGTTACATTATGGGTTAATGGTTTGGTTGTGACACAGGATCATTTTGGCTTGCTGAAAAGCAGTAGACATTATCTCGAAGGAAAAACAAAAAACAAAAAAAAATCTTTATTGAGATGATCAAAAGGGACATAAAGGCAAAAATCTGACTTTCACTGAAACAGGACTGGGGACCAGGCCTCAAATATCCTGATTGTAATTCATTGCTTGTTTCCAGGCCCCATGATAGAATTCTTCCATACCAGACGGAGGACTTTGTGAAATTGTAAATGAGTATGACTTCAAGCACTCTGCGGAAATATATTCTCCCCCGATAGCCCATACATTATTTCTGCTTAGTTATGGTGGCTCACATTTCCCGTAACTATCAGAGAGAACTTAATTCAACTCACACCACATCACTTTAAAATTGTGCAGTTCTCTTAATCAACCTTTGTATCAGCCACAAATGTGCACTGTGACCTAATTTGAAAATGTCTGAAAGTGCTGACTCAAACTGTTAGTGAATAAAGGCTAGTCATTACCATTATGACACTAATGTGATGCAAAATAAAATGGAGTTGCATCAGCTGAACATTAGTTTGCAAAAATATTAGTGATTGAAGCCATTTTCTGTTCATATATTATTTATACATCTATATGCAGATATTTATTTTGCTTTTTTGAAACAGCCTCACAACAAATTTTTAAGTGCGGAGGAAGGTGGTCACGTTTTTAACATTGACAAAGCGGCCAGATTAAAAATAGATCATGTGTATAGGATGATCTCCCTTTGTAAGATGAAGACATAGTCTTGCTGAATGCTTATTAGGGTTTTCATTCACAGATAAGCAATAACATATGAAAATTATTATCTTTCCCTGTACTTTGGTGCCAGATTCCAAGATTTCCAATAGCTCTGGAACTATTTACTTCTTACGACTTTGTATCGCCCACAAATTCTCTGTCGTTTGTCTTTTGAAATAACAAGGATTTGAAATTTATTTCTTTTATGGGCCCTTTTTCCTGTTCTTTCACTTGTCCCAAAGTATTTTTTTTAATTGAAATAGTTTTTAATGAACATTGGCCATTACTTTTACTTTGAACAATAGAAAGTCGGATATAAGGCTAGAAATTATTTAGTTTTATTTTCAGTGATAATACTTTATGGAATATGACGTAAGTTATCTTTTTCTTATATAGTTTAGATGGTTTTGAAGAAAAAAATATATGTGCCTATTTAATATATGTGCCTATTTAATATATATACATATATATATATATATATATATATATATATATATACCCTAGAGCTGGTATTGGTTTCAATCTGTAAACTGATAATTAATAATTAATAATTGAAAATAAATCAGCATGAATCTTTCTAATATAAAAAAAATGTCCCAATGGTCAATCAGAAATTCTACACAGCATCTCATTTTGTGTCTCTTGAACTCTGGAAATCTGAATGTTAAAGTTATGCATTAGTGACCAAATACTTCTGATTTTATTTATTTAATGGTGACAACAAGCCAAGTACATAAATGCAAAGGAGATAGGTTGTTCTTTAAAATTTTTAAGGACAAAAAGTTTTGGCTATCAACAAATTATTTGACCTGCTTCAGGTGAGAGAAAATATATATGCATAATCTTCCTAATATATTACTATACCTGATCAGTAGAAAATACGGCTAAATTAAAAATGCTGGCAAGTTTACAAGCTTCGTTCATCCATTTTTTAGGAAAACAAGTAAAAACCCTAAAGCAAGATGTGTAGAAATTTGCTACAATGTGATGATGACCTGAGTATTTTAGTCTATTTTTACATTATGTAATATGCGGCTTGGACTGTTTTTATGACCTATGTTTTATTTCCACATTAAGATAATCCAGATTTTAAATAAGTAAGTTTGAAAAATTTCAAAGCAGACTTGCCAAAACCAACATTCGGGAGCATGGGGGCTTAGAGCACGTGCGCACAGGCACATTTTCCATTTACCTAGAGAAGAGGATCACTTTTTTTTTTTCCCAGCTAAAATAAAATTGTTCTTCTTTTTCAGTTACAGGGGGAAAGGTACGTGGGTGTGATTGCTGCAAATGGGTTGCCAGCTTCTTAACAGCTCATCATTCTTAAATGATAGAAGTGTTGCAGCTCCCTTCCGAGAAAAGTCTTTCCTGTGGAGTTTACTTTGTCCATTCCAGGACAAATTGTGTGCTAAGTTGAAGTAATTCTGAAATGTAAGACACCTCCAGGATTGTCCTTGGGATGTGGAAAAGGACCTGACATTCCTCTTTGGAAGATGAGGGGGGAATGCCCCCTGCCCTCTTACTAGATGATTTACTGTACTCTCTCCTGGGGCCACGACTGATGATCTGTAAGTTGTTGAATTTTGAAGCAAATACTAAATATAATCAATATATACAAATAAAAAAAAAGAGAGGAAAAAATGCAATGAAAATTTATGACCTTAACATTCCATCAGGGTCAAGCAATTTATCAAATTCTCTCACTCTCTGGTTTCAATTACACAGCCATTGTGGAAGGAACTTATTTTAGCAGGTTCATTTGCCTCAGTGGGGAATACAGGACTTTGGCCTAATGCTTCACCTTTAGTGCAGGCCATTTGAGCCTTAGAACAAATACCAATCATCACTCTTTGGGAAAAAAGAATCTGCATCGGCGTGGCCTATTGGAATGGGGTTTCTGTCAAGGTAAACGGTTGTCGGCAATGACTGTGGTAGAGTGGCGATAAATCCCATTTTATTGCTGAAAAATTCCAGCTTCTCTCCATGCCTGACAGCTCCCCACATTCTCATACCCATTTGGGCAATTTCTGCGCTATGTCCATCTGGTTCTCATTACCTCTCAACCTGCCTGCGTCTGATCCAGAAAAAGTGCAGGTCAGAAGCAGGGGAAAAGGATGGGGGTGATGGACAAAACAGAAAGCAGGGTGGGGGATGGCCCTTGGGGGTCGAGGTAGAGGTGAGGGAACAACAGGAAAGTGGGAATCTCCGCTTAGGCTCTGACCAGTTGCTGGAAGGGGCCACTCAGATACATTACAGAATGACAATGACAAAGCCAGGGCCAGGAGGCCAGAGGAACCTGTATTGTTCAATGCAGACCTTTAAAAGGCACCTGCTTTAAGGTGGAGGAGAGAGCGAGAATGTGGGAAGGATGGATGGACGGGGGCAGATTAAGGGAAGCAGAAAAGGGACAGCCCAGGTCACTCCTTCTGTTAAGGGCACTGAAGCACAAGGTGGAGAAAGGGCCTGGTCTATAAGAACATCAAGTTCAGCACCAAGCTTCATGGAGCTTGGAGCCCCATGCCCACAGTTAACATGCTTCTGAATATGGAGCTGCAACTCTGCTGGAGATATTACTTTGGCTCAAGAATATAATTTTTTGAAGAAGAAAACTTGAGGGCCTCCAACAGCAGTCTAGCCCCCATTCATTTCTATAAGAGGATTAACCTTTAAAGATGAAGTTGTTCTAATCAGTGCATGTATAACAGGTTCATTCATGGAGTGACAGGCAGGACTAGCACTGAGTAAACTGGATATTTATAACCTTACATGTGATCAGTTTTAGAATCACTGTGGATTTATGCTTTCAGAAAGTTGGCCTCATTCTCTGACACTGAAATCCTTTGGATCATAATTGCTTCTGACCTAAAATTATCCCTTGTCACCATAAGATATCTCTCAGGGAACAAACAAACAAACAAACAAACAAACTGAACAGCTGATAAAGATATAAACAATAAGCCCCCTGAAATACTAACCTAAATTAGACTAGGATGAAACTGAATAACCATATGACATTTACTTATTATTATTGTTGTGATAGAGTCATAGTTAATACTAAAAATAAGATGACAGAAAGTATATTAAGTGTAAATGATGAAGATCTGAGAATTTTTAACATAAAAAATTAGAATCAGATGAATGGTTAGAAGGGTGGTAGTCATTTTGCCACTTGTTCTGAAGGCAATTTTGTATGCAAATGCCTCACAACCAGGTAGGTCATATATGTGTAAATATGTTGGAGAACTGTGGCATAGCTATGATTTGCAGGCAGAATCTTTTATGCTAGATATATGTGGACAGACAATACATCTGGGTGCCTTTTGGATTCCAGGGTGCAGAGTGCATGTCAGGTCCTCAAAATTCTCTTTTTGATAGTGAGACCCCTAAGTGCACCAGTGGATTCCTGTTTTTTTATTGGCTGAATCCTAATAATAAAGATTATGTTAAAATTAAGGTGCTGAGCTGGAATTTGTGGACAAGAAATATTGGCTCCCAGTATTTAAGATTTAATTTCTAAGTTTTCAACCCATGTGTACTCAAAATAAATTCTATAAAAGGAACCTGAAATTCCACATGAGACATTTACATAGAGAGATTGTTTTATAAAAATGTATATGAGTTGGACTCAAGTAAATTACAGATGATAGACACATGGAAGTTTGTTATTTGACAATGAATTATGTTGGTCAATAAATACAATTCTAAAACAGACCTCTCATGTGTACATATTAATAGGCATAAACCTTTGCCTACTATCGCGTATCTATTAACATGGCCATAATATGGCATCTTTAATTTGGAAAGTAATTTCAGATTCTTAGCCAAAAAAGAGTCTTGCTTGAACTTTACTTTTTCCGGGCTGTACATATATCAGAGATATGCGATCATTGAAACTCTAAAGGATATTTGTTTCCTTTAAAAGCATAGCAGAAAATTAATGGCATGGGGGAGGGTGAAGTGACAACTTAACTTGATGCTTGATAGCTGTTTACTTATAAATGTGTGCCCAGATTTCAGTGTCCTGTAAAAGAAAGGGAAAATAAAGAAACCAAAGCGTTCAGATAGCTTTTAGGGAACTTAAGACACATGGAAGAAAGTGCTTAGAAGGCTATTGAAATATTTACAAAACAAATCATTTACATTTAACTTTTGTATATGTAAAACTGAGAGCGCCCACAAAGAGACAGAATCAACTTTAGCTATAAGAAATATTTTGGCATCAAAATGGTTAATAGTATTATAGCTTCAAAAGAGCCTATTGGCTCACCCTCAAGGATGCCCTGCAGTTGTTGTTAAAGTCATCAGATGAAGCTAGCCTTCTCAGCTAGACTTTAGATTTGTCTGCTAACAGTAAAAATACTAAAATAAATCGGTAACATATGTTGCCAGGCAAGGAAAAGTGATATAAATAAAAAGACTAGGAGACCCACACCAAGTACAATGTGAAAAGAATTTAACTTTCAATCTATTCGTTGGCTAATTACCATTTGAAAAGTAATTTGAAAGTGTTACTGTTATTTGCTTATATTCTTCCTCATCTTTTTTTTTTTTCTCTCTCTCTTCAGATTGCATTCTTACCCAAATACTCTTCGCGATTGCCTGTTTTGCGGCTTTGGGGTAAGTCCCAGTTTTCCACAACCTTAAGGAAAAAAAATGCATAACATGAAAGACGCCAAAAAGACTTATGTGTCTTGATGTGCGGGTTTTGTGAAATATACGTGGGTTTGTTGAGGGGGGGGGACGGGTGGTGTGGGTAATGAAATAAAGATCAGGGGTTTGTTTCTGGGAGGATCAAGAGTGTGGGAACGTGTGCATTGCAAACGAGGTTCCTTCCCATCAGGAAAGCCACTTCTGGAATGGAAATGACAAAGCTTGGAACACACACAATCAATTATTTTCACTAGCATTTAAAATATAGAAAACAAAATCTGCTTGGGGAATTGACTGAATATTTTATTTAACTTTTTTATTGAGGCATCCTTTGAAAAATGGCATAATACAAATAGTTTTACAAAGCAACAATATAATCAATCTCTAAACTAGAATATAAATCAAGGATTTCATTAACTGCTGGTAGCCAATTTAAATTGTAGTCTTGTCCATAATGTCTATCTTTCTATGTATGTCCAAGTTATATTAAAAACCTTTAAATGGCTTTGTAATATCAGCTACATCTAGCTATTATAATAATTAATGGTACTGTTTTATAAATCAATACATGCATTCTTGATAAATTCATATCCAGTTAATGGTGTAATTTAAATAAAAAATTAATGTAATAAAAGACATACAGAAACGGGCAGGAAATCTTTAAAGGTTAAGAGACAAATTTGTCTAAATTCATTTTTAACCTGTTTTGAAAAAGTTTATATTTAAAATCAACTGAGATTTACTTTGTTTCTGTAAAACAAATATTGCCATGTCCACTGGTATCTAGTATTGAATTTATAAGATATTTTCTTTTTTTAGCTGCTAAGTTTTAATTACATACTTGTGATACCCTGAGATACTTTATTACCATTACACTCTTGCAATTTCTGAATATTCCTTAGCAAAAGAAAACAGAACAAACTAAAAACCGCAAACCATCATTTTATTTTTAACATATGAATGAAATTAAGTGCTTTATTTTTTATATCTATAAATGCACTCTTTTGCAAATCTCCACAGATATATACAAATTTTATTTAAGGGGAAAAAGGACTGATTAGTTCAATGAATTTGCATGTGTAAGAACCCAGCGTTTTTACTGCTTTCACTGAATGAACACCCCAGGAATTTTAGAAAGAAAAGAAAAATGCATTGAAGACTCCAAATTGTATTTTAACGCTGCACACGGGTGGAGAAACATTCTACAAAGAGACTTGGGTATCATTGTTCTAATTTTAAAAATACATACCAAAGGCATATTAAGGAATAACAAGATTTAGAAAAATAACTGAGTGCTGTATGTTCTCAATACAATCTTCACTCTTTCCAAATACAATTTCATTGGGCTTATAAAGTAAGCATTTTACAAAAAATATCTTTCAGAATTACGCAGACCAGTCTGCCCTGCCATTCTCCGTGACATGGTGCAGAAATGTTACTTTAATCCAGAGAGCTTTTTCTGACATTTTTCTTAACATTGTTGAGCCTTATTTAGAGCAGCAAAGGAGACGTGTACAGTTTCCTTTGACACTGATGGGTGTTTCAAAATGTTACACGAGAGAGGTAGAGAGAAAGAAAAGATTTGCTGCCAGTCACTTCATCAATAGAGCTACTTGAGCAATTACTATTTGTTAAAAGTTTACATTTCCAATGAAGCTAAATTTTAAAGAAGTCTCATTCTTTCCGAAGAGCTGCTGCTTGGAAAGGGGAGGGGAAAAAAAAGAACCTTCCTGATTGCATGTTAAAGTGCACTCAAGTACTGCAACCATTTAAAATGTATTGTGCTGTTAGACGAAACCTACAGCAAAACCACTCCTAAGAGGCTTAATTTAGGTTTTATAGGAGGAACATAAAGAAGACCAGGTTACAGCAACACGCTGAAAAATGGGGTACATTTTAAATATCTTCATTTAAAAAACGTATGTTTATTTTCTCTCCTGGGATCACTAACGTGTGTCTCGACAGGGAAAGCAAGGACATGCTACATTCTTAAAAATTATCTGTTAAAGGGATCACATTCCAAGACAGGACTGAGCATTTTTATTACTCAGATAACCTCTTAATTATGTCACTGCCTTCCACTTGTTAATCAGGGACATTCAACATGGTTAACCAGAGTGTGGTCGCCTTAAGAAGACTCCGTTATCATTAAGAATTAGAAACTCATTTTATTCCCATCACCACATTACTGCATGTATGATTTTAGCACTGCTGAAAACTGATTTACTGGCTTGAAATACAAAACACCTAAGGAAAGATCTAGATGCTTATAATGATGTTAACTACTTCAAACTGTGCAGTTCATGAAAAGCTTGAAGGGATAGATAATTTTGCTTTTCCTGTTTCTCCCCTCCTGCCTTCCTACTGGAACCAATTTGAGGTTTCTCCTGCAGCCACCAGCATCTGCGATGCGGACTGTTTCAGAGAGCAAGGTGTAAGTGGAGTAAATGAAATCATGTTTCACTGTTGCTTTATCAACCCTCCTAGGTAGTTTTCCTGCCAGCCAACCTGCGCTGTTAAGACCCATAAAATTATGCAATAGTGACTTCTTTGGAGGTTCTCTAATCAGATAATGGCCAGTGTTAGGAGGAAGGGCCCAAGGCAGTGTTGCTGGCACTTAACACTGGGGTTGGTCATTGCTTGTCTGGTAGAGACCAATAAACAGCTGATTACTATCCCGTAAGGAGCCAATATTTTACATTTATCCTACTTATTTTTTCCCCCTTTTCTTTGCAGCTTCGTATAACAGCAAGTATTTGTCAAGAAGATCTATGAGGAATAACCTCACAGGCCCCTTAGAAATAAGAATCTCCCTAGCATGAAATGATGCCTTTGGTGGAATGGTGAGAGTGATTTTGGTTTTTACAGGAGCAAAGGTTTGATTACTGTAAAGTCCATTTCGTTCAGATGTGGACAATCCAGGACCCGAGACACCACTCCCCTCTCCCCTTCTCTCCTCCAGGACAGGCTCACAGGCTGCAACCAAGGGGATTTTAAAATGCAAATATTTATATTTGAGCTCTGGCACTAACAGAGTCATTTTGCTTCCTCTGTTCGCCTGTGATAATTGATGCTTCATACCTGAAACTGCGTTTCATTTATCTCCTTACACGTGAAGATACTATACAAGTAAACTATGATTTATAGAGAGGAACTAGCCATTTGAAGTAATAACCCCAAATTTGACCCCAAATCTGCATCAGAGATTTCTACTTTTAAATAAAACTTAATTGTAACCTGGTAAATAATGTATATTGTTGAAGGCATATTGAATTTGAATGCCTGCTGGGTCAGAAACACACACACATACACACACACACACACACACACACACACACCAAAAAACAAAAAAACAAAAACAAAAAACAGGAGGGATAAAAAGAAGGCAGGAGAGAAATATTTTACATGTGCCTTAAACTAGTGTATTCAACTACATATTTAGACATCTTGTTACAATTTTATTGACTTTTTTATATCTGAATATAATTTTAATAGCAAATAGCAAAACAGCAAGTCCTCGAGAGTGTCTTTCTTCCCTGGGATCCTCTTCTTGGCATGAGCAGAGGTCTATGTGAACTGGCCCCCGATTTTACCACCTCATACAAAGCCAGGCAATTCTTGAGCCAAACAAACAAAGGGGGTGTAAGCGATTTCATTTATTTTGATAATCCTCCTCCTGCACAGGGGCATTTGCTGTCTTTGTCAAAGTGAATGACAACAATTTGGCCAACTCTCTCTGAGCTGCACTCAATAGTGACAGGCAAATTATCAGAGGCCCTGCACTTCTTATTATCAGAGGAGAAGCCATCAGGGGGACGCACGGAGGATACCTCTCCCTTGTCACTATTTGTCAGTGGGACAAGGGCCACTGCTATGGGTAGCTGACAGGTAATTTCAACAATAACAATTACTCCTATTACTGGTGTCATAAACAATTCGCCCAAGGCATGACAATAGCAAAGCTTTATAATTCAATGCCATATAAATAAATGCCACCAGGTAACAAGTAATTTAGCTCCAATCAAGCTTTCACCCGGGAATTAATATTGTTATTGCAAGAAAATGGAAAATTGAAAAAAATTCAATATGTTAATGAATTAAGAGAGGTTCAAGGGCTACACAAGAAGGGTTGAAAAACGGAAACCAAAAATTATGATGGTGTCATATTTGGTGCCATCCTGGGGCCCCAAGAGCAGTGTAATTACTTTAGGCGAAGGAGGGGCAGCAGGGGGACTATTGCCTGAGACGTCAGAGCTGGGAAAAAAGTGACATGGCCTTTCAAACCCGCCTCTCTCCAATTTCTGAGGAATATAAGTAGAAATATGAGAATGTGTATGTCACGTAGCCTTTCCCTGGCTTCCCTCCCCCTGCCCCCACAACCTGAAATATTTCATACCAAACAGAGGCACGAGTATCAAAGGAACATTTCCAGCTGTTTAAGAAAAATGCATCAGCACCTGCTTCCTTGACATTAAGTCTCATCATAAAACGATTTTAATACGCCTGTTTTTTATCTGCAGTGCAGGTAAAGCCGAAAATCCCTCTCTGCCCTCCAGCTGCCCCCCTTTTGGGAAGTGGACTAGAGGAGACAGCCCGGTCTTCCTCCGGAGAACTTCCTGATTGGACGAAGTTGCAATTTCAGTATTTGTCCAGGGAGACAATGTGCATCACGGTGACAGCAGTAAAAGAATTTGAAGATCTCTAATTAGGAGAACTGCAGAGCAATTAACGCATGTCAGATTTCACTTCATCAAGTGCCACTCTAATTTTCTCTGTAAAAATTAATGGATTTTTTCCTCCTTGTGGTGTGTGTGTGTGTGTGTGTGTGTGTGTGTGTGTGTCCCCTTAAGGCAATGTTGATTCAAATCTGCTCAAGATGCAGTGTTGCACAGCTAAGCATCTCCTTGATTACAATCCGCCACACTTCTAACTGCGCTCATTCTCACTGCCACGGATACTTTGTCAACAGTCAAATTACACCATGCTGATAACAATGCATAATGGTGTTCCTGCTCAGAGACCCCTGGCAGGAGATGGGCTTCATAATCTGTGATTTTTTTTTCTTGTTCTCCACTGTTTCTAAAGGAAGTTGGTTTGACCAGGTCAGTAGTCAGGCGTTAATTTTTTTTAGATTAACTTGTTAATTTCAAGAAGAGGAATGAAAGGATGGCATATAAAAATACCTCTTTGGGGGAAAAAAAATCAAAGGAAGAATGAGACATGGGGGATATCTGTGGCCAAAGTTTTGCTTAAACACTTTGTTCAGAGACATTTTCAAGAGCACTATTCTTGGTTAAATACCAGGTTGTTTTTTTTTTTTTCCTTTTCCCTTCTTCTTTACTTATGGCCTATAAACATTGGAAGCCTCTCTTGAACAGACAGTATTTAGATTGTGAGAGAAGTTTGTTTAACTGCCATATTTGCCAGAATCCTCAAAACATCACAGGACACAGAAGATAAATGACTTTTTTTTTTTTTAGGTCAGGATTGTATAATCCAGATAAATGTTGATTCATTTTAACTATTTTTTATCCTCCTTGCATGCTGCAGATTGGTGAGCCCGAGTCCTCAGCCCATGTGGGGTATATTCCTCACTGAAAAATGAAAGAAACTTAGTGATTAGAAGATGATTTTATATTTAGTTTTTTTTAGGTTATTCAGACTTTTTTTTATTACTAAAACCTGATCAGATCTGGAAGAAAACCCAGGATATTGAGCAAAATGTTAAATGTCTTTCTTTGTAGATTCTTCAGGGAGTGGAGAGCATTCCCATGGGTTGACACGCAGGTCTCTCGTCATGTAAGTATATTTCTGTTTGATGTTTTCTCTCATCGTATTTATTCAGTAAAACAAAAAACAACTAAATTCATGGGCTATCTGCTTCATCTTTTAAATGTATAGGTTGAGTCCAGCTTTTTCATTCACTGACAATGAACACAAAAATTGAAAACTTGATATTTTGAGGTTTGTAACTCCAAATATTCAACATCTCTTCCTTCTCTGATGCCCCACCCCGGTTCTTACGTACCTTATTTCAGACAAAAGAAAGTGACATCCCCCTTTCAACTAGCAAATATTAGATTCTTTCAAAACCGATTGTGGGCTCACTGTAAGTTTTGCAATGAAACTCATAGGAATTGAATTATTTTCATTCTCCCAAACATCATTCTTTGAACTCTGTAAATGTAAGTGCCCTGGGTTTAGAGTTCTGTGTGGCTTGTTTACAAACAAAGGTGTCCTGATAAAAGCCACACCCTGCATACTGTGAAAAAACAAAGCCCTGGGACAATCTCACATTGAAACATTACCAAAGGATTGTAAAGGGAAATTTAAAGGGAGAAAACTTGATTATATAATGCAATCTAGCAGTAATCAATTTTACCTTCAATATCTTGCTTTTGTTTTCAAAATGCTAAATAAACAATACATAATGCATCCCTCATCAGCCAAACCATGGAGGCTCTGTGCTCAAATAACAGGAAACATATTCAATTTTCCTAACAGAAGACAGTTCATTAAGCTGTGCCACATCAAATAAAACTTTAATTTCTCCAGCATCAGAGTCGCAATGAAAGCAATTGAAGAAGATGAGCCATATGGTACTTCTATCAGCAAACACATATTGCTCATTCCCCCAAAGTTTTCTAATTCTGCTCCCCAGACCTGTGTAATATAGATAATGTGCTCCGAGAGCAGCAACCATGAGCTATCTAGTGTACACTTCTAATACTGTATTTAATGGGAAATAATGAATCATAAAAGCCTAGAGAAGACGGCTTTTGCTAACCTAAATCTCAGCTGTAATTTCATTGTTCTGTGCCTAAGATGCTGTTTGCCCTTTTCAAACAACAGCAGTTGAACATAATTATGCGGCTTCAAACCTGGGCTTGGAAAAGCATCCCTAATATAACCAAGTTTCTATTAACTCCTGAAATTCTGAATGTAATGGCGCGCGGATGCAGACCCAGGGATAACTGAGCATGTGTCATTTTAAAGCCCAAATAAGCATTTTCTCCTTCCTCCCTTTGGCCAGGCTGCTCAATGCATTTATTTTCCCTTCTCCACCCCCTGCTGCACCCCTCCCCTACCCCGTCATGCAACAGAAGTGGCATGATTAAAAATGAGGAGATTTTCTTGTTATTAGCAAATTTGACATTTGCCTGATGAAATGCACATAAAATGTGAAAGCTACACAGTATTCAGGAGAAATGTCTCCACTCCAATCCACGCTAGCAAGATGAAATAATTTAGGTAAAGGAAACGGGGAGATCTGCCGCAACTTTCCTGCAGAAGGCTCAGATGGGATTATAAATGAAAGAACCCAATATTGCTGAGCTCTCAGAGCGATAGCATTTTGACACATGTGCAGGGTATAGTGTTTCTTCTCTCACCTTAACTACTTTGATTATTAACCTAAACCTGTGGTCGGCAAACTATGGCTCATGAGTCACATGAGGCTCTTTGGCCCCTTGAGTGTGGCTCTTCCACAAAATACCACAGCCTGGGCAAGTCTATTTTGAAGAAGTGGCATTAGAAGAAGTTTAAGTTTAAAAAATTTGGCTCTCAAATTTCAATCGTTGTGCTGTTGATATTTGGCTCTGTTGACTAATGAGTTTGCCGACCACTGATAAACGTATGTGCAAGTGCAGTGATTTTCATGTCATGGGTCCAGCCCCTTTCTGGCAAGATCTCGGGGCTGGGGGCTCAAGTCCCATTAGGGAATTATTAAACAATTTAAAAAGTGTTCTTCCCCTCCACCCCCCAACAAGTTGATGATTTTAGCTTTTCTATTTTAAAGCTCATTGAATTAATACTTTCCCAACACAATGCTAATTTTAAGACACCATCAAATAACACTGCAGATACATATTGAAAGCATATTTTAATGGTTTTGTTTGTTTTGGCATCATAGGAACCAAGGACGATTAAATTAAAAAGCGACTTTTAAAAGTTAGAGATTGCCTTTTTAAAGCTTATTAAAATCAGCATGTTCCATGTCTGTCTCTGAATTAGCTCTCTATACTTGATTGCCATCATTAAAAGTAGCTGTTTGGGTGCTGTTCTCTGCGATGGTTCAGACCCTTCCTCAAAGCCAATTCTGACTGGTTATTAACCTGAAACTTCTTTTCATTGAAATTGAAAAACAAAACAAAACAGCATTCTAGCCCAGGAAAGAGACAGTCACCAAAATGAGAAATAGCACCGTGAGACTGGCAACATTATACCAGGAAAGACCAACAGGTAAAATAACTCCAGTCACATCCAAAACACACTCAGGGAAAAGAAAAATCACAACAACAACCCAGAAGCAGTCCATTGATTATATTTCATGAATGCCTTAAAACAAATGTTTAAACAGTTTTCTGAAACAGGGCAGAAAACCTGGGCATGCTCCACTGAGCTGCAGTGACAATGGTCTATTGCGATGTAAAACACGCTGGAGGATAAAAAGGTGCTTTTTGTTACCATTTTATCAAAGCTGTTCATCTTCGAGCTGCAGGCAGCATTTTGCTGGAATTGCAGATATTTCTCTGTCCAGGCTCCTTTGTTTGTGCATCTCATTTGCATATATTTATCTCCAGCTGAGGGTGCTTTCTGCTCATTAAGGCCTCCCTTCACATTATTTCATAAGCCAGCTGCTAAGAGGGATTTCACCTGTGGTGACTGAGAAAAGAGGGGTGAAAAACGAAATTCTTCATAAAAAAAGGAAATCTTCTGAGTCTCTTCCCCTATAAATGGGCACCATTTGTGTTAAACAGCCTCTTGTCATGATAGATGCCTCCAGAGGTCAGGGGTTAAAGTTGATTTGAAGGTCAGCAGTAAAACAACAGACAAACCAGACGCCAAACTGATTCCTTAGCTGTCGGTGGGAGCTGCGGTACAAACAGGTCTTGAACCTTTTTCAACCTCTAATAAAACAGGGGATGAATCTGAAGTGGATCAACCAGGCCCCTGAGGCAGCAGCACAGAAAAACACAAATAATATCAATATCAGGCAGCCACGGGAAACAATGGGGCATTGCTCCATGCTACATGCATGCTGCTATTGTTTCAAGGGCTAGGGAATTAATTCCACTTATTTATTTAAGGCGTGTCAACTCACTGCCTAAACCTGTTTCAGTGTCAAGATGAATAAAACTTTTATGGCTCATAAAATAGAGCTATTCATCTCAATGTTCTTTGTGGTGCGTGTTTTTTTTTTTTTCTGGCATACCGAGCTAGGCCTCTGCTCCTAAATGGTTACATCTGAACCCACTGCTGCTATGATCACACCATGTTAGAGGAAAAAATTATTTTGCTGGCAAATGGATCTCAATAGAAATGACACAGGAAAGCATCTTAGCTGTGATGTAATAGTCCTCAAATTCTCCCTAAAACTCCTCAGGCAGTTGCATCTGTTTTGAGCATGCATTATTTAAAAAGTGGAAGTTTCGTTATGTTAGAGAAAAGTTCAAAACTGATAGCAATAAAGAAATTAGTTTTCTAGAAATGAAGTTTTACTACTTCATTTTACTTGAGTAATGAGACTTTTTTAGGGTAGCCCTTTCCCACTCTCCATTTTTTGCCCAAGTTTTTACTGTTGGATAGTCAGCTTGCATCCATGTATTAATCAAATGTCTCCTTTAGCTCTATGGATCTGAATTTTATGTTTAACTTTAAACATAAAATGCCAAACATGGGTGGGAGAGAAAATGCATTTGTATAATAGTTATTCAAAGTTGCAGAATGAATTGTATTTTGGATCTCTGACTAATGATGTTAGTAACAGTATAATACCGGTAAACCAGTTAACACTTCTGAAGTGTCACACACAGTGCTAAGCACATGCATTTTTCTCATGCAAGTATTTTGGATACCTCAACCCAAGCCGCATGAACCCATGTGAAATGGGATGTAATAATAACCCTCTTCATTACCCAGGACGTATCTTAGCTAAAACACAAAGTTCCAATCAAACAAATGTAATTATAGCAGATGCTTTAACAGGTAACTTTCTGGGCACATGGTTGCCTTATATGAAGCTAAAAGAAACAATTTCATGGTATTTCAGAAATTCTCCAACCACAGCTTACAACATGTACACTGCAGCTCTTTGCTCTAGAGCAGTGGTCGCCAAACTGCGACTCGCCGCAGGTTTGCCGTTCTGTTGACTGAGTTTGCCCACCATGGCGTAAGGCATTAACCCTACTCAGAAGTTTTGACTTCAAGTTAAAGACATCAGTACATTATTAAAATGTTGTGTTTTTTTTTTTAAGTGTTTTTCCCTAAGGCAGTGGTCGGCAAACTCAGTATTCAACAGAGCGGCAAACCGTGGCTCGAGAGCTGCACTTTGCCGACCACTGTTCTGGAGAAATGTAAACTGATTTGTGGATGATTCACTTACTCTGGTGTCCCAGTTGCTTTGCTTTTGAGGACTCCATGGAATAGTGTATCTTTGACTCAGGATGCTGGATTGTTTCTAATTTAGTCAGTTAATAGGTCAGAGTTTTTCTCCATGAACTCAAGTTTCTCCAGCAAGTAGATTATTTGAAAACGGCCCAAGGAGAAGTTGTGCTTTTGCATTTTGCCCATGCACACAGATGCAGCCCTAAGGAGAGGGTTCAGTTCATGGGTGCCAGGCACTGCTCAAGACTTAATTGCTCTTTCCTTTCCATTTGAACTGGAGCATGTACCAATCTCTTTGCCTAGGGGTGGCCCATTTACCAAGCAGTCCTGTTTGAAAATGGAATTGCTTTCAAGTGGGCCACCAGGCCTTGAGAAAAATACTTCAACTCAAAAACTGATTGGGATTTAGCAATCTGTGGCAATGTGTTCTCATTGAAGCATGGAGCAGGAGATTTTTTTTTCTTCTATAACCAATTACAGTTTTAAAAATGCAAGTCGTCTTGCTTCACACAAGGAGCTCAACTTGTGGTTGGAGACATTTTCCAACTTATTAAATGTTGTTCATATCCTCATCTTTGCAAACCCGCTGCCTTCCCAAAGCATTTTATAGCTCCCTTTGTGTCTGACTTATCAATTTTCTTTCAGACCTTCCGCATTAAATTTAACCTCACTCTCACCCCCGAACCTAGAACCTCCAAGCAACTAGACGAAAACAGAACTACAGTGTCCTCCCTGCCAAGTCTGCACCCATGTCTCTCATTTTTCTTTTACTCTAATCTAATCGCTAATTCTTAAACTTGGCCAAATAGTTAAAAATGTTAAGTGCTAGCAAAGCCTTTTACCTCCCCCTCATATCTGTCTCTGTTTATGGAATGGGCCTAGTTTCCTCCTCTTCTCCTTCAGCCCGGGGTCTTCAGGTCAGAACACTGTAAATACACACAGCCCTGGCAGACCCATAAATCTGAGCAAAGGGCAGGCTTATATATTCAGATAAGCGTGGTGAGGGCGGGGGCAGGGAAGGATGGAGAACTAGCAGAGTCTGACACTCCACAGCCTGTTCAGAGAAGAGAATGAAAAAGGCCAAGAACCTTTAATAGGGAAGGAAAAAATATTTCTGTCTTGAAACATCCATCCTAATTTCTAATGGATGAGGTTGGCACTGCTTCCTGTTATTTTATTTTTTATACTTTTTCCACATTGCTTATGCTCACATCCTTACCAAACATATTGTCTTGGAGGCAATCAAATTAAACACCAAATTTCATTTATTTGCAATGTCCTTTTTTACTCTTAAGTGTATTTGTGTACTGAACTCCGTGTATGTGGTGAGAGTGTGTGTGTGTGTGTGTGTGTGTGTGTATGTGTGTGTGTTGTGTGTGTGTGGTGTGTGAGTGATGTGAATTGAAGTCATTTTACCAGAAATTCTTCTGTACTGTAATTTTTCAAACCCAAGGTCTTTGACTAAATAACCATGTTATTAGTCACCACATTGAATCCCAAAGAAAAATATGTCTGAAGGAGTTGGGAATGACAAAATGATAAATAAAAGGTTACATATTCTCCAGTGCTCAAGGCTTCTACAGTTTCCCAAGTCTAAGTTTTTCTGTAGGTGTTTAGATCTCAGAACTGTCTTCGACTCCTCAAAGACCTCTTGGGAGATGTGCCCCCTGTGAACACAGATACCATCACAATGAAAGGTCCTCAGGGAGGTGGCTGTGGCTGAGGACATACTTCCTATTGCTCCTCTGCCCTGATTCTTCTTTAGGTTCCAGGAGCCACCCCTCAACTTCGCCTTAGTCATTGAAGAAGCTAAGAAAATGTGGCACTGGATGTATTTTCAACCAATATTTTATATTTAATTACACATGCCTCTACATAATTTACTATGATTCTCTAGGATTTTCTTTTGGCTGATAGAAAACTGATTTTTTAAAAGAGGTTAATTCATGTTCCTCAAAAGAGCTTCTTTTCTTGGGTTGAGAAAATAGTGAAAATTCAATATAGGTAAGATAATTTTATGAGAAAAATTGCCAACAGAGTGATTGGGCTGGCAGCCCAGAGCATTTCCCCATACTCTAGCCTCTCCTTGGACAACTCCTTTAAGTGATGATCATGTTAAGAATCAGAGAAGCACCATCAGACTGTCAAACCTCAGAGGGAAAGCAGGGAAGTGTGGGCGTAAGGGGAGAGAGATCAACCAAAGGACTTGTATACATGATATAAGCCTAACCAATGGACACAGACGCCAGGGTAGTGAGGGCATGAGTGAAGGGATGGAGTGGGGGATAATAAGGGGATGAGGAGACATAGGTAATGCCTTAATCAATAAAGAAAAAAAAGAATAATTATTACTAGTTATTGAGCACTTGCTTTTGAAGAACAATGTACTAGGTGCTTCAGATACATATTAATTTAAATCCTTACAACAAGTGGAGAACAAAATATTAAGGTCTCCCTTTATAAGTGAAAAACTGGTTTGCAAAGGGAAGAAATTCATAGCCACAACATACATCTAAGTCTGGAATTTGAACATGAGTCTGGCACTCTGAACTGCCTCTCATGGCTTCAGGTTCTGTGTGTTCAGGGTGAGGGTGCTGGATGGCATGGTGTCTATTTAATGCTGATATTCCATATTCAGGTTGACTTTCTCCAGTCTACACGAGCTCTCCTGAAGCCTACCAGCCCTGGCATTGCCAGTAGCTCCCCAGTGTTCTAGCTGGGCTCTCGGACCTCCTGTCTGAGACTGAACTCCTGGATCCTTCACCTGCTCTGCTTCTTCTCTGTGGTCCACAGAGTGCTTCCTGGGAGCGCTCTCCACTCCTCTCTGCAGTTCAAGCTAAAGGTTTTCTAGCTGCTTCGACTCTGTCCTGTCTCACGTACCATCAGCCAGCCTGGTGGTATTGTGACATGTGCAAGGGGGGATTACAGTCCCACTACCTGGGTTTGAATCCTAGCTCCTCTGTGTGTGAGCCATGAGACACTGAACACATTACTCCTTTGTGACTTTATTTTCTTACCTGTACAATGGGGTTTAAAACACCACTTATTTTTATAAGGTTGCCTAGCTCGGATTTTTGGTATTGCTCTACTGAACTGTTAAAATAGCCTTCAGGCTGGTTTCTCTGTAACCAGGCTCTCCCTCCTTAACCCAGCCCTCCTGCTTCCCAAGTTATCATTATAAATAATACACAGGATACTCTCCTGCTTAAAAAACCATCAACTCCCTATTGCCCTCAAGCAGAACCACTGAGTCAGGCAACATCTTCATAATCTGATAACTGATGTTTCCAGGGTCTTTTCCCTCCATGCCCCCCCAAAAATTTGCATTCTGGCAGCAAAAAAATTAGACATGTGATATGCTTTTATGCCTCCAGACTTTTGCCTGTGCTGTGCCCTCTACTAGGAATGCCCTTCCTTTCTATTTCCATCTAGGGAAGTGCATGGCTCAGTTCAAAAGTCATCTATTTTTTTTAGGACACCATAAACTGAGTAGGTCACCTCTAGAGTGTATGCTTCTGTTTTAGAACCTAACATATTAAATGATAATTCTATGCATTGTAATTATTTGTCTACCACTGGGGTGTGGACTTCTGCCGGCGGAGAGTGTGTATGTTTCAACTTGATGTCTTTTGTGTGAGAGCCTCACTTATAGTGGGAGCCCCCGGATTTAGATTAATGTTTAAAATATCATCATCACTCCTAAAAATGACTTTAAGTAAATGTGAATCAAATGTCTGTTAGTCTGTTAAGTTGTCGAATTAACTCTTGTTGGCTTAAGATAATAAAAGACAGTGAGCTTGTAACAAGATTAAATTAAAAACTCAGGTGCAATTATAATGTTCTTACTTTCTCCAAGGTAAAGCCATCATGTTTTTTTCTAGTATACATGTCACATGTCACATTTTTTTGGCACCTTAAGAAAATCTGCTAATGGAAATTCTTTAGAACATCAGGAAGGTTTCATTAGAAAAGGAGTTAGTTTTTTTCCTTATCTCTTCCTCTAAGCACGATATTTCACGGGAGGCAATATATTTGTGATTGTGAACACAGGCTCTGAAGCCAAAATGTCTGACTTCAACCCTCGTGCTGCCACATACCAACTGTGGAACTGTTGGAAACAATGTTCTCTAGGCCTGTTCTCTCATCTGTGATATAGGCATCAGAGTAACATGTACCACAGGGACTGGCTGTGAGGATCCAATGAGTTAAAGCATCGCAGCTTGGATGAGTGCCTGATGTCGAGTTGATGCTCAATGAATGTGCAATATTATTTGTTTGGAATACTGGTACAAAGGTGAGGGGTGTGTCATCATCAGGGAAGAGTGAAGAGAGATGGAAGAATGTTGAGGGGTGTGACTTGGCTCCTTCTCTTATGTGGGAGACTAATTATCAATTCAGTTTTCAACACTTAAACAATTTAGCCGTTCATTTCATCATTTTACACATGGAGCTAAATCCTAGTTTTAACTTAGCAGTTAGGATGGATGGCTCCAGAATCTTCGGTCTAGGTCCAAATCTCAGCTCTGAGATGCGCCTGTTGTGTGAACTTGGGCAAGTGTTTTCATTTCTTCAAGTTTAAGTTTTCTTATCTGGCAAATGAGGAAAAGAAGAAAAGAAATTACCTTCTTTCTGTTGTGAGAAGTAAATGAAAAAAAAAAAATCCCTTGACATGCTTATCACAATACATGTCACATAGTGAGTGCTTATGTGTTCAATACAGTTCTCTTGCTGAAAGTATTATTGAAATATTTTGCCTCTATGATGTACTTTTTTTTCATTTGCTTCATTGTGAAATGTATCATATCAAGGAAGAGTATAACAACATTTATGTAGATTTTAAAAATAAGGCGAACACTGTACTCACCAATGCAGATTAAAGAATAAAATGTTGCCAGTTCCTCAGAGTCCCCTTTGAGCCTTCCTAAGTGCATGCTGTCCCTCCCCTCAGCAAGTTTCTGCTCTCCTGAACTTGGGGTCATCATATACTTTTTTACTTCATCATTTTAGTTGTATAATTTATCATAAATGTATCATGTGATAATATGATACTTGGTTTTTACCTTTTAGGAGACCTTCAATCAGAATTGCCCAGCCAAGGAGACAGCAAGATGGCGGCATAGGTAAACACCTAAACTGCTGCCTCGCACAACAATTTCAAAACTACAACTAGAAGACAGAATGGACATCATCCAGAACCACAGGAGAGCTGGCTGAGTGGAAGTTCTACAGCTAGAAGGAAAGAGAGGGGCTCACAGAAACCCAGAGGAGCTGCAAAAAGCTGAGGTACAGAGACGTGCTTGCTGAGAGAGCGGGTGCCGGAGTACTTGGCTGGCTTTCTCTGGCGGGAGGGAAACGGAGACTCCCAACGGCATTGAACCCCTTATCTTACGACACTAAACCCCAGATCCAGTTGAAACTCATACGGGGGGAGTTTGGACTGTAAAAAGGGAGAGGTGCACGGAGTTTTAGGGGAGTCGCAAAAGATCAGAGTCCTGGTGGCACGCACGGCACTGCACAGAGGACAGATTGCTGATTGTACTGCTGGCTTTCACGAGTGGGCGGGAGACAGACCCTCCCAACTGTGCCACTTCTGAGTCCACTAGACCCCTGTTTCGGGCGAAACCCTGGGGACCTAGACTCGTGTGGTCCTGGTGCGCAGGGGAGCTGAAAGGCAGCAGTCTAGAGGCACTGTGGGCACGTGCGCACAAGGACTGCTCCAGCAATTACCCAGTCACGTGAGACTCAGGGGCTGTGGAGGGCGGGGCCAACTGGAAGGTAAGGCTGTCCCTTAAGACCTGAGACTCCACCCATCCCAAGCTCAACAGAGGCTTCTTCGGTTTTGCAAGTCTGGTATCATAAGGCTGAATTCAACACAGAAGTTTCCCCGGCATAGTGAAAATGCCGAGACAAGGGAAGGGATCACAAACAAAAGAAATGGAGGAAAAAAAATGACTGGATATAGAGTTCAAAACCATGCTTATAAGGTTTTTCAAGAATATGCTAGAAAAGATGGATAAATTTATCAAGTCCCAAGAGGAAATGCAAAAGGACCAACTAGAGATGCAAAAGATACAATTAGAGATGATGGATACATTTAGTGAGTCCCAAGAGGAGATGAAAAAGGACCAACCAGAGACACTGACTGAAATAAAAAATATTATACAGTGTCCTAACAGCAGACTAGAGGAAGGCAAGAATCAAGTCAAAAATTTGAAATATAAAGAAGCAGAAAACACTCAACTGGAAAAGCAAGAAGAAAAATAATCCAAAAATGTGAAGATAATGTAAGGAGCCTCTGGGACAGCTACAAGCGTACCAACATCAGAATTGTGGGGGGTGCCAGAAGAATAGAGAGAGCAAGATACTGAAAACCTATTTAAAAAAATAATGACTGAAAACTTCCCACATCTGGTAAAAGAAATAGACTTACAAGTCCAGGAAGCACACAGAACCCCATATAAAAGGAATCCAAAGAGGACCACACCAAGACACATCATAATTAAAATACCAAGAGCAAAAGACAAAGAGAGAATATTAAAAGCAGCAAGAGAAAGACAGTTCATTACCTACAAGGGAGCACCCATACCTGTGTCAGCTGATTGCTCAACAGAAACAATGCAGGCCAGATGGGAGTGGCAAGAAATATTCAATGTGATGAATAGCAAGAACCTACAACCAAGAATAATCTATCCAGCAAAGCTATCATTCAGAATTGAAGGGCAGATAAAGAGCTTCACAGATAAGAAAAAGCTAAAGGAGTTCATCTACTCCAAACCAGTATTATATGAAATGCTGAAAGGTACTCTTTTAGAAGAGGAAGAAGAAAAAGGTAAAAGCCAAAAAATTATGAACAACAAATACATATATATCAACAAGTGAATCTAAAAATTAAGTGAATTAAAAATTTGATCAACAGAATAAACTGGTGAATATAATAGAATCAGGAGCACAGAAAGGGAGTGGACTGATCATTCTCAAGGGGAAAGGGGTGAGGAGTGTATAGGGAGAGACTGGACAAAAATCATACACCTATGGATGAGATCAATGGGAGGGAGATAATGGCAGAGGGAAGGGTGGGAGCTGGGTGGAGGGGTGCTATGGAGGGGAAAAAAGAGAAACAAATGTAATAATCTGAATAATAAAGATTTAATTAAAATAAAAAAAGAATTGCCCAGCCAAGTCACACCTGAATGTCTGCCCCACAGAACTATGTGAGATTGTAAATCTCAAAAGTTAAATTTTTGGATATATGCTATGCAGCAAAGACAAATAATACATATTCCATTGAAGAGGCAAAACTTCTAAGTTACTTTAAGAATGTTTAAAGTAGAACAGAATATTAAAAATTTATTTGAAAATAGATAACATAAAAGGTTGGTGTACTAACAAGTCTAGGTATTACTAAATTGATCATGTAAAAAATTACCATAAAGATAGAAAACCAAAGATAACTTCTGATTCTTAATCTATAGAAACATGTGCCCAGTATCTTCAAATTTTTTATTTGCTCTTGATTTTTATTATTAGAGTCCTTTAGATGTCTGTATAAGTCATTAATAATAACAATAACAAAATAACATAAGCCATCAGAATGTACAAAAATAAGAGAATAGTTAAATAAATAATATATCCACTCAGTAGACTATTATAAAGCTATTATTTTTTAAGAAAAGCAATGATATATTACCAATGCAATGTGAAATGAAAAGAGTGAGGTATACTGTACAACCAGTATAAAGCCAACTGTACATTTGCTTAAAGGTAAAAATGAGCATTCTCAGTTGGATTATGCAAGATTTTGTTTTTCTTCATTAAACATTTTCTAAACTTTGTAAGTTCTCTCTAATAAACATGTGTTACTAACTTCATTATTTGGAAGATCTATTTAACACCTAAAGAAATGATTCTTTATTTCCTTTTAGCACTACAAAGGGATAAGGACCACAAACTTCTACCTTCAAATTGTGGGGGAAAAAATTCTATCAAATAGATAACAATAGCAGAGCATTTGAAAAGGTTCTAGTTGCTAATTTAGATTGGTTTCCTTCTAAGTCATATTGGTTTTTGGACACAATCACACTCTTTTATCTTGTTATAATGGCTAATTCTGTTGATCTCTTTCTTTTTTTAAAAAAATTTATTGAGTTTTTACAGAGACGGATAGAGACTTAGAAATATAGATGTGAGAGAAACATGGATTAGCTGCCTCCTGCCCATCTCCTACTGGGGATGTGCCTGCAACCACAGTACATGCTCTTGACTGGAATTGAACCTGGGACCTTTCAGTCCGCAGGCTGACGCTCTATCCACTGAGCCAAACTCTGTTGATCTCTTTTATACAAAAGAATGTAATCCATCCATTGTTTAGTTGACATCAGAGATTCTGGAGAGGGAATCAGAGGATAAATTCATGGAATCTCTAAAGTTTCACATGAATATAATTTATATCTTTTAGTTTCTACTCATGTAGTTGAGAGGAGGAAGGATGAGGTAGATGAGATCTCATGGAGGGTGCACTGCAGAAGTGAGGGTTGTCTGAGACCTTTTTAGATTGGGAAGGGTGTTTAACTGAGGCAGCCAATGGTGGCATCATTGAAGGAAGAGCTTAGTTAGACTAAATGAGGTCTAGAGTCATTGCCTAAAATATAGTGCTTCATAACAAACATGAATATTCATTTTTAATATTAGTCAAAAATCTTAAAAGTTAGTATTTGAATGGACTGAAAATATGTTTTGTTTAAAAAAATTCCCTTTATAAAAACATTTTTGTCCATTAAATGAAACTTGGAAAAGACCTTGAAATAAGGTATTTTAATTTGAAAAAATTAACCTAAGTCTTATCACTCAAGAAGAACCAGTTCCACATTTTGGGGACTATCTTCTGAGTTTTATATTCTTTATATGCATTTCTATTGCATCTTGTGCTTCTACCTTTCATGCTTTTTTATTATTACATCTTTTCTTCTTGATTTTTGGCTTCATGAGTACAGTGGTTCTGTCTTTCTGACTTAAAGTATGTTCCTCAGTCTTTTAGAGCATAGTGGGTACTTAATAAACACTTGTTGAATGACTAGACTGTTTGTACAATCCAAGAAAAAAAGAAGATCCATGAGAAATCATTGAAGCTTCAGAGTTAGGAAGAAAACATCATGGCTCCTAGGTTTATTTGACCCATCTAATACCGAATCACATTTTTTTCTCAAAACAAGGAACTATTTTAGTTTAATCATGTACAAAATACTGGCCATAAATATTTAAGGCAACAAGAAGAAAATGTTGCCAGTTGTGGCAAGCACTGAAAATTTATAATTTGGTGACTTCATAAAGATCTAATCATTCCAACATCACGTTTCCAAGCATTATTTTATTAAGGACTCCATTTATGGGGAATCTTGTAGCCAGAATTTATTGTTTGTTTAGATGTTTCCAATGCCCTCATCACTGAGGTCTCTGGTTGCATGTGTAGAAGATTAAGAGATACAATAAACTAAAAAGAATAGACCAAGCAACACATACTAAATCCAGGCCAACCTAAATAAATATGTCTATTTCTAAGTGCCGGGGTTCAACAAGAACAAAAACAAATTCTTACATATAAAATAAGTAAAATTTTTATAAGAAAGATACTTCAGCTTTAATTTGTTCTGAGTTTGTCCAAGTTAAGCAGTTGTTTAAATCTATCAGCCAGTAGTCATACTTATTTTATAGCTTCAAATTGCATTTTGGCTCACAAGGAAGCACAACCAAGAAGTTAAAAAGTGAAATTTTCCAAGGTGTGAATAAGGATAAGGCATGTGTTTCCAACTCAGAACAAATGATTCTAAATTCCCATTTGAATCTTCTATTAATAAAATCAACAAGAACAAAACACAGCTAAATGCAATTCCTCCTAGTGTGAAGCTAAAAGCCAAATTTCCTGGGTTCAGTTTCTAGTTATATGATGGTGGATGAATTGCCTCCGTTTTCTCACCTGTAAAGTGGGGACAGTGATAATATCCATCTCATTGGGTTGCTGTGAGATCCCTGGAGTTAACGATTGTTAAGTTCTGAAAACAGTGATTTTCACCTAAGTGTAATGTAAATATTAGCTGTAATTATTAAACAGGAAAACAAAACACCTGCCTGTTGTTATACACGGTCTCATCTTTTGTTCTTGACAAGAGAACACCTTTGTCCCTCTCTACAGTTTTAGTCTTTCACACTCATTCTCATCTTAGATTCCTCCTTTCAAACAAGAATGCTTCCCTTGCTTGTCTGTTGGCCAAATCTGATTTCTTTCTTCCTTTTCTTTCTTTCTTTTTTTTTTTTTAGTTAGAATGTTATAATATGTTAGGGCCAGAAAATGGCTCAAGGCTCATTCCTTTGGATATTAGTGCCTTTGTGTTTCCTGTAACTCTAGAATTAGCCATAGCATCTGAGAAGACCTTTAGACAGCTCTAAGAAAATACACACAAACTCTTAAAATCCTTCTCTTAAAATCAATCTCTTTAATTTTTTTCCAGAGTACAGAGGATTACATATCTCATATTGCTATTATTTTTAAATGGAAAAGAAAAGAACAATTTTGTGTCAAGATCATTGTTGACAGGACTGTGCTTAAAGAAACCAAATATATATAGTAGTATATATGTATTTTCTGAGAGAGTGCAAGTGAAAAACCAGTTGTTCAATTTGCTGCCTGTTCACTTGCCACCGCTTCCATGGCAAAGGCCCGAAGTGGTTAGTGGTCTATGGGTATAGCAGGAGCCAACACCCTGGCTTCTATCCATTTCTGCAGACTCCATTACAGGAAGCAGTTGCTTCAGTTCCCATGCCACAGCTGCCTGAGTCACTTATGCCAACTGTACAACCATCCCTACATCAAAGTAGGGACCTGGTCTAGATGGCAGTGTGAAGTCCAGTCCGACTCTTAGGTCCATGACTCAGCTTACTTTACCGTGAGAGCATTGTAAACTCTCATACCAACTGTAGCATCTTTAAATTCCAGTACTCCAACAAGGAAATCTCCTGCCAAGGGGCTTTCTTCAGGATGTACTAGTATTTGCTTTCATAGATGGGTCTGGATAGACTCTTGAACAAATAACATTTTTGTCCTCCTACCAACACCACCATAATCTTTCTAAATGCTATTTGGATCATGCTATTTGCCTGCATAAAAATCTTTTAATTGCTCTTCCTTATATATGGGGTAATATAACTATTTGCATAGCATCCCTGACCCTTCATGGTAGTCCCAGGGAGGGAGGGTGGTTCCGCTGCTCCATAGGGACCCAGGCTCTGGCTCTAACAAACTCAGTCTTATTGCTGACTTCTCTTTTCCTCATGTTTTATTTTTTGGTAGGATTGCTTCCTCTAAAGTTAATGTGCTTCTGTGCTTTCTCTGGTGGTTAAATCCTTCTTTTCCTAAACATTAAACTTGTCCTCTGTAAACCCATCCTGAACCTCTAGGGGGTACTAGATGACCCTCCTCTGTACCCATATGACCCTCATTGTTTTTAAGTGCAGCAATGGCTATGTTGTGTTTTACCTGCATTTTCATGTTCATGTTGAATCTTCTAAGGACAGGGACTAGAAGTTTTATATATATATTTCAGACAGGAGGGGAGAGGGAGAGAGATAGAAACATCAGTAATGAGAGGGAATTATTGATTGGCTGCCTCTTGCATGCCCCATCCTGGGGACTGAGCCCATAACCTGGCCATGTGCCCTGACCAGGAATTGACACTCAGCCACTGAGTCATACCAGCCAGGCTGGAGCTTTCATTGTGGCAACTCCTACACCCAGCCCCAGAGCCTTTGGTTACAAGGTCAATAAATATTTACTGAATAACCTAAATAAAGTCCACATTTGACAAAGTTCCCCATATAATAATTAGGGAAATCATAGAGATTATAACTAGGTTTACAGCTGGTAGAAAACTGTTCCCAAAGAATTTGGAGAGAGCAGGCCTCAATCAGACAATAATGCATGGTGGTTTATAAGAATTAGAAAGGGAGTGAGGTGAGATGCTGTGGCTGCTGAACCAGAGAAGGACTTCTTCCATAGGTGACACACCCAAATGATTCAGCCTTGAAACTGACGAGGTGTAAATTATTCTTTTTGGACTAAGAAACTCATTAAACTCATGAAAATTGTGAGAGGAAACTTGTTTCACAGGGACTCAAAATGAGCCAAGAGTGTGATGGAAATGACTTAAAATTATTATTATTATTATTGTTATTATTATTATTATTATTATTATTATTATTATTATTATTATTATTAAGTAGAGGCCAGATGCATGAAAATTCATGTACTTAGAGGAGCAGGAGGTGGGGGTGGTCTCTCAGCTCAGCCTGCACACTTTCACAATCCGGGACTTCTTGGGTAGGGTCCAGTCCCATTGCAGCATGGCTCTGGTTCCTTGGGCCTACACGCTGCGGGGGAAGGACCCAGAGGCCAGTCCGATGGCAGCATGGGTATGTTACCATAGCTCCCTCCCACTGCTGCATTGTGGATGGCTAGGGACCACAGTTGTCTCCAGCCACTGTACGGCGGGTGGCCAGGACCCAGGACTGATGCCCGCCATGCCGGGACCCTAGCCTGGTGTTTGATCGTCCATCTGGACGTTTAGGTCATGACAGACCTTGTCTCTTTATATATTAGGATTCCTATTTATTGAATACCTACAATCTATTGAACACTTTCATTAGATGCTTTATTTTTTTCCTTTTTCATTCTTTTTTTTTGTTTAATAAATTTTTATTGTTCAGATTATTATGATTGCTCCTCTTTTTTCCCCCCATAGCTCACCTCCACTTGGCTCCCACCTCTACCTCTGTCCTTACCTCCCCCCATTGTCCTCACCCATAGGTGTATGATTTTTATCCAGTTTCTCCCTGTACCCCCTTCTCTCTTTCCCCCTGAGAATTGTCAGTCTACTCCCTTTCTATGCCCCTGATTCTATTATATTCACCAGTTTATTCTGTTCATCAGATTTTTTATTCACTTGATTTTTTAGATTCACTTGTTGATAGATATGTATTTGTTGTTCATAATTTTTATCTTTACCTTTTTCTTCTTCTTCCTCTTCTTAAAGAGTACCTTTCAGCACTTCATATAATGCTGGTTTGGTATTGGTGAACTCCTTTAGTTTTTTCTTATCTGTGAAGCTTTTTATCTACCTTTCAATTCTGAATGACAGCTTTGCTGGGTAGAGTAATCTTGGTTGTAGGTTCTTGCTATTCATCACTATGAATATTTCTGGCCACTCCCATCTGGCCTGCATAATTTCTGTTGAGAAATCAGCTGACAATCATATGGGTGCTCCCTTATAGGTAATTAACTGTTTTTCTCTTGCTGCTTTTAATATTATCTCTCTGTCTTTTGCTCTTGGTACGATGTGTCTTGGTGTGGTCCTCTTTGGATTCCTTTTGTTTGGGGTTCTGTGTGTTTCCTGGACTTGTAAGTCTATTTATTTCACCAGGTGGGGGAAGTTTTCAGTCATTATTTCTTCAAATAGGTTTTCATTATCTTGGTCTCTCTCTTCTTCTGGCACCTCCATAATTCTGATATTGGTACTATAGAAATTGTCCCAATCAGGCAGAGGCTCCTTACATTATCTTCACATTTTTGGATTCTTTTTCTTTTCCAGTTAAGTGTTTTCTGCTTCGTTGTATTTCAAATTTTTGACTTGATTCTTGCATTTCTTTAGTCTGCTGTTAAGTCTCTGTATAATGTTTTTTATTTCAGTCAGTGTATATTTAATTTCTAGTTGGTCTTTTTTCATCTCTAGTTGTTCCTTTTTCATCTCCTCTTGGGTCTCACAAAATTTATCCATCTTTTCTAGGAAATTCTTGAAAAAACTAGTAACTTGAACTCCATATCCACTCATTTGTTTTCCTCCATTTCTTTTGTTTGTGATCTGTTCCTTTGTCTCCACATTTGTGCTGCTTCCCTGAGTTGGTAGAGTAGCTTTGTGTGCTAGGTGTCCTATATGGCCTAGTAGCTCCACCCTCCCAGTTACCTGATATGGACTCTTTTGGTGCACCTCTTTGTCGACCGTGTGTACAGCCTTGTTGTAGTTAAGTCTTGACTGTTGTTGGTATCACTGAGGGGAATTGACCTCCAAGCCAATTGATTGTGAGGACCAGCTGTGTCTACACAGGGAGAACTTCTGTGCTGGAGTCAGCCTTATGATACAAGACTTGCAAGATTGCAAAAGCCTCCATGTTCAGCTTGGATGGGGCAGAGTCTCAGGACTGAACAGACAGTCTTGGCTTCCCATCAGCCCTTGTCCTATGTGGATCTTGGGTCTCAGTGTCCCTTGGTAATCACACTCGTGCACCTCCAGACCTTTGCCTTTCTAGCTCCCCTTAGTTTCCATGCATTCCAAGGACCCGTATGAGTCTGGGTCCCCAGGGTCTCACCTGAAACGGGTTCAGTGCAATCAGAAGTGGATTTCAGCACAGTTGGGAGGTTCTGTCATTCTCCCGCTAGAGAAAGCCAGTGGCACAATCAGCAATCAGCCCTCTGAGTGCGCACTCACACTCATGCATCTTCAGACCTCTGCCTTTCATGGTTCCCCTAAGTTTCCATGCACTCCTCCCTTTTCACAACAGTGCAGACTCCCCCCATATGAGTTTTGCCCAGAACAGGGGTTCAGTGCAGCCGGAACTGGGGTTCAGTGCAGTTGGGAGTTTCCATTTCCCTCCTGCTAGAGGAAGCCAGCCAGGGACTCTGCCACCCATCTTCTCTAAGCTCGTGTCTCTGTACCTCAGCTTTTTGCAGCTGCTCTGAGTCTCCCTGAGCCCCTCTCTTTCCTTTTAGTTGTAGAATTTTCACTCAGCCAGCTTTCCTGTGGTTCTGGATGATGTCCGTTCTGTCTTTTAGTTGTAGTTTTGAAATTGTTGTGCGAGGCAGCAGTTTAGGTGTTCACCTATGCCACCATCTTGGTTTCCTCATTAGATGCTTTAAATATATAACCTTTAATTAAACCCCACAACGTTTCTATGAAGTAGGTGATATTAGCCCTGTTTTATGAATGAGGAGCCTGAGGCTCACTGAGGTTAATCAACCTGCCTGTGGCCACAAGGCATGGAGGACACAATAATGACTAGGTTCCTCCAAAGGCCATGGATCAAAAGAGGGGTGGCTTCATTTATTCTGCACAGTCACATTGTAGGGGAAGATGAGTTCATCCTGAATGCCTATCTATAATAATAAAAGTGTAATATGCTAATTAGACCAGATAGCTGAATGACCTTCTGAAAATCATTCTGTGTATCCTTCTAAATGAAGCCATGGTGATGGGGCCCAAGGCAGAGGTGGTTAGGGGCAATCAGGAAGGCAGACAAGAGGATAGGGGAAATTAGGCAGGAAGGCAAGCAGTTAGGTGTGATCAGGTAGGCAGAGTGAGTGGTTGGGGCAATCGGGCAGGCAGGAAAGTGGTTAGGGGCAATTGGGCAGGTAGGCAAGTGGTTAGGAGAAATTGGGCAGGCAGGCAAGTGGTTAGGCGTGATCAGGCAGACAGGTGAATGGTCAGGGGTGATTAGGCAGACAGGCAGCCAGAAGTTAGCAGTTAGTGGTCCTGGATTGTGAGAGGGATGTCTGACTGCCAGTTTAGGCCCAATCCTGCAGGGCCTAAACTGGCAGTCGGACATCCCCTGAGGGGTTCTGGATTGAAAGAAGTGCAGGCTGAGTTGAGGGAATTTTATGCACTGGGCCTCTATTTTTAATATGGTCACGGGCAAACTGGAGCACATATTGAGAGAGGAGGCTAGTATGCAGAGGTGACAATTCATCATATCCTCATCTTCTCAGATTGCTCAATCAACTGAGGAGCATGTAAAGCAGTCAGACACATAGAAATCTAATATCAGCTTTTTCAGAGGAAACTTGAGCTGTGGTTAAACAGACGTGCGAATCCCATACCCCCAACCCAAGCACTATGTGTAGCTGCCAGAACCACAGGCTTCTGCCTGGAAACGGCTGAGTCTGCCCAGTAAACTCACCACAGGAAGAAAATCACGCTCCAAAAGCAAGCAGTTCTGAAGTGGAGGGTCCTGTGTGGACTTAGCTACCCATGTTCAGTGATGTCCCCTGAATTCATCAATCAGGCAAACCAGTGTGAGTCCAAATCTCCTCAGAAAAACCTGGAGCCAGGGCATGAAGCCCTGGCTCTTAATACTGGCCAGATGCTAACTGACCAATGGAACCAATTGGGTAAAAAGACTGGTGTGATGGTTAATTTTATGTGTCAAGTTGGCTAGGTGGTGGTGCCCAGATGTTTGGTCAAATACCAGTGTAGAAGCTGCTGCAGAGGTACTTTTTAGATGTGATTAACATTGAAATCAGAAGACTCTGCATGAAGCAGATTGTCCTCCATAAGGTAGGTGGACTTCATCCAACCATTTGAAGGCCTTAAGAAGAAAGATTGAGTTTTTTGAAGAAGAAATTCTTAAGTTGCAACATGAACTCTTACCTGAATTTCTAGACTGCCAGCTGACCTGATAGATTTCAGACTTGCTAGTCCCTACAATTGTGCAAACCAATTGATCTTTCAATCTCTTCCCCTCTTCCCCCCTCCCCCTCCCTCTCCCTCTTCCTATAAAATATTCTATTGGTTCTGTTTCTCTAGAGAACCCTACTAACATAACTGGGAGTGTTGAATCTGCAACTGAGAAATTAGAGTGGTGGCCAAGAAAGCCATTGTCATGTTTCTGATGGGTTCCCATAGGACAATAGAGGGCTTTTTCAGTATGTCCGTTAAGTGTGGACTATTTTGAGATGCTTTAAGCTTCTGAAATAGTTTAAATAGTTCCAATGGCCCTTGTCAGTGGTGCTATAGAAAAGATGCTCATGTATGAGAATGCTGACTCTCATGGCTGGGTGCTAGTGGTACTTCAGACTATTTTGAGGGCAGTGACATTATCTTAAGCTTCTGCTAAATCATTACTATAATGTATTTTTTTCACTTTTTAACATTTGTGAGGTTCTTTCATGTCTATTAATTTACTAGTTTTCTCATAGTGCTTAGCACATAACAGACAATTACAGAATTGAGTTAAAAGTGTAATAATGGTAAATGAAGAACCAAATTTCAACTTTAAATTAACCTATATTTCTCTATTTTCTCCAAAGTGCTTTGTCCCTATGCATTTCTTTGTAAAATACTCATTTTGTGTGACCAGCATATTTGCAATATCCTATTATTACTTGGTTATTTAATTATAAATTAAAATGCATAGCTCACAGGATTTTTGACCAGAACTAAGCAAGAAATTAAGATTCAAATGAGACTCTAACCTAATTTGTAAATAATATTTCTCTGAAGTCAATTATCTTATTTTCATAGGAAACACAATTGGAAGGAGGAATCTGTTAAATTCATCCAAAAGAATAAAAGAGTTATTGAAATATAAAAAAGCACTGGCTCTTTAAATGTTAATGAACACCAGCTTTATAATTTCTAAAGAAGAGATTTTGCTTTTAGTTTTTCTCTTCCAGTAAAAAAACATACTGCCCCCTTCCTGGCAAAAGGACATGGGCTGGAATCTGAGATTTCATCTGAAAATTTTGAGACAATTCTATTCCCTTTCCCTCTTCTCCCCTTTTTCTCCTTGAATTATCCTGTCAACTTTCTTAGTTTTTCCAATGTCGGTAAAATGTCATGCCCAGCAGCAATACTCAGCCCTCTTTGGGGGCAGAGGCACCCTGACACCAGTCTCCTGTGCAGATCACCTTGCAGGGCAGAGAATAAGAACCTGAGCAGAAGGTATCACAGGAAGGCAGAGGCTGAGGGTATTAACAAGCCTTGTTCTTGATAGTTCATGTCAAAAATGATTCTAGAAATTTCATCCAAAGCGCTGAGACAACAGACGTCATCTTTTTGCAATGGATGCTCAACCCTACAGCATTGTGAAGCATGGAATTGTGGTTGAGCCAAGGTTCCCTCCAACATAGTTTACAGCAAAGGTTTGTCCAAGTGTGGTCCCTGGATCCATATGGAAGCATCAGCATCACTTGGGAATTTGTCCAAAATTCACATTCTCAGGCACTGCCCTAGATCAGAATCTCTAGGGAAGGGGTCCAGGGATTCTAATGCATATTCTAGTTTGAGAAATACTACTGATCACATACCCAGATCCATGAGCATTTAGTGTTTTCAAAATAAGATGAAAATCACATTTTCATGGAGTATTTCCAAGAAGATTCTGATCTCTCAAAACACAGTGAATGCGTGTGTGTGTGTGTGTGTGTGTGTGTGTATATACACATATGGTATTTGGGGTTACAGGTGATCATCAGAAGGTCCAGTTCAGAGATCTCCTGGCTCCTGACTGCAGTGTCCCAGGAAACAGAGGCAGAGGCGATCTCCAAGGACTGTCTCCATCAGTTTGTGCACCTAAATTCCTGGGAGTCTTCACTCTGGATCTCCAGGGCTTCATGGAGCAAGGGTGGGCCAGCTTAGACCTTGGCACAGTGTAGCCTCAAGGTGTTCAGGCTGAGGGCAAGATGCTCAGCCTGCCTCTGCTTGGCTGGGACTGGGTGCCCTGTGTACTCCTGCCCTCTCCTGTCAGGAAAAACTAAGCTGGGTTGACCTCTATTGAGCTGTGTGACCTGAGCCAGGGCCCAATCTCTCTGGGCCTTCTGAGGCTTCTGGGCCTTTGATCAGATACCAGTACATGGTCATTTGAGGGAGGAGAGCCATGATGGTGCTGCCCTCATAGGCCTCCTCACTCCCCTTCACTTCCTGTTGTGCACAGAGGACTTCAGCAGGAGGTATCTTCCCACCAAAGACCTCTCCTCCCAGAAAAATAAGAGTTTATAAAATGAGTGATTTCTAGGTTCCCTTCCAGCTCTAACAGTCAACAGGCAGACTTTGGCTCAGTGTCCTCCCTTTGAAGCCCTGTGGTGATAGGTTTTATATATTGTTCAAAGGCTGGAACCGTCTCTGAAGATTTGTTTTCTGGTGGTGGGCTTAGCAACTCTTTTTTTTTTCTAATCTATTTTCCTTTACAAAGAACAAATGCCCCTCCATACAATTTGCTCCGAGATTACTAGACGACTCTCAACTTAAACATTACCAAAAGCTATAATTTAGAAATTCTTTTATCTATCCCAAGCTAATAGTTTTGCATGTCCTTATATTGTTTTCATCTGTCTCCTTTAGCTCCCTCCCTTTCAGTTACTGTCCCTGGAATTTGTACTGGCTTGTTTAATTTTAGTGCTGAATTTGGGATATGAAAAAGATTACTCTGAATTACTAGTATATCACTTATTTATTGAAATGTAATATTTGAATGGGGACCTCCTGTACTACAGAGCAGCGTGCTCTTCTGTGAGGACATTACTGACAGTGGCGGAGATGAGAGTCCTGAATTAAATAGAATTTGAATCTAAAGCAATCCAGGAATTAGCTAGCCTTCAGCGTCTCCAGAAAAAAATTTTCAAATACTTTCTTCACTGTGCAACTTTCACCCTGGCCTGGTAGCCAATCAGTTTTTCTCCAACTTAATGGAACCCGTTAGGCATCTTCTAAAATAATTACCATGGGGCCTACTGGAGATTTCCCTCCCAGAGAGATTACGCCTATTGAGTTGGGTTAATGGTGCATTTTCCCTCTTGTTGGCCTGGAGACAGCAAAATCTTGTCTCATCACTAGGTCAAATGACGGCCCAAATGACTTTTTAAAATGATACAATGCCAGTAAAGAAGAGAAAAATAAATCCTTAGTCAAGCAAAACTGAGAAGAAAAATATGCCATCTCAGTGAATTTCTTGCATTGTAAATAAAATAACCTACTTTGACCTTCTCCGTATTTCTCTCTTGCCTGGCAAGTCAGGTGTTGGAGTTTCATAGCTTTGGATGTTGTCATGGGACCCAGTCACCAAATGCTGCTCCATCAGGACAGCAGGATTGGTTGTATGATTTGTGGGACTCAGTGCCTTGTGAAAATATGGGGCCCGTGTTAAAAAATGGTTAAGGATTTCAAGATGGTGGCAGCAGAGCAGTCCATTGAACTTGGTGCCCTAACCACACAGGCACACCTTGTGTCACCCCAGTTCAAGGAGAGACCCAGTTCAGGAGGAAGAAGCTTGCATTTTCTTCCTTCCCTTTCTCCACCCAAGTCACTTAGGTTTGTCTCAGAGGTCTGCAACCCCTGCTCAGAGCTGCCTCCCTCCTTTCCACATTTGTTCCAGATCTAAGACTGTCTCTAGCAGCAGGTAGATGGTACTGCCAAGTGGTCACATTGCCAGTGAGTCCTCCCTCAAAGGTCTGATGAAAGTCATCAGAGGGAGAACTTGGAGAGGCAGCCTCTAAGCTCCCCATCAAGGCTGCTCTGCTCCCGCAACTTGCAAATCCTCAACTCCAACTCCAACTATGGAGTTGTGTCTCCTTTTAGTCTGACAAAATCCTTTTAATTCTCTTAAATGTTCCAGGCATTTTTAGCTTTTTTTCAAATAATTGTTACCAACACTTGCCAAAATGCCTTAGATCTTTCTCTTCTTTTCTTTACTGTAAATATGATCCTTACTCTTCAGCAGCAATATTATGGCTATTCATAGCAGCAAAATCTCCAGTTATCTGGCTTTCTTTATATGTATGGTCTAAAAAAATTTCAAGTCTCACTCCATTGGTGTATGTGTAATTGTTCTAATAAAATGAATTTCTTTTATGAAGGAAGGCCAATATCTATTCATAATCTCTTCTATAAAAGGTTACCTGCCATCTCCACTCCCAATGCTATTATGGGTTTTTGATCATACAAAAGAAGATGGATATTGTGACATTTTAAACTGAAACTCTTCATTGACCTAGGGATAACTTTGCCCAAAATGGAATTTGCTGCCTCTAAACCAAAGTGCTATATATTCTGCAAACTGGAGATCTTCAAAGGAGAGGGGTGAGAGGCACTTTTATAGAATATCACTGACGATGATAGTCACCACCAGCCAATGAAGTTTAATTCATAAATCAAGTTCTGGACTTCCAAATTACCTTGACAAAGAGAAATGGTCAGATGTACTGGATATGCAAATCAAATGCCAGCTCTGTGCGACTGATTGTGTTCTGTTCAATGCTGCCACTTGTCTGGGGGTACGCTTGGAACTTCATTCCTGAAAGTGGAGACCACCTCTCCCTGGGCTCTACTTCTTCTTGCTGACAGGCTGAGTATGGTACTGGCTGAAGTCCTGGCAGAAGATTCAGAAGACATGGGTAGCCTTTTCCAATACTTTCTTTGTCCATTAATTTCTCCATGACTTTGGCCAGATGACGCTGATATCCATTTTAAAACTGATAATTGCCCTGACTGGATGATTCAGTTGGTTGGAGTACTGTCCCATACACTAACAGGTTTCGGGTTTGATTACTAGTCAGGGCACATACCTAGATTATAGGTTTGATCCCCCATCAGGATGGGTGTGGGAGGCAAATGGGAGGCAACTGATGGATGTTTCTATCTCTCCCTCCCTTCTTTCTTTTCTCTCTAAAAATAAATGAAAATATATTCCCAAGTGAAAATTAAAAAAACAAAGCAACAATTGATAATTATATCTGTCAAAATGGACCACTTTTTCTTTGCAGCGAAGTGAGTTGCATGGATGGAGGAAATATCTATGAGTCATTTTCAAATACTTGAAAGAAAGTCTTCTTCCATTGAATTCTATTTTCCCCCTGTAGATCTCCTTATTGGATTTTTCAAGACTCCTTTGTTCTTTTGAAGTATAAGACAGTAGGAGTCACAGCTTTGAGCATTTTGCATATATGTGTAGTTTGTATGAATATTTTGATGTGTAAACAAATGTGGACTGAGATTTTGGATCCACAGGGAAATAAGTCACCTGGAAGCTTGCATCAATCCACCCACCACCCTTGTGCTGCAGTTCTGGTATAAGAGTGTCTAGCTCACAGTGTGATTTATTTTTCTTGGTAAGTGTGGCTCTTTTCTTTCTTGAGGTGTTCCAGAGGCCATGGGCCAGTGTGCTCAAGTAAAAAAAGTAGTTGAGGCCACTGGCCTTTTATTTAGATTGTTTTCTCATGCCTAACAATTATTATGCAACTTCTGTTCTGATAACAACATAGTTATCTTCCTCTTCATGGAGTAAGATTGGAAGGAAACAGCCCTTTCTGCATGGCTGTAAGTCAACTGGCAGCCTCCTGCTCCTCTCTGGGTTCCTAGCCCATCAATGCTCTTCAGAACTCTGCGGAGCACGTTGCCTTCTGCCAGACTTCCCGTCACTCCATCACGCCACCAAATACGGTTTGCTAATGTGGGGCAGTTTCAGTTTGTCTCACCAGAAAATAAATCTTTATTTCAAAGCTTTTCATCCTTCCCATGTTACTCTAAACACATGTTCACTGGGTTTCTGTAGGCTCATCAAATAATTTCTTACAGACTCTTCCCACTGCATACGAACTGTTTTCGCCTGTCTTACTTGATATCTCTTTTGTAAGTTCTTTTCTGACTTATCAAAATCTTTACTTCCTAGGAGAAAGGATAGTTTGGTGAAAAGAGTTTGGAGTTTTTAATGCCAGGATTGCCTACTTTTAGGATTCACTCTGGAAACGTAAGCCATATTTTAGCCCCAGTTCTCATCATTGCAAATGGGAATGAATGATCAAGGGCACTTTTCCACAGAGGCATTGGAAAGTTACTATATGTTAAAGTTGTTTTGGGAAAATTTTAAATGTGTGTTTACTATTACTTCTGTATGTTGTTTCTATTCTCATTTTTACTCTGATAGATTTTCCTAATTCATGCAAATAATATGTAGCCTATGTGTAGTTTAAATTTAATTATCGACTCACAAAACGTGTTTTGACTTTTTTCTGATGTTAATTGTTGGTGCCAACCCAGGTTTTGACCTTTACATTTTTTTTTAACCCAAGGAATTTAGAGTCGGAAATAAAAGGAAAAATTATAAGGGAGAGACTTAAGTATAGTTCAAGTCTTAAAGTATGCTAATTAACACATCTGTTTGCCTTTGGAACATCTGGGAAAACTACTACATACTAATTCTCTTAAAAATGATTTATTTAAACATTTGTTGAAGATTCAGGTGTGTGATTTTAATTGCACAATTAATTAATTATTGTGAGTCCTTTTATTTCTTCCTAGTAGTCAACATAATAAAACAGTGAAGTGTAAATTGTGGTAAAAAAAATTAATAAATGTAAGTGCAGCTTTCATTTTTATCCTGAAAATTTGTTTAAACAATTTATTTTGTATATTAACTAGATTTTCCTTTCTTCTTCCTTTCTATTTTTCCCTTCTCCCTCCCTCACTCACTTTTCTTCCTTCCATTGGCTTATGTAAACAAAACACAATAATGACAACAATATTATATGAAAAAAACTTAATCTAAAAGTATGTAAATTGTAAAACGATGAAAACAAAGGAATGGATAGCAAAGACTAATCTGAATCATGTCTATAAAATAATAGGTAAACAGAGAAAAAAGTTGCTGGTATTATAAAGGATATATGTGTGTGAGTGTGTATGAGTGTGTGTGTGTGTGTGTGTGTGGGTGCATGTTTATAAACAGTATGGCATATTCATGCCCACAGAAAGGTTCATTCCTTCTGACATTTTGTTGATAAAAATACTATTCTCTTAGTAATTATTTCTTATCTGTTGAGATTAGCTATTTTCTTCTTGACTTTTATAAGACTTTGAGTAGGCTTATCAATTTTTAATTAATAAATTGTGGGTTTGATGTTCTTATAATCTTGTCAGTGATAAATACCATCACCCAAAGAGAACTACTTGAAAATCACATCTATTCAACTCCCAATGTACTGGTACCTGTAGCGGTCTCCATCAGTTTCTCTTTTGGGTGAAGACTTCAAAGGTTTCTGATAAAGTGCAAATATGCTCTTAGGAAGACTATATCATGACAAAATACTTACCCACTAGTAAGTGTACTGGAATAGGTATCTGGCAGTGAAAGAATGGGCACAATCCAGTATGTGTGTGACTACAGGAAGTTCAGAGAGTAGGGACATGGCTGTCCAGTAAGAGCCAGTTCTTTTACTTTCAGTATGAGGACATTTACTTTCAGAGGGGCCCGAGTATCTCTGTGGGAGGAGGGTGCAGCTAGGGCAGGACACTAGAGACAAACCTCACTCTTCACAAGTGGCTTAGGGTGATGGTACTGAATAAACACATACATTCCAGTCATGGCTAGAGGAGGAATGTAGTTTTAAGGCACAGCTTTGGAACCATGAAATTCTACCTCTCTTGTTAATTAGCTGCATAACCTGAACAGTTACTTAAAATTTCTGGCCAAAACCTGTTTGGCTCAGTGGATAGAGTGTCCGCCTGTGGACTACAATGTCCAAGGTTCTATTCCAGTCAAGGGCATGTACCTTGGTTGCGGGCACATCCCAGTGGGAGGTGTGCAGAAGGCAACTAATCGATGTTTCTCTCTCATCGATGTTTCTAACTCTCTATCCCTGTCCCTTCCTCTCTGCAAAAAAATCAATAAAATATATTTTAAAAAAATTTCTGAATTTTTTCTCATCTGCTAAATGTGCATGGTAGTATCTATTTTGCTGGGTTGCAATGATACTTAAAGGGATAATGTTTATAAAATATTTAGTATCTAGCCAGCACTCAATAAGCATCAATATACTATTTACATGAGTATCTATGCTGATATCTAATTATGTATCTCTTAATAGGTCTTCAATTTCAAGTTACAGAAAAATCTAATTCAAACATAATCATGAGGCATGAAAACATAGAAGAACTTATTGTCTCACACAAAGTTAGGCAGGCTGTGGGATTGGTTTGCTTCAGTGGTTTAGTAATTACCAAGGCTCATGTAAACTTCCTTCTCTCATCCTTCCTTTCTGGTGTTAACTTTATCCCAAGATTGACATCTCTTTGTGTGTAGGAGATGGCCACAAACACTTCCTGGGTCTAGGTATTTTCCGCTCTAGGAAGCCTCTCAAAAGAGTGAGAAATCTCTTCCCAAAGTTCCCTCTGTCCTTTTAATCAAACTTAGTCGATACTTATCCCAGACCCTAAAACTGTGTCAAGGACAGGGGATTATATTGATGAAGTTAGGTCTGATTCACAAGCTCTAACATGCTTCCTTCAAAACACAGAAGTCATAAAGGGGAGATGTGGATACCCAAAAAAGGGGCACAGATGATGAGGTGGCAACCATGTGTCAATTGCAGTGTTAATGACATTGAAGGCACTGCCTGCAAATCCAATGACTGGAGAAAGTTATTTCCCCTGTAGACTACTTTGGAGGAGGTAAGGGGACTCAGAGATCACTTAGATTTTGAGAGGCTTTATCACAGATCTTATACACTGGATCCCTTCCTAATACTATGCCGGTCTTCCCACCACAGAGCACCCTCTCTCTTTAGAGCTTCTTGCAATGTCACTTTAAAAAATGTTTTTTATTGATATTAGAGAGAGAGAAAGAGAGAGTCAGAGAGAGAGAGAGAGAGAAACATCAATGTGAGAAAGAAACATTGATTGGTTGCTTACTGCATGCACTCCAACCTGGGGTCAAACCTGCAACCCAGGCATGTGTCCTGACCTGAATTGAACCCATGACCTTTTGGGAGCACAGGACAACATTCAACGAACTGAGCCAAACTGGCCAGGGCTCCTGCAATGTCACTTTCTAATTTTACATCTGGGAAAGTTGAGTCAGAGAGTAAGAGGGATTTCTGCAAAGTTGCACAGCTGATAAACTGAAACTTCCTCCTCTGCCTAGTGCATTTTCCATCATTTACAGTACCAGTGGAAACCCATGGTATTGCTACCCATAATGAAAACTTGTAAGAAAATGAATGACTGTCATGTACATGAATATTTATTTCAACATTGTTTGTAATGAGAAATTCCTAGAAGCAACTTAAATGCCCATGAAAGGGGAAATGATAAAATACATTGTATGTGTAAAATTAAAAAGAATGATGTAGACTTACGTGATGGGAACTTTCATATAGATGTTCATCAAGCTACAGGTTATGGGTAAAAAGCTATGATCAGAAGAACGTGGTATTTTGCCCCTACTTGTGTGTGTGTGTGTGTGTGTGTGTGTGTGTGTGTGTGTGTAACAGTTGCCTTGGGGAAGGAAATTAGGGACTGATTTAAATAAATATATTTTCACTAATTGATGTTTAAAAGCTGTCATTGACTTGGGTAGCAATCAAGGGTGTGTTATCTCTTAGCATTGCTATCTTCATTTCTCTGAGCCTCAGTTTCCTCTGCTGAAAAATAAAGATGTTTCTCACAGAGATTGTTTTGCAGATTAATGAAACAAAGACTTGTGAAAATGCTTTCTAAGCTCTCAAGGACCATCCTATTGCTAAAGATTATTATGTCAAATTTCTCTTGATGATCAATTTCCTCTTCCTACCACCTCCCTTGCCTCACTGCCTTTCTTTTCTTCTTCTTCTTCTTCTTCTTCTTCTTCTTCTTCTTCTTCTTCTTCTTCTTCTTCTCCTCCTCCTCCTCCTCCTCCTCCTCCTCCTCCTCCTCCTCCTCCTCCTTCTTCTTCTCCTTCTTCTTCTCCTTCTTCTTCTTCTTCTTCTCCTCCTTCTCCTTCTTCTTCTTCTAAAAATAGATTTTTAAAATTGATTTTAGAGAGGAAGAGAGAGGGAAAGAGAGATAGAAATATCAATGATGAGAGAGAATCATTGTCAGCTGCCTCCTGCACGCCCTCACTTGGGATCGAGCCAGCAACCTGGCATGTGCCCTTGACCTGAATGGAACCTGGGAACCTTCAGTCCACAGGCTGATGCTCTATTCACTGAGTGAAACCACTGCCTTTGAAATGGAATGCTAAATAATCTCTTTAGAGTTTCTGTCCAGTCAGGAGCACTGAAATAAAGAATAAACAGAACACTTATATCCAATACCTCTGGTGGCTGTGGTTACAATAACACCCATGAATGCCCATTTCCACTTCTTCATTGCTAATATAAAAGCAAAATACCTGTCTGCTTAAAGTTTTTAGATACCTATACACACATCCTGGACACATTTTTCAAAATTTAACAATGGTCCGGTGACATGTAGAAGCCAGAAATGTGGGTTTCCTAAGGGTTGCATCATATCCTCAAACCTGGGTGTATAAGTTTGATCCTTGACATCTCCAGGCATGAACAGAGGGCTCCAAATGTTTAATGGGAGTGGCAGAGCAAGAGAGTTCTTGGAGCAAGAAAGACATCAACATTATTGATGAGAGCTTGGGAGGAGCAATAGATCATGAACCAAGTTGGAATCTTCTTTCCTAAAAAGACCATGATTCATATGCAGCAATTTTTCCCCCTCACTGACTCTCCCTCACGTACCCTCTCCCACAAACTTTCCTACTCACAACAGAACTTCACTAATAAAGAGTTGAAGTCAAATAATTCAGGTCTGAAAAAAGAAACCTCTTGTTAGAACACAGACATCATTGACAATTAGAAAGGATTCCAAAAAAAAAAAAAAAAAGGAGGCCCAGGCAAGGTAAATGCATTTGTGTTTATATAGTGTGTGATGTGTTTTGAAGTTTTCCCCAAGGAGAAAGGCCCTCTCTCCTACTTCAAAAGCCATTTTCATGTTTTTGAAATTACTAGAAATTATGGGCTAAACCCCCTTCACACGTAATTTATTTCACCCAGTATCTCATATTTTGTGATAACATGCAAATACCATATGTTGCACTTTCTCTTTATGGATGGAGGAGGGAAGGGGGGAGAACTGGCAGAATTATCACTAGGCACTGCAAAACCTTCCAGTGAAACCCACATTTACCATGGTGACGTTTACTACTTATGGCAGGGCTGATCAAGTGCAGATTTCCCTGCTGCTGAGGCTAAATTGCAAGCTGCTCATAATGCCCTCAGATGCTGCTGGGTTTTCAGCCAATGGCAACCTTGGGAATGCTTCTCTCCCTCTCTGTTTCCTTTTGCAGCTGAGCCCCCATGCCACCGCTGGCCCACCCTCTATGAGGTTTGAACTTGACTGACCTCACACAGCACTTTCCTTGAATAAACGTATGTCCATCATCTTCTGAGTTCCAAATACTGAGACCAGAAATCCCAATATAGTTCTAGGACCTTCATTTTTATTTTTCTAACAGATATTTATTTTCCTACATAAAATGGTCAATATTTAGGAGTATATAGTATTCATAAGACTGAAAGAGAGAGAGGGGGAGGAGGGAACACACATCTTGTATTCTGCTATTCTATTTCATCTGAGACAAAATGTTTTATGCCAGGCCAACTGAGTCAAAAACACAAAGCTATTATTCAACTCATAGCTGCTTCAATCATTTTTTCTACCAACAATGGTGAAAAGATGTGATTTTACAAGCAAACAGGAAGAAAAAGCTTGAACACACCCCGGGAGCGTGTTTAAGGAGTTGATTTATGTTTCATGCTGAGTCTTACACCTGCAGTTCAAGCAAAACCAACTTGGCTGCCCCAAAGAGTCTGGTTTATTAGGTATCAAGGAGTTGCAAGAAGCCATGTAATTAAAACCATAATTAACTGGAAAAGGAAAGTGCCACCTGAGTTCTGAGAGGCTGTCAATTTTATTTCCATTACAGCCCTCCTGGTTCTCCTCGTGGACACTTTTTCCTTCCCTTTTGCTCGATAAGAAAACAATATATGCAGACACATCACCTACCTATATATTTTTTAATGTATTAAAATATGCATGAGGGGCTGCTTCTCATGGAAAAGGTCACGAGAGTTATTACATGTTTCAGGTTTTCTGGACCCACTTCTCCACGGGAGGAACTTTGTAGAAATGTACTCCACAGCACTGTCCCTGCAGGCCACATGTGCCTGCTGAGCCCTTGAACTCTGGCTAGTCTGTATTTTGACATGGAAAACATCTCAGGGATACTTTTCATATTGATGATTTGTCCAGTGTCATTATTCTGGATATCTTGGGTTATATAAAAACATGTTACTGTCTAACTTCACTTGTTTCTTTTTTCTTTGTTGAGAGTGGCTACGAGGACATTTGGAATTGCCTCCGGGCTCGCGGGGGATGATTCTCTTGGGCAGCGCTGTCCTGGAGCTGGGGTCCTGAATCCTGAAAGGGTGGTGCTCTGAGAATGTCTTTTCTTGTCTTTCCTGCCTTCCCCAGGGCTGAGAGGGCTGGCTGCCAGAAATGGGAACAAGGAGGCCTTGAAAAGTACGTTTGTAGTGGCTGGATTGTTCAACTCAGTTTCTCAATAAAAAGGCCCAAAGGGAGATGAGTGAGCAGCCCAAATGGAAGTTTCAGGGTCCTTCCTTCTCTGACTGCCCCTTGGCCAGCCGGGGTTGAAGCACGGCGTGAAACTCGTTAGCACCGGGGCATGGAGGGCCGGCAACTTGCAATGAAGGTACTGAAAGTGAGTTCAAAACCAACATGTGCGCCTTAACTTGTGAATTCAAGTGCTGATCAAACAATCCTTCAAAAAAGGTCATTCCATTTACATTAGATTCTGTAAACATCCGTCTCGCATTATTACCCCATCTTTCTGAACCACATCCTTTGAGGGTAATAAAGAGCATTTGTAATAAAGATGCAATTATGTAATCATTTCAAAGGTGGCTAGGGATGGAAGCTTGTTGGTGCTTTCTATCAGAAATAGGCAAAATTTAGAACAGATCTTAACCTTCTTCTTTCCCTTGAAAAGGCTATTTTTTGGGGGTGGTGGAGGGGGAGGCAGGTAGTAAAGATACAGTTTAAACACAGGAACAAATGTAGGCAACATGTTGTTTGTGGGTTTTTTTTTTTTTTTTGTGTGTGTGTGTGTGTGTGTGTGTGTGAGACCAATAGAATAGTGACAAACCTATTGGTGAACATTGTCCGAGGAAGGTAAGAGACTGAAACCACCTTCCTTTGGGCAGATGGGAAACAAAAATCAAAATTTAGGTTCTCTTCCTCTCCCAAATCTCCCCATGCCTGCCACAGCGGCGCATTTTTAAGTGCATTTGTTACCAAGCAGGGGTCTCTGGAGTCTTCCAGTTCGGAACAAAAATATGTCGGTGCGTAATTTGGGGAAGTGAGCCTGAGGTACCCAGAGCAGATGACACGCGGGGCTTAGGTCCTGATTCAGCTACAAGTCAGCGGGGCACCCCCGGACCATCTGCGTCCTATAAATTACAGTAACGCCGGCACAGGCGGCTTGTAAATCACCGGCGAACTGGCTTCACCTTGTGACACACGACATGAACCCTGTTGTATATTCCAATAAACTCCCATAAACCATCTGATATAAACTCCGGATTATGTTTCTTTAGGGGTTGGAAGACTTAGACTTCTCTTTGCCAGTCTGCTCTCCCTTCAACATGTGACTTGAATATAGGCAGCATGTTCCTTCTCTTTCCCATCCACCAATCATGTAGCTATTTTTTCAAGTCCAGAATGTTACTCAGTGGCTGACATGTGTAATTTGGTGAACCGTGAAGGGCCAGTCTTTTTTTTTTTCTTTCTTCTTCTGCTTCTTTAGCCTTCTTTAATAAACTTGTTTCTTTCAACACAACTGTGAATGTCAGTCTTGTGGTTACTTTTCGAGGAAAACACGATTTATAAATAGCAAATTAATGGCCAAATTGTCAGTAACCTACTTCGCTGAATATAAATAAACGAGAATCAGAGGGGGTCATATCGTTAATCTGGTTTTGCTGGATTTCTGGTAACCTGCATGCCTGCCTTTCACAATCTGTGCGTGTGTGTGTGTGTGCACGCATGTGTGTATGTGCATGCATGTGTGTGTGTGTGTGTGTGTGTGTGTGTGTGTGTGTGTAGCAAGAGCATAAAGAACAAGAAACATTGGGGTAGAGATACATCAACTCCATTGATGACTCTTCCACAAATGGTTCTGGTTAGTGCAGTGTTACCCTATTCATGGAGCTCTTTCTCTGTCTTTAGGGAAATCCTTTCTGAAGAGTCACCTCTTAAGGCTTCTGATATCTGACTGGCTGGCCCACAGATCAGAGGAAGTGGCAGAAAAATACCTAAGCATGAGTCCTTCCCGGACTCTACAATCTGCTTCTCTTAAGAGAGATGGTGAAAGAAAATTTTTCTTCCCTCTTTCTTTTATTTTTTTAAAGCAACAACGACATCAAATTCTAAATTTTGATGATGAAAGTACTTTATCTGCTAAGAAAGTTCTTCCAGTTCAGTGTCCTTGTTGCAACATTAAGTTAATTTGCTTTCTGTGACTTTTAGTACATGTACATGCATAAGCAAAAAGGATAGATCATTACTATTTTGTGTGGGATTTAAACTGACATATGATAATTTTTTAAAAAATCTAATAGCTTCATAAGGAGCTAAAAAAGATGAGATGATTCAGAATTAATTTTATTGGTCTGATGCATCATGCTCAAATCTAGCCAAAAATTGTGTGTAATTTCCATGTTCATTGCCAGAAAATTGATTAGCTATTATTTTCTAGAGTAACTTTCAAGCCTACATAAAGAAAACACAGTGCTTTTATAAAAATTATGATTGATTCAACATTTATAGAGTTCATGTACTCAATAGAAATTAGATAAATTTCTTCAAAATTGTAGGAAATCCTTGAGATATAGGCAACTAAATGTTAGGGCTCTGCTGAGAAAAATGCCCCTATAGCTGACTGTAATTTCCTTAGTGGAAAAGAGGTAAAATTAAATCTTGCTAAGACACACAGCAGTACTACTGTGAATTCAAAAACATAACTTCCAGGAACTTCTAAATACATAGTACCATTCTTTAATTAATGCAGTTTATCCTGTAATTTCAGGGATTTATTGATGCTGGCAGAAACATTTGCAAATAACTTAGAAAATTTCATGACATATTATGCATCTCAAAGGATTTCATTCAGTTTTTCTTTTTCAAGTGCAATCAATAATTTCTTTCAAAACTCTTAATATGCTGAGATGGAGTATAGTTAAAAGATTGTTGGAAAGTCTCAAAAAAAGGACTTAAGGAAACAAATAGAACAAAGATGAACTTTGTAGCATTACATTTTTTTTCATTCACATAATTTTTGAACAAGTTCTGCCTCTGTTTTCTATTATACCTAAATAGTTCTCATTTTTATTCAACATCAAGAGATATTAATGTGGGTGCATCAAATCAGAGTTTGGGTTCTTTGAACCTATCAAACTATTTTTTTTGTAAATATTTGGGGTTTGATAAAACCCAAAATGCATGATAGAAGCACTTTTTCCATTAATTATTAAACCCATGTGCATTTTGAGGAAAATTTGATCCATATGGGTTCTGGTTCATTTATCCTTTACTCATCAAAATACTTTTTCTTAAAGTCCATGTCCAAGAAATGTTTTGAGCCCTATTAAGTTTTCTGAACTTTGCCAAGAACAAACGGAGTTGAATACTAAAAGATTCAAATGGGTTTGTAACCCTATACCTATGGAGCATTAATGGGTTCTAAACTTGGATTAAACACATGTTCTCATCCCTAATGGTTGGATGTACCTCCAGAGGGATGCTTGAGGCTTGGTACAGAAAGCAAAAGTCAGATATATGTCAACAAAAGACACCAGAAAATCCCAAAAGCATCACAATTCATTAAAAGATTACACTGATTATATTTGTTCTGGGTGCATATATGCAGAGATGTTCCATAGAATTTGAACTGGAAGTTTAAAAGGCATCGCAAGTAATAAAAAAAATGTATCCTTCTCTAAAATGTGAAATTCTAGTATTTAGATAGAAGTTACCAAATATTGGGACTTGGTTAAAAATAATTGTGGGAAACATGCAATAGTTCATCTACATGATATGACTCTTGGGATTTACTTTCAAATTCTATGAGAGTTAAGGATGTGGGTGGAGGTACAGAGACAGCAAGATAATTGTCAGTACTGGACACTGGGCATATTGGTATTTGCTCTACTATTTTGTTTCCTTTAGGTGACGCATTGGACATCTCTTATGCCTACCATGTATGCTTGGGGTCCGTCCTAGCCATTGTGGTAGCAACTCCTGGGACATACCTGGCTTCAGCTGACCATGTATCTCTTCTGCTACCTGATACATCGGTAGGAACCTCTGACCTCCTTATGATGCACAAGCAAACTTGAAAGTGTGAGGAAGTTAACACTCTCAGGGACCTCCTTTACTAAGGCTGGATGGAAGCTGCTGAACAATTCTGAGGTACATCCATGGTCACTCAGAAGGTTCCTAGTGCAACCCCCAGTGTAATCAATTTGATAACACACCCTTAGATGAGTCTTCCCTCTTTTCCTTGTCACACTCTTTTTGGTCTCCCTCTCCTGTTCCTTAGGAGTACTTTCTAAAAGCAACTGCATGCATCAAGACCTTATGATAGCCCTAGCTGGTTTGGCTCAGTGGATAGAGTGTCAGCCTACATACAAAAGGGCATGTACCTAGGTTGTGGGCATATTCCCAGTAGGAGGTGTGCAAGAGGCAGCTGATCCATGTTTCTCTTTCATCAATGTTTCTAACTATCCCTCTCCCTGCCTCTCTGTAAAAAAATCTATAAAATATATATTAAAAATACCTTATAATAATTTTAAAACTTACAAATACATAACAGTACATGGTAATTTCTAAACCTCACAAGTCTTTTTCTCAGGCTAGCAAGGCTATTTATGTTTGGAACTTTGCATAGTACAAAAAGTTTTTATTTTAAAGGTTTTATTCTCTCTAAATCATAATAAAATGTAAATTTATTTAAACATACATGAGTAAACTCTTCTTTAACAGTTGGAATTTTACACTGTTACTACTTTATGACTTATAGCCTTTTATTGAATATTCAATCATAATTCTCTGTCACAAAAATATACCTCATAGAATGAGTTAGAAGAAGTGTTTCTTCTGTTTTTTTTTAATTTTTTATTTTTTGAAGGGGGTGACAAGTTTGAAAAAAATTGGTTTAGTTCATTCTTAGGCACATCAGTTTTATAGAAGTGGAGGAAATGTCTGATCAATGTGGTCGTATGGCACCTATTACATATGCCAGGCTGTTAGATATTTGTATATGTATTCTACTTTTCTTAGTATATTTTAAAGTCATTCATCTATTAAACACATGTTTATCGAACATCTACAATGTGCTAGTGTTGTGGAAGTGGGGCAGGTACAACAGTGAACAACATGATCCATGCTTTGTTGGAATTTATAATCTAGTGATGATGAAGGACAAGAACAAGGTAACAACAAACAAACCAATACTAATTGTTGGCAAGGATGATATATTATACATCTCTGTAACACCATCATCTTAATATTTGGTATAATGTCTTAAATTTATTTAGCACACAATAAAGGTGGAATAATTTATTTTAGTATGATTGCTGCTCTCTAATTTGCTTGGGAAGATTAGGATATGCACACTGAGCGTTGTGAGAATTATAGGAGACAAAACATAATTTTTTTTAGCTCTTCTACTATAAGAGGAGATCCTGTATAGTAAAAGCCTAACATGCAAATTGACTGAATGGTGGAACGACCAGTCACTATGATATGCACTGACCAGTAGTGACAGATGCTCAACACAAGAGCTGCCACCTGGTGGTCAGTGCAAATCTACAAGGGGAGGGCCGTTCAGCCGGAAGCTGGGCTCATGGCTGGCAAGCACAGCCGCAGAGCCTCTCCCGCCTCTGCAGCAATGCTGAGAATGTCTGACTGACGGACTGACGGCTTAGGCCTGCTCCCTGCATGCCCTCAGTAGGACATCCCTCCAGGGCTCCCAGACTGCAAGAAGGTGCAGGCCAGGTTGAGAGACTCTCCCCAACCAAGTGCATGAATTTTGTGCACTGAGCTTCTAATAGGAATATATAAAGCTTAAAAGCCTCATTCTCAAAGCCTGATGTATAAAGACAGAAAACAAACAAACAAACAAACCATGTATCTTATCCACAAAGCTGTACATATTTATGTCTCTTACACCAGCATTTCTCAAACTATCACATGCAGAAAAATCACCCGGGGATACTTTTAAATGCACATTTGATTCCACAGGTGTGAGGGACCAGAAGGTCCTCCATTTCTAATAGACTTTCAAGTGGCACCTCTGCTGCTGGTCTGCAGACCAAACTTATCATGTCTCCTTTGTGTCCAAATGCAAAGAAACAAGAGCTAGCTGATGAATTAACAGAATACATTTTCTTCATATTGTCAGTTGCTGCAAACTGTCTGCTAAGGAGAAAGCCTAGGAAAAATCATCAGTCTGCATGCACAGTATCCTAGGAGAAAACCAGCAGAGAGGGAATAAGGGAACTCTTATCTCCCTGAATGATGTCATTTATGCTGAAACTTAATTATAAGCGAACATCCATCTTTCCTGTCAAACAATGCAGTGTACATAGGCCAAATCATTTTTAATGTAAATAGAAATGGTTCTTGTGTGTAGCCGCTGGGGAGATGGTTAATGCAGAGAGGGGGAGGAGTATGGAAAGCTAATTCTACTTTGTAAAGGGGGAAATTGCCTCAGTGCCATGAGATTCTGTACTTATAAAGAAAAAAACAAACAAAACAAAACATAAATGTTGGTAATAGGCAATCACTGGTTTGCTAGTGTCCAAAATGCAGAGCTTTTTACTTTGAATTTTTAAATTTTATTTGTGTTTTTCAGTCAGATATTCAACCTTTTCCTATCAGCATGCTGCCTTTTTTTTTTCTTTTCATTTTTATGGTTGCGTTTTCTGGCACATTTCTCTTCCCACAAACAGTTCTCTAGAGTTTTATGTATAAAGAAGCTTTAAGTAAAAGACCAATTTGCTAAAAACCAAAAATTATTCATTGAAACCAGGATACTTTGTTGTGAAACCAGAAAATATAGAAACCATAAGCTCCTCTTATTGGTACATAAACTTGTGTATTTGGGACTGTTGCGTAACTGAAATCATCCAATTTCAAATGCTCATAAAGTGCTGATAACTGTGTGAATCCTGATGGGGGAAATAGACAAGCAGAGTCACATGGTACATTGCGCATAGGCCTAGCAGGGAGTTGATTCCAGGGAAATAAGAGTGAGCATACTAACCAACCATTGCAATTGGGATGCATGTATGTAGATGACCCACATTTTACACATTATAGGAAAAAATATTCTAGACAATTTTGGAACAGAGTTCTAAAGTCAACTTTCATTAACATGTATTTTCATGCCTGCTAATATGCTCAGGACTGTATCAGTAATGTGAAAGGCTATAAAAAGTTTTGGGCATTGTTCCTACATTAAGAAAACTACACGTAAGGCCTAGTAAGTACCCTAAAAATCACTAATATTGTAAAGTAGTGTTTATTTCAAAAGAGGGATGGGGGCGGGAAAGAAGAGAGAGAAAAAGGGAATTCCCTTGTCTGTGATCCTAGAGAATATTTCTAGGAAATATGTGTAATGCAGGTCAGGCTCTGCCCCAGGCCATCTTTAGAGAGTGTCAAGCTGACTGTCCTCTGTTGTGCCCTCCCAATGGGACAAGGGTCTTTGGGGCCACGTATATGTGCCACATGGACCCCATGTCCTCTCTTTCAACCATGATCAGGGTACTTGAAACTCAGAAATTGTCCACTACAATGATCCTGTGCTTGTTTCTAGGGTTGTGGGCATGGACACCTGGCTGCTATAGAGCACACCTAGGTCACCTCACTGTCCTTCAGCTGCAGAACCAACATCATGAGTCCATAAGCTACCTCAGGCTAAGCACTCCCACGATAATGCCTGATGAGTGCTGGAGGCCATGTGGAGGGAGCTCTGTGCGTATGACAAGATAGTATTTTGTAATGCCCAGGGCATACCTAAACACTTCTCTCTCTCTCTCTCTCTCTCTCTCTCTCTCTCTCTCTCTGTCTCTCTCTCTCTGTCTCTCTCTCACTTTCTCTCTCTCTTTCTCTCTTTCACTATATATATATATCCAGATTATTATGATCTTTGAACGCATAATAATCTGGCCACTGAGTGTGTGTGTGTATGTGTGTGTATTTAGAGACTTGGTGCATGAATTGGTGCATGGGTGGGGTCCGGCCAGTCTGAACAGGGGGAGAGGACATGGGTGGTTAATGGACCTGTTTGCTTGTCAAACTTCTGGTCGAGGGGACAATGTGCATATGATTATGTAGGATACACACTGAGTGGCTAGATTATTATGCATTCAGAGATCCTAATACTCTGGTCACTCAGTATATATTGTTGTGAAACCAGAAAATGTAGAAACCATAAGTTCCTAACATATATATATATATATATATATATATATATGCGTGTGTGTGTGTGTGTGTGTGTGTGTGTGTGTATACATACTAGTGGCCCGGTGCATGAAATTCATGGGGGGCGGGAGGAAGGGGAAGGGTGTTCCTCAGCCTGGCCTGCACCCTCTCCAATGTGGGACCCCTCAGGAGATAACCAGCAAATGGACATCCCTCTCACAATTTAGAACTGCTGGCTCCTAACCACTCGCCTGCCTGCCTGATTGCCCCTAACTTCTTCTGCCTGCTAGCTTGATTGTCCCTAACTGCTCCTCTGCTGGCTTAATTGTTCCTAATCACCTCTGCCTCTGCCCTGTATCTGGGACCCAGGATTCCCTCCTCCAGCCTACCACAGGCACCTGGGATCCAGTCTTCCATCCCTCTGGTCAGCCATAGGCACCCAGGCAGGCTGCAGCTGCGGGGGATGGTGGGCAGATGGCTTTGCCTGGGCTGCAGTCACAAGTGCTGGTGCCTGGGTCTATGGGGTGGGTGGCTTCTCCATCTATCAGGCTGTAGCCAGCCGCAGGTGCTAGTGCCTGGACCGCAGGTGGGTGACTTTTCTGTCTTCCCTGGGATGCAATGTGGGCAACTTTTCCAGCTGACTGAAGCCTGGGATCACAGGATAGGCAGCTTCTTTGTCTCACAGGCTGCAGCTAGCCTCAGGTGATGGAAACTGACTTCTCCGACCCCCACAGGCTCCAAGCAGTGTGGGGGGGGGGATGTGGCTGCCGCTATGTTTTCAGGTTAATTTGCATACTCACTCTGATTGGATGGTAGCATAGTGGAGTGATGGTAATTTGCATGTTTCTCTTTTATTGGTGTGCCTGTGTGTGTGTGTGTGTGTGTGTGTGTGTGTGTGTGTGTATCTCCAAGTTTTGATATAAAATTTGAATCAGAACTCAACCTTGGGACCCTTAGTTCAGTATCCTTTCCCTCTCTCTCATCTTATTCACTGTATATTTTCTTTCTTTCTTTTAATATATTTTATTGATTTTTTACAGGTAGGAAGAAAGAGGGATAGAGAGTTAGAAATATCAATGAGAGAGAAACATCGATTAGCTGCCTCTTGCACACCCCCTACTGGAGATGTGCCCACAACCAAGATACATGCCCTTGACTGGAATCAAATTTGGGACTCTTTAGTCCACAGGCTGACACTCTATCCACTGAACCAAACCAGTCAGGGCTTCACTGTACATTTTCATTTCCCCCTCAAAATATTCAATTTTTAGTTTTTTTTCCTAGAATAAACATTAAATTAGGAAAAAGAACTAGAATAACTGACTTTCCATCAAGTCCAACCATTTCTCTCAAACCCAAAATACCATATTTTCCTCTATTTTTTTTTTTAGTTTGGAGAGAGGTAGAGAGGGAAGAAAACAAGAGGGAAAGGGGCTGAGGGAAAGAGGAGCAAAGAGAAAAGTTTCCTCTGAAACTAGTTGTATCTACCAAGGCATAGAGTAGAATTGCTTGATGGGGCAGAAAAGAGAGAAAGATATACTTAAATCTATTCTATCTATTTATCTGTCTGTCTGTGTGTCTGTCTGTCTATCCATCCATCTTTCCATATGGCTCTTCATCTTTGCTTCTTCTAACCTCCAGAGCTGACATAGAATTAGGATAATCTCCTTCTTAACCCAGTGCCTGGAGCAGAAATCAGGAGCAGCAGTCCATACTTCATGTTGGGTACATGTTGTCTGACATGGTTTTGTGGTTTGGAAAGAAAAAACAAACTTCTTCCTCAGTGACTTTTTGAATGTGACTTTCTGAAAGAAAAAGCTTCAATTGTTTCTACAGTGGCCCTGTTGCTGGCACCAGTGCCCACACCAGTGCCAGCTGCCAATGAACTTGGTGAGTAGGTGAGGACGTGGTAGAAGTCAGACTTCCTTTGTGCTCTATTTGTTATGTTTCTATACTTGAGGGTTGTGTGTCAGGAGCTACTATTTGGTTTTTATTATCCTATTTTTTTATCTGTTGGGTTTCTAGTTAAAAGTGTCTTTCTTCTCTTGTTAAGAATCTATAAAATCCAAAGTTGATAGTCTCTTCATAGGAATAGGCTTTCTCCAGTATTGTCAAGCTGGTCTTGTGATAGGAGATACTTTTTTGGGGAGGCCAAATGACCCAGGTATCATTCAAAAATTTTTTAGTCTAGATTTCCTACCAGTGGTGTTCAACCTTTCTAATGCTGCGACCCTATAATACAGTTCCTCTACAGCAGCAGTTCTCAACCTGTGGGTTGCGACCCATAGGTTGTAAACTGCTAGCAGGGCCCCCTAAGACCACCAGAAAACACAGATATTTACATTACAATTCATAACAGTAGCAATATTACAGATATGAAGTAGCAACGAAAATAATTTTATAGTTGAGGGGTCACCACAACATAAAGAACTGTATTAAAGGATTGTGGCACTAGGAAGGTTGAGAACCACTGTCCTAGACCCATGAGATGGAAACATCTTTTCTAGTTCCACTGGAGATCTCACCAATCCACCTCTTCCCTCTGCTCTTACTCTATGCTTGGTGCTGCTCTGAATTTGAGGTTTTATGTCTTTGGAATCAGAGTGGGGGAAGGAGGAGATTGGCAAGTTGAGAGGGATTGGATGGAGGGAAATTTAAGTTGACCTTGGTCTATTATGATAAGGAAGTCAGGCCAACAGGAAAATAATTTAGCAGCAGGAAGAAGTCATGTCTTCCCCTCTGTCAGAAGTCTGTGCTTCCTTCTCCACATGCATTCTCTCGCCCCAGGCTCTTCAGTTACCTCCACTTTGGGATTTTCCTACTGCTCTGAGGTCTAAGCATTCTGGGTACCTTTCCAACCCCAGACATCTATTTGTCATTTGTCTTCTTTCACTTGTTATTATACACATAGTCATGTTCCTGTCAAAGTAGCTACTTTACTCATGACACTTCCAATAAAAGTACTAGTTGCTTGAGGCAAAGGCGGATAGCTTCCTCCTTTTTTTTACTGCTCTCAACACCTACTATAGAACATTCCACACATTATTAGCTAATAAGTGATGTTGATTGATTGGCTTTACAGAAAAGTATGCATCAATTTCTAAACAATAAGGGAAACACCTTTCTTGCCTGGAACTTCATCTATAGAACTCAACAGCAATTGTGGTTCTGAAAGAAAAGTGATATTTGAAGAGAGAAACAGGATGCAGGTTTGATTAAAAAAAAAAAGTAGTAGTGTGTACGTAAAAGAACAGGAGAAGCCAGACAGACTGATGGCCACATCTAAGATTTAAATGGTGGTTTGCATTATTTTCTGAAAGCAGGGATCAGCAAACTATACTCCACGGGCCAAATATAGGTGGTCTTCAGTTTTTATAAAGTTTTATTGAAACAGAGCCATGTCCACTTGTTTAAGTATTATTCTGCTTTTATGCTACAGTGGCAGATCTGAATAGTTTCAACAGAAATACCAGAGCCTGCGCAGGTAAATAAATCAAGCATTTGGCTCTTTACAGAAAAAGGTCGCTGATCCTATAGCCAGGACATTTGCCTAGTAACACCAAAGGACATTTCCACTGCCTAAAATTTGACTTTTTTCTCTCCTTGCTGCCTACTTTAAATGCCAAAAAGAGGTTGTAATGATACTTCATGGACCATGGTGCTCTCCGTTCTCTCCTAGAAAATCAAGTATTTTAAGGAAGAAAGGGGAGGAAGGTCATAGCATAACCTTCCCATCCCCGGAGAACTCACATAGAGTCTTGGCCCTGGTTCCCTGGCAAGTGGACCATGAAGGTGATGCTAAGTAATATATTAAATACATCTTCCTTTTCTCTGGAAACAGCTTTTAAGGTATATCACTGCTCATACCCATTGCACATATATCTCATTAAAGGTTATATTGCTTTAAAATGAGCTTCTGGTTGAGATAATAGTATTGGATCAAGATTTAGTTTATGTTGAGACAGTTTGATTGGAATATCATAGTATGTGGAAGCAAGAAAAAGGCCAAATGTGCTTACATTAGATGTAATTTAGTAAAAATGGAAAGTTCAGGCATTTCTGGCATATAGAGAACATTTATAGCATTTTAAATTTTCACATTTATCTTTTAAAGTTCCAAGATACAACATTTTCTTTTCTTAGCCCCTTAAAAATAATGAATAATTTTGCTCCATACCTATAGCTTGAAATATTTTGGTATATGCTAATTCAGAAGATAAAATTTCTTTTGGAAATGCTCACTTTCGGCTGTATATCAGAAATGCGAAGTCTGCTAGCTAGAATTCTAAAATTACCAGTATCATTGGGCTCATATTGTTAAATTGCTTTGAGAACCTTATTCAGGGGTCTGGAAATAGTAACTATCCATTCAGAACATCAAACTCCGAGTGGGTTATGATATGTGAGTCTCTCCATCAGCCCCACACTTTTTCATCAACATTAAACTTATGCTCTCATAAGCATGAAAAGTTAGCTTGTTTGAATAGTCATGCCAACCCTCCTTCTTGGGAGGCTTAGACTTCTGGGGGCTGTAAAAAAATCTATTTCAGTATCTATTGTCACCAGAATTTGTCTTTTTCTACTTCCAGGCAGTTGGTAGAATATTTTCTTGCTTTCTTTATGTTAGTAATAGCCTTTGCTCTGACCTCTGAAATAAGTTTGAGTGTCACATCTGGTTGTGAGCTTTAAGAACTTGCACACAAGTTGCCACTATCATTTTCTTTTTAATGCAGCCTTAGCAATCAGCAACATTTCATAAAGTTTGGCCCCAGGGTGGCGAGGTCTGGAGGTGAATCCTCGGTCAACATGTGCAGGATATATAGTCAGAGCAAGAAAGACACCTTTGTATTTTAACCCACTGGGATATGTGGTTTATTTTGTTACTGCAGCATAACCTGCCCCTTCCTGGTTGATTTGGTATGTCCTGGATGGCTTTAAAAAAATGATTTGAATTCTCCATAGCAAGGGTTGGTTCTACAAAGATACAATCAATTATTTTCCAAAGAGACTTATATGAATATCTGGCATAGCATTTTAGTCAATGAGTTCACATTGCATGCCTCTGGGATGCAATGCACACTTGGACTGTCTGCTCAATGTTGTTGCTATTATTGTTCCTCATTTATGTTCTTCCCAAGGAAGAATACGTTTGAAATGAAAGGCAGTCCAGCTCTCAACCAGTATCCTTTGGAGAAGGCAACCTTAAGGAAGAAATTAATGGTATTAGGACTTGGAAAAATACAGCTAGAGAGTAGTAACAAGCTATTAGCAAACTGGGTTACCTTTGGCATAACATAATATAACATAATATAACATAACATAGCATGAGATAACACAACACAAATATGGATTAGTGCTCCAGTCCAAGTTTTACTGCAAGAGGTACAGCTGATATGAGTGGAGCAGTAGCTGAAAGAAAGATTTAGCCAGAAAAACACACTTTATGTGTACGTGTGTATGTGTGTGTATGCCAGATCACTTAATCCATTTCTGTACTAATTTTTAAGCCCAAGCATTGTAATTTGTCACTTTTTATTTATTTTATTTTATTTATTTTTGTTAATCCTAACCCAATGATACTCTTCTCATTGATCTCTAGAGAGAGTGGAAGGGGAGAGACACACAGAGAGAAACATCAATGTGGGAGAGACACATCAATTGGTTGCCTCCTACATACTCCCTGATCGAGGCCAGGGTTTGAATCTGCAACCCAGGTACTTGCCCTTGCTTGGAATTGAACTCAGGACTCTTCAGTCCACAGGCTGATGCTCTAACTACTGACAAACTGGGTAAGCCACAATTTGTCACCTTTTTAAAACTCAGAGTGACCAAGCTGCTTCCCATATTCTTACAGATTATATACTTGAAGAGTTTTAGCTGTAATCATCTTAGTGAAAGGCATCTTTATATGGTTGGGGACAAGGATTTCCTCCAGAGGTCTTCTGTTAGGTCTGGTCACTTTCAGACCCATGAGAAAGCAGCTGCTGAAAGAATGAAACCACTTAAACTGGTCATTGTAGGTTTGTGCCTTGATAGAGCAGAACCATGTTCTCTGCCTATTGTTACATCCATAGCCACATGCACATATTAACAGCAATAATAAAATATTGCTCCATTATCCCCAAAGCATCAGTCCCTGATAAGATAAAAGCTTTTTTCCCAGAGGGGCTGGTTGGTGCATGGGGGTGGGAGATTGGAAAGCAAGGAATGCATTAACCTCATGATTCTGACAGAAACGGCCTCTTCTGTTATGAAGAAAATGCACACACTAAGCATGTGTGACTGGCGAAATCATAAGCGATCGGTTACCTTCTCACTCCACTTATCTCAGTTCTCAGGACTTGTAAGTGGTTAGAAAACTGCAGACTGCTCCATGAGAAGCGGTCCACGAAATACATATAGTGAGTTATATTTTTTAAAAAGTTGAAGAAAGGCTATTGAGTTATTGGGTGAATAGGATTTCAGAATATATCCCAGATCTCTACAGCATTCCTCATGAAATCTGTACACTAGTCTCTTCTTGTCATGTCTTGAATGAAGCTGTTACTTCTGGCTTATTTTTCTTTATTGCCCTCCTCAATGATGGGTATATCCAACTTACATGTAAGCAAGGATGGAGAATAATAAAATGAACAGTTGTGAGCTCATCACACAATTCACTCCTCCTACAACACATACTTCTACCTCCTCCCAGCCTGCGGATGAACTTTGTGTTGAATGTTGCTTGTTTTACTAAAAATTATTTTGTCACCTGCATATGCACACATATGTATATCCACATAGAGTGTTGCTTGGTTTTCATGTATTATTTTATTTTACCTTTATAAAAATAATACACCTTGCATGGTCTGCTAGGACTTGCTATTTTTACTGAGTTTTTTTAAGATACACCATGTTATTTATGAAATACTAGTCCATTTATTTTTCCTGCTTTATAACTTTCCATTATGTGACTGTAACTATTTGTTAATCCGCTTTTCTGTTGATGGGCATTTGAGTTGGTTGCCAGTTGTCTTCTGGTGTGAATCAAACTGCTATGAATGTGTTTTGTTCATGTCTCCCAGTTCACATAAGCAAAATTTCTCTGAGTATTACCCTGGATTGTAGTATAACTAAATATTGAACTTTACGACACACTACCATATTTCCCCCCAAAGTTGTACCAGTTTACTTTACTACCACCAGTACATATGAACACAATTTCTCATAGATTCACATTCTACAATCTTTGACATTGTAAAATGTCTTAATTTATGCCATATAAATGGCTCTAAATTGCATCTCCATGATTGCCAATGAGATTGAACATCTTTGCAAATATTTATTAGCAATTTATGCCACCCTTGGCAATTTTTTCTTTTAAACAAGCAAAGTAACTGTATATTCACTTCTCATTAGTAAAGAAAGAGAAGTCAGTTGATTAAAGTCTTTAGTAATTAAATCCCCAATTGGTAGATGATAGATGACTAGAAACTAAGATGAGTGCAGGTGTTTCTCTCTGTGAAAGCAGAGCTGTGTGCTATAGTGCCCTGGGAGATTCCTCTTATACTTTTATAAAAATCCTGTACTTTTATAATAATGTGTACCGAATAAGGAACAATGAACTTTAAATAATGATACATGATAGTTGGGGACTTTCTGTATTCTCACATCGATTAGTCAGTATTTTATGTTTGCAAGTAACAGAAACCCATCTTGGATAGCTTAAGCCCAACAGATTATTCATAGTCATTCTGTTCACAATAGCAAAAAACCTGGAATAAATGAAGTGTCCATGGCCTCTTGTGTGATGGACTCACGGAGATTGTACATGATCCCCAAGAAAAGGGGGCATGGATCTTTTGGAGGAAAACAACAGACTCCAAACACCTTGACTCACGAAACTCTTTCTTCGTTAGAAAGACTAAAAGGAGTTGCTGGTTCCCCTAAGAAGACAAATGGTCTTTGAATGGGGAAAAGTATGATTTTACATCACCTATAATGAGAAAATACAGCTGGATTACTTTTCCAAGTACTCTCCGTTCCTTTTGGCTGAGGTTTTCCAGGCTGAGCTAATAGCCAATAAGATATGTTAATTTGTGTTAAGATGTGAGGATAGCAATGACCTGGTTTAGGGAAGGAGTATCCCTAGCTCTAGTGCCAGCTTGGACTGTGGTATTGGTGGCCTGGATGTCCCAACGGTTTTCACTTCCCATCCTCGTAGTTGTGAACCTTTGGGGAACATTGTGTTATAACCTTGTTTTTCACTTAAAATATCTTAATTTATAAACTGGATGAGGGACTACATACATCACTCACTAAGAGGATGGCCGGCTGCTAGGATTTCTTTGCTTGTCACTGGCAGGGACCATTTCAAAATCTTACCCCCTTTGTCAAAGTTTGAGATTGGTTCTAATTTTAAGCAAACATTATATTCTATGTCTAAGCAAGTCAGATACAGAGTGCCAACGCCCCAAGAAGCCTGGGAGGAAGAAAGGGCTAGGATTGTGCCTTCCATTTGCTGAATCATATGGCAATGAAGGGAAGGGCAGCAGCCTTCTGAACTCCAAAGGAGGCGTAACCCACCACAAGATGACATATACTTAGAATCATTTCCCTCTAATTTTTATGTCCAGATGAAGACTTAGCAAAGCATGACAACAAAATTAAAATACATAACCAACGATGGAATTTTAAATTTGAGCAGTGTCAATAATAAAAATAAAAATAATAATAATAATTGTTATTATTGATGAATTTCCCCCTCTGTGTCTTACAAAATACTCAATGTGTTTTATTTCTGACCCTTTAACAACCCCTTCAGCTTTTTTAAAAATTTTATTTCTATGTTACAGGTAAGAAAGCTGAGGTTCAGATCAATTAAGTAACTTGCAGAAGGTGGCACGTGATAGTGTTGGCATGGTGTCACATTTGGAATTACAATGAGAGTTATGAACAAAACGAACTTTTGTGCACCTTTGACTTTCTCATGGGAAGAGAGATCCGGCATTTGAAAATACACAGGATTTGACAACTGTGCCCATTATTTCTGTGCGGGATTACATCAATACACCCCGGCGGTAATTGTTTGTGAAACAATTAGGATTAGAACTGTTTATTTTGAATTGGTGAAGGGAAATCATGGAACAGTGGATGCTTTCTCTGCATGATAAATACCTTTTGACATTTAGCCTCCCACTTGTAAAATGGCTTTAGCTAACTCCTTTCCTCTTTTTAAAATGGTATGGAGTGATAGAGGGACGTTCAGACGAAGCCTATCTTTTGACTGGATAGAAAACAAAATGAGGGGCTAGAAAATGTCAGCTTGTTTGATGGAAAAGAGTTTGATGTTGGAATCTGTTGTGACCTCTCATCTTGAAGTAGTACAAAATTTGAACCAATTGGATTAGCAGCATCATAACACTGTGTTATAACTGTTTTTCATGTAAAATATCTTGATTTATAAACTTTTAATCTTCTAATATAAGAAGGAATCTTAAAATGCTCAACAGAACCATGATCTTTTTCCACCTAATTTTTTATTTACTAGAGACCTAGTGCACAAATTGGTACATGGGTGGGGTCCCTAAGTGATCAGGGCCAATCAGGACCATCTCACCCAGTCCTGATCAAGGATGATGAGGGCCAGCAGTGGGGAGGGACCTCGGGAGGGTGGCCAGCCACAGGAGGTTGGCTGTGGGAGTGCACTGACCATCAGGGTTGAGAAATGCTGCTGTAGAGCCTAAGATCATCAGAAAACACAGATATTTACCTTATGATTCATAACAGTAGCAAAATTACAGTTATGAAGTAGCAACGAAAATAATTTATGGTTGGGGTCACCACAACATGAGGAACTTTATTAAAAGGTCACAGTATTAGAAAGGTTGAGAACCACTGGCTTGGGCTTTTATATATACTAGAGGCCCGGTGCACAAAATTTGTGCATGGGGCAGGGGTGAGGGGGTGTCCTTCAGCCCAGCCTGCTCCCTCTCCAATCTGGGACCCCTTGAGGGATGTCTGACTACCCATTTAGGCCTGATCCAGGGTTGGGCCTAAATGGGCAGTCGGACATCCCTCTCACAATCCAGGACTGCTGGCTCCCAACTGCTCACCTGCCTGCCTTCCTGATTGCCCCTAACTGCTTCTGCCTGCCAGCCTGATTACCCCCTAACCACTCCCCTGCCAGCCTGATTGATGTCTAATTTCTCCTCTGCCAGCCTGTTTACCCCTAACTGCCCTCCCCTGCAGGCTTGGTCACCCCTAACTGCTCTCCCCTTCACCCGCAACTGCCCTTACCTGCAGGCCCAGCCACCCCCAACTTCCCTCCTCTGCCAGCCTGGTCACCACTAACTGCCCTCTCCTGCAGGCTTGATCACCACCAACTGCCATCCCCTGCTGGCCATCTTGTGGTGGTCATCTTGTGTCCACATTGGGGCAGGATCTTTTGACCACATGGGTGCAGTCATCTTGTATGTTGAAGTGATAGTAAATCTGCATATTTACTCTTTTATTAGGTAGGATAGTGGCCTCCTGCACAGATGGGGGCAAGCTGGTTTGCCCTGAAACGTGTCCTAGATCAGGGTGGGTATTCCCTTGTGGCATGGGATGACCTGGACGAGGGGACTGTGGTAGTTTGCAGGCCGGCCATCCCCCCTCCCCCCATGGTAACCCAAGCAGAGGCCCTGGTATCTGGGATTTATTTATCTTCTACAGTTGAAACTTTGTAGCCTGGAGCAGAGCCAAGCCTTCTGCTTGCACAGCTTCTTCCATAGCCAGGGGCAACCCAAGCCTCTCTCCTGCTCTCTCTGTGGCCAAAGCCATCTTGGTTGGGTTAATTTTCATACTTGCTCTGATTGGCTGGTGGGTGTGGCTGGTGGGTGTAGTGGAGGTACAGTCAATTTGCATATTACTCTTTTATTAGCTAGGATAGATTGGCCAACATCACTTCCATTTGAGTTAACTGGCCTAGATGTGCTGCTCCTCTGGTAGATCTGCCCTACACCGAAGCTCAGTGTTTTGTGCTGCCGCAATCTCTCAGCTCCCTCTCTAATCAGAAGTCTTGCACAGCTTGATCTTCCTTTTAAATTAGAATTTTTCTTCTTTCTTGGCTGCTGGCTGACTTTAGAAAGGAATGAGTGTTCTCAGTGAGTAAATGTAGCTAACTCCCCAACCCTCACCCTCTTCCCACCCCAGCAATCATTAGTCAGAACATCTGTTCACTCTGCATTGGGAACATGATAGAGCTCACACTGGGATTCTGAACTAGGATCTTTTCAACATCAATTATTTACTAGACTGAAAGCTCCTACATAGAGGGAACTGCATCCTCCACACAACCGTAATTCTGATATTGATTATAAGACTGTATCTATAAGGGCCCCCAAATATTTGTTCATTGCATTGAATGTTTACATGAGACATTAACTCAAAATGCTTGGTAGAAAAGGGAAACCAGAAAGCCACATTTTATCATAGAGTTTTAGGTTATGACATATCCCTCATTGGAAAAGAACCATGTTATTAACCTTTTCCTTATTGCATCATTTTTCTTATACATTTGTCTCATTACCTTTCTGAGGCAGTTGTGGGAGTTAGGCTCTTGAGTCAGACAGACTTGGGACAGATCCCAATATTTTTCTTCCTAGTTTGGTATCCTTGAGAAACTTTCTCAAACATTTCAAACCTCAATGTTTTCATCTCCAAAATGGGGGAAAATAGTCACAACTAAACTTAGTATAGAACTTTGAAATAATATTTACCCAATATATTCAGCAAGTGCTAAGTGAATGATAGCTATAATGATTATTATTTTGCAAGAAATAGCAAAACTGATATTTATACCACAGTGAAACTGTTGCCATCTTTGCTATTCAGCTTCAAATATGTTGAATTTTGTACCATCTAAAATAGTTATTCAGAAAAATAATTACTTGCTTTACTTACATGCACCAACAATAGACATTCAAGGATGATTGCAATAGCATGATTATTTTGTAGCTTAACATGAATCTTTCACCCTAACAACTCAAAAAATATATTTTAAGTTGGCTGTATAAGTGGACTTCAGAACTCATTTTTCTTTATGAGTTCTTTTTTATTCAATATCATATCTTATAGAATATACTAGTTATTGCTGTATTAAAAAAACATTTCAAATACACAGTGGATTAAAATAATGTCATTTATTCTCAGCCTCGATATTGTGGGTTCTGTGAGTCATCTAATGTAGGTTGGGCTTGGCTGACTTAAGCTGCAGGTCTGACCAGCCCTAGTTCTTCATGGTAGGTTGGGTTCAGGTCAGCTCCATATATGTTCATTCATTCTGGGTCTAACCTCTATCCATGTTGATGATAGAGGCTCTCCAAGCAAATTTAAGCCTTTGTTTGTATCATATCTGCTAAGATCCCATTGACAAAGCAAGTCACATGGCTGAGTCTAAAGTCAGGGATATATATTTCTCCTATGGAAATAGGTGGTCAGGAGTAATGTTTTTGAGCAATAATCAATCTACCATTAAGTATAACAGCATAAGAAATTCTACATTAAGTCCAGTGGATGTGAGAATAATTTCTTCCCCAGGGACTCACATAGTGCTCATGAGTGATAAAGGGACTCATTTTTCTATTGGTACTATCTCCAACCAACCTTGCACTACAAAGTGTTCAGAATTTGGAATGTTCAGTTCACTATGTCTAAAAGGGAGGTATGCAACACAGCTTTAAAAATACAGCACTTAGGAAAATAGATTGAAGTGAGTCCTGGGGGATATAGCTCAAGAGATTGCTGTTACTTCTAGCAATACAAGTTTATGCTGCCTGCAAGAATTTTAGGCTTCTTCTTCTTTTTTTTTAGAAAGAAAAACTACATTGTGTATATGTGCTGGGTATGATGATTTGACTTCTGAAACATCAGGCTTTGTAACTCTGTATCTAAATATTGACTTTGTGTATTTGGCTTAGGAGAAACTTTTATTTGGGGGTATTTCAGTTTCAAGGTTATAGAGACAAAGAAAAGAGCACATTCTACATTCTTGATTTACAAGTGTGTACTGGGGAAAGGGTGGGTGGGGGAGGCCAATGATCCTATTCACACACTTGCTTGCTTTCAGTGAAGTCTGTCTTGATGTCTACTGTTGGCCTTAGCATGGGTAGCTTTATTCAACAAAATATGGTGATTGAAAAGAGGTCATTTGACTTTTGCCACCCACATGGAAAGGTGTGCAGTTGGACAAAGAATCTGTGTTTTTTTGTTTTGATTTTTTTTTTGTGTGTGTGTGTGCAATTGCATGAAATGGAATACTTCTGGTTGCAATTTCCTGCTTCATCCTCTCCATTCTCAAGGTTAGCAAGCTGAGGGTTCCTCATTTTCTGTACTCTGGGGGAAAACACCTTAATCTAAAGCAGTGGTTTCCAACCTTAGCTGCACTTTGAAATAACCTGGGAACCACAGACATAACTCATATCCACGTCCCACGTGAGAGAGGCTGATCTAACTGGTCTGGAATAAGGCCTGGGCATCAGCATATTTGAAGTTGCCCTGGCTAACCCCTATGAATCTAGGGTTGTGAGACTATAATATATATCCTGGCCAACTTCATCTTTGTATTCAGAATAGCTCGGTGTCTGACCATCTGAATTCAGCCCTAAGCACAATGGAGGGTGGAAATTAACTACATGGAAGTCCTCATCATGCCTGGAGCTTGGGATGCTCCAGCTTCACAAAAATTCCGGGAGGCGGGGATTTTGCTGTCCTCATTCTGTAGATTCCAAAACAGAGCAGAGCTTCAGAGAAGGAGAGAACTCTGCCTTAAACACAGTTTTTAATCACAAAGTTAGGATTCTGCTGACAGCCATCAGATTCAAAACCGCAAGACCTTCTTATTCTGAAATAAGTTGAGTAGGCACTGTTTTTATCCATCTCCAACATGCCTTCTAAGGCAGCAGTTTTTCATAGCATGTTTGGGGTCATTTAAAAATATTAAACTAAGATATGAACAAGCAGCAGTAGTTTGTTTTAAATGCAAGTTGAAAATAAGTATGATAAATAAAGGACATGAAAGAGTTAGGGACGGTTAGATTGGAGGTGGTAGCGTTAGCCTGTATGTCTATAAAAAAGTGTTTAGAAATTGGGAAAGAGGCTTTTGAAATAGAATTCTGGAAATCGTGAGAAGAGAAGATGGGTAAGATGATTCCAGAGGAACTTTGGTTTGGGAGTAAGCTTGGAGGCGGATGTGAGGGAAAGAGAAGGGAAATCATAGAAAGTGTTTGAGATCAAGAGAGAAGTGGGTGCATTGGGCTTGAGAAGCCGAGGGGCATGACAGCAAGCAGGGCTATGAGGTTGAAACAACACAGTAGACCCGCAACTCTGGGTCAAAGCACTGTGTCTTGGCTGCTCTTTGTCTAAGGGGTAGAGCCTCTAAAAATTGCTTTGCAGAAGAGTTCTATCTGTGGGTCCTTGGGTGGCATTCTGATGCTGTGTGATGTGAAGAAGTGTTCTTTCAAGATGCAAACCAACTGACTGCCTGCTGGGTGCATGGCCTCTGCTGCTAGAGGAAGTCACAGTATTCTAAGCGATGGCTGTGGAGGAGCCAGGCCTGTTCTCAGAGCTCCATGCTTTCAACCCTTCTCTGTCCTAAATTCTTCAATGGAAACACAAACTCAGAATAAAAGAAAGAGCAAGTGAGATGGATGTGAGGTGAAGAGAAGGGGGATCCTCAATACAGCTCACAGACAGTGAGCAACAGTAGGCTTTTCTATAATTTTCTCCAATATATTGTTAGCTCCTGACAACGTGAAAACCTGGGACAGTAGGTTTTACTCTGAGCTTTTAGGTCAAATGTGACTTTCCGCCTCACAGCTGAAAGTGCTTCCATGTGCTGAGCTTGACTGCTCTTGTACTTTGGCTTCTTGTTAATGTTTCTGAGTCAGAACTGGAGTTACACACTAATCAGCAGAGAGACATGAAAGTTCCTCTTCTGATGTCTGGAAGCTGAAGGTTGGTTTCTTCTGTGGCATAGTAAATTAGTGAATTAAAAAGCTGCATTTGCATTCTCAGTCCACAATAAGGAAACCTTATAGTTTACAGTAAAGTGTGTTTTATTCACTGTAAAGTATTTCTTGGTACACTATCCCATTTTATTCTTATAAAATCCTTCTATATAGTTAGAATGGGCTTTTATTTTATACCCATTTAACAGATAGAGAAAGTGACGTGATTCAGAGTGGTTGCATGAATGGGCTTCTGCGAAGGGAGCCCCAGCATGATGGTCTTTGTGCCATGCATGGTGCAAGTCAAAACCTGTTTCCATCTAGAGCCATGTTTGGTCTCACAGGAACTCGGTGTGAGGTGAAGCAGGTATTTTCTCCACTTCCTGGATGAGGAAGCTAAGACCCTGAGAGGGGAGTCATCTTCTCAAGTTCCCTGGACTATGCACAGTGAAGTTCACCAAGGCCTTTGCTTTCACATTTGGATCCCTATCATTTGTGATGATTCAGCAATACAGGGGGGAAAAATCACTTCTTGAAGGAAAAGAAATAAAAACAGAGAAGGAATCAGGGCTGCTGGCACTGGGAATATCTTCCCACTTACTCTTTCCTGATATTAATAGAATAGGTAGAATATGTCGATTCTGATTCTTTTAGAATAAAATTCCCACTTCTAATTTTATGGAGGGTTATATTAATTGTGATGAACATGAACTTGGAATGTGCATTTAACCACAAACTCTTTAATTTTGTTCCAGTGCAGATTTTTCAAGTTCAGTTGCCTTGCTTTTCTTTCTCTAATGAAATACATTTTCCTTTTCCATGTCACAGAGTTAGATTCCTCCCCTTCACAATATTCAGGAAGTGGTCTTCAAAAAAGGGAGGACAAGGTGATTCTCTGGGAGTGAGGAAATCGAGTATTGTCACTTCTAGTCACTTTTTTCACATCAGTTTTTAAATTTAACTTTTATGTTTATTTATAATATATGAGTGAATTAATATATAGATATAAGACACACATACATATGTATATGTACCATATATTAGAATATGTATATATCACACAAGCACACATATTCATATTGAGATGTCTACACAAGCTACTTTAATTGCTAGGAAGGTATGTTCACAAAAGTTTGGACACCCTTAGTGTTATGGATTGAATTATGTCTCTCCTCCCCCCTTCCCCCCCAAACACACACACACACACACACACACACACACACACACTCACACACACACACACACACACACACACACACACACAGGTTGAAATCTTAGTCCCTAATACCTCCGAATGTGCTCTTATTTGAAAATAAAATAATTACGGATGTGATTAGTTAAGATGAGGTCATCCTGGTGTAGGATAGACTTCTAACCTAATCCTTATAAGAAGACAGCATGTGAAGGGAAAGAACCAGGAGAAATTCCATGTGAAGACAGAGGAAAGATTGGAATGATGTGTCTATAAGCCAAGGAACACCAAGGATTGCCAGCCATCACCAGAGGCTAGGAGAGCGGCCTGAACAGATCCTCCCTCCCAGCCCTCAGAGGGAGCCAACCCTGCCAACACTTTGGCTTCAGACTTCTAGTGTCCAGAAATGTTAGACAAGAAATTTCCGTTGTTTCAAGCCACCGGTTTGTGGTACTTTGTTATGTCAGCCCTCAGAAAGTAATTTGGTATATATTGACCAAAATAGTCATCTGAAATATTTTAAAACTTGACAAATTTACACCATTTCCAAGTGGTGCAATATATCAATGTGATCCCTTAGTTAGGAAACCTAAGCAGACAGATTTGAAGTCTGAGGGGGGCCCTGGGAGTCAGAGAGAGGGAAATATCCATTGCTTTGGACAATATCTCATTAGTAGGGGGAAATCATGAGTGTTTCCACTGAGATAATGGGTCCAAAACAATGCTTGGGAGACTGGGACACGCCATGAGGCTTTCAAAACAAAATGTATAGTGAGTGGCTGAGGAAAGACATTGGGAGAGAAATCAGAGAGGCCTGGGGCGAATTTTTGCTTATTTATTTTTTCCCCATTTGTTTATTCACTACAAGTCAGATTTTGGAGCAATTAGCCAAATATCATGCAAATATTCCCAGTGTGACTACACACGAATAACTTTAATTCTGCTGAACATTTGTCTTGTTGTTACAAAATACATCTGCTATTTGCATTAAGTTAAGCTGTTCAGATATTGTGAACTAAACCACAGACTTCCAGAGACATTTAGGAAGCAACTTCCCATTTTTATTGGACACTTGTGACGAGCAAATTCTGCTTTTGTGATCACATGACCCCACCTCAGGAGCACCTCATTTCCCAGTGCTGTTTCAGACAATAGAAAAGAAAGCAAGATGGAGCTTTATAGAAGGGTAGTTAGAGTAAGAAGAATGCTAACTGGTAACAGAAGCAAGCAGTGGAATAAATAATTAAGGAAATGTTATAACACATAGATGTACATTCTTTACATTTGAGAGAGGGACAGAAATGAATTGAACCCTTGACATGTACAAAGAATATGTACTTTCTATAATTCATATCATGTAGATGTCATGGCTACTCTTACAGGATAAGTTCTAGGGAGTAGAACTATTAGTTTTACATTATACAGAGGATAAGGAGAAGGACTCGTGTTTTATTCATTCCACAAATGTTTATTCAGCACCTACTACATGCCAGGAACTGTTCTAGTTACTGGGTATAAAGAAGTAAAGAAAAAAAAGAAAGGCCACTACTCTTAGAGAGTTTAATTCTAGATGAAAGAATCAGACATATAAAAACAAACCAACAAATAAAGAAAACACTTTCAGGTAGAGATGAACGTTATAAATACTTTTCAATATCTAGCAAACATCTGGCAGGTGACTTTATTAGATAAGGTGGTCATAGAAGGCCTATCTGAAGTGATATTGAGGCTTGACTGACTGATGAGAAGCCAGTTATAGAAAATACATTCCAGGGAGCAAGAAAACCCAGCACCTATGGTCAGAACCAAAGTAACTAAGAGATGCCACTGGAGGTTTTTAATCAAGCAGTGATGTGACTTTCAAAACAATTTTTAAAACATTGCATGGGCTGTTATGTCAGAATAAGCAAGAAACAGGGGATGTATCTGAAGGTAATTGCAATTGTATGGGTGAGATCTGATGGTGTCTCAGACCATCAGATCTCATCCAGGGTGGAGGTGATGGAAATGGAGAACAGCAGGCATATATTTGGAGGCAGGACTGCCAGGGTTTGCTGGAAGATAGGATGGCAGAGGAGTGAAATTAACAAAAGAATAAATGATGACTGCACATGTTTTTGTTTGTGGATTGTGGTGGCATTTACTGAAATGAGGCAGGCTGGGAAGGAATGAGAGAAATTGAGATTTCTCTTTTGAAGGTACTATGTTTTAAATGCCTGTGAGGTATCCAGGTGACAGTGCTGTATTATATGGGGGATCTCTAGATCTGGAGGGATGTTGCCTGGGATTGAGTCCTACCTCTTCCATTTATTTATAAGCTATGTCATCATGGAGCAATCTTTTAAGCTATTTGAAAAATCTACTCTAATAAAAGAGAAACATGCAAATTGACCATCACTCTGCTATACTCACAAGTCACACCCACCAGCCAATCAGGAGCAAGTATGCAAATTAACCCAACCAAGATGGCGGCCTGCCATGGAGTGAGCAGGAGGCTTGGGTTTCCCTGGCAATGGACAAAGCCAAACTTCCTGTCCTGCCCTGGCCTCCATTCAAGGCTACAAAGTTTCAATTATAGAAGGTAAATCCTAGATCCCAGGGCCTCTGCTTGGGTCATGGGCGGAGTGTGGTTGGCCTGCAAACCACCACAGGCCCCTTGCCCAGGCCACTCCATGCCTCAAGGGAGCCCCTACCCTGATCTGGAACACCCTTCAGGGCAAACCACCTGACCATAACCTGTGCACCAGGCCTCTATCCTATCTAATAAAACAGTACTATGCAAATTGGCCATCACTCCAACACAAAAGTGGCTGCCCCTATGTGATCAAAGATCCTGTCCCCATGTGGACACAAGATGGTCATCAGGGGAGGGTAGTTGAGAGGGACTAGGCCTGCAAGGGAGGTCAGTTGGGGGTGATCAAGCCAGCAGGGAGGACAGTTAGGGGTGACCATACTGGCAGAGGAGGGAAGTTGGGGCAACCAGACCCTGCAGGGAAGGTCAGTTGTGGGGGTGGGGGATCCAGATCTGCAGAAGAGAGCAGTTTGGGGGGGCAGGCCTGCAGGGGAGGGCAGTTAGGGGTGAACAGGCCTGCAGGGGAGGGCAGTTAAGGGCAATCAGGCTGGCAGGAGAGTGGTTAGGGGTTGATTAGGCTGGCAGGCAGAAGTGATTAGGAGCAATCAGAAAGGCAGGCAGGTGAGCAGTTGGGAGCCAGCAGTACTGGATTGTGAGAGGCATGTCCGACTGTCCATTTAGCCCTGGTCCTACCTGGGCCTAAATGGGCAGTCAGATATCCCTCGAGGGGTCCCAGATTGTAGAAAGTGCAGGCTAGGCTGAGGAACACCCCTTCCCCCCTTGCATGAATTTGTGCACCGGACCTCTAGTAAGGATAATAACAGGGTGTCTTTCATAGACTTATTGTGCAGGTTAAAAGAGTATTGCATGTAATAAGTGAGTGTTTGTATTAAGTTATGAATACACATAAATATTACTATTCAAGTGGCTAAACCCAGTGTTTAATCCTGTATTCATTATGTATGATCTTAAGAAAAGGATAAAGCCTATTGCAGTTTAGTACTAATGATGCCTGGTCTGGCCCATTATCAGTGAGCTCCCTACTGGTTTTCTACTTCTCAATTATTCTGTGGCTAAAGCCTGTGTAAACTCACTAAGCCCCAAAGAACATGTCATTCCCTTGGCCTGAAACCTACATAGACTCCTTGCCCATAACATCTAAAGTCCAGGTACTTTAACTTCACACTTAATAAATGTGACCTCCATGATCTGGCACCAGACTCCACCATTGGCCTTTTCTTCTCAAGTTATTTTCCTTTGTCCGCATTGGTTTTCTCATTATAACATGAATATGGCATCCACTTCCTGGAGGTTGGTATCCGCAAGAAGGTCAACATGACATGGTGATGAAAGCCAGCACCACCCTGCCCAAGAAGCTGGCAATGCTGCAGGCCCCCCACCAAGAAGATGGGACAGTCTCCTCCATGCTCAGCCCTGTGAAGGTGAAGGTGAACCCACAGGTTGCACGGTGGGGAAGATAAGGGGACTCCTGCCCCCAGCCTTGGGTAACACCTTGAACTTCAGTGGACCTGGCCCCTGAACAGGTGATCAGCAGATCCATAGGGCTCAAAGGATGGCTTCAAAGGACTCAGCAATGATCAGGAGGATATATTCACCAATTTCTTGTGCCCATCTCCTCAGGGTCTGGTCTCCACCTGTTTAACTCAGAGCAATAAATTTGACTTTGTCATTTAAAAAACAAAACAAAACAAAACAAAAAAATAAAACCTACAAAACTTCCGACATTTTAATAATCATTTATTAATTCTTTTATTTTATAGATGTCTGTTGTGTGCTGGTATGGTGCTAAAAGCTGGCGTAAGTAAGTATGATTATTAAATTATCTCTTGGTTCTGCTCTTGAGAGTTCTTCATCTAAAGGCAAAGACACAGGTAAGCACACTTTATAATACAACGTATTGTAAGATAAATATTTTAAATGCAAGATGAGGAGCACCCAAAGGGTAAGTGGCATAGGGACAAAGGCAACAGATTGCCCACTTGCAAGATGAAAGCAGGAGGTGGATGAGTAAGGTAGGGAGGAGGTTCTAGCAAAGGACCAGCCTGCACACTGGTGGGAGACAGCGCGGTTACAGTAACTTGGGGGAATTATGGATGAATTTTTCTACCTTCATCCCAATCTCTTACTTAGTCTTGTGACTTTTTCTTCACTTTCCCTGCCACCACTACAACCTAAGGTCTCATAAGTTCACGGTGTGATATTGTTATGGAAAGCATGAACTTTGAAGTTGGGCTAAAATATGCTCTGATATTGGCCCAATGAATACCCACTTGAGCTGTGATGGGTAAGTTTTTTATCCTCTCTCAGACCCAATTTCCCTATCTGTAAAGTGGGGATGACGTTGCAATTGTGTTGGGAGGTGTGAATAAGATAATGCATATAAGTCACATAGAATGGTACTTTCTGAGTGTAACTGCTCCTTTACATATTTCTGTTCCCACCCTCCAAGTTCAGCCACACCCTAGTGCATCATGTGCCTTGGTATAGTTGATTAATGCATGAATACATAGGTGTGACTTTCCATCCTCAATCTATGGTTAAGGTTTAATTCTACTTGAGTAAATGACAAACTAAGAATATAGTTTCCTGCTTTTTAAACCTTTTTAATGCAATTATTTTGTTAACATTTACATTCTTATTCCTGGGAAATGTCCACCTTGAAGTTTCTTTATTTCCCCAGAAGAGAGCAATATATCAACTTTTAGGGGAGGATGATTCAGCAAGCTTGTTCAAGTCCATTTTGAGGCATAGGTTTCTTTGAGGCTTCAATTCAAGGAAGACAGATTTCAGGCCTTGTTAAGGGGAGTGGTAATACTTATCAGTCTCTTGTATCTCAGATCCATTCCTCTTCCATCACACTGTGATCTGTATCATTTTATCAGTGGCATCCCAAAGGAATTTGTTGAGAATTCACAAAACAAATACATCTACTCCTGGCCACTGCTTTCCCAATTAGTCTCCCAGTTTATCCAGGATCACTGTCCTCTTTTTTCTCCAGCTCTGATTTCTCAATGCAAAATATGTGGTTGGAACACAGGGCAGGTTCCTGCACAGTCAGCATCTCTGACAGAGTCTCCTGTGCAGGGAAGCCCCATGGAGGCACCTCTTCCTGCCTCTCTGACACTGGGAATGTCTTTCTCAAGTGCCATTCAGTGAAAGTATCTTTAGGTTTATTTTATACACTACGATGTGGGAAATGCTAGTACATTGTACCAAGCAGGAGTGGTTGGGGGTTTCCGTCCCAAACCCACCAAACAAATGAACAGAAGTAGAACAGAGGGCTTGTCTGTATCCAGCAGTGGAGACCCAAATTGACATTTAAAAATAATGTCTGACTTCACTGGTTGATTTTTTTTTTTTTTTTGGTTCTGGGAGGTGGAGTGGGGAAGTGGACCTGTAAAATGAGTTCATAGTGTGTGGATATCCATGTATGTACATGTTAAATTGGCTCTGTGTGTGCATTTTCTTTGACATTTTTGAACCACATAGGGACATTTTCCTTTAAGTTATTTGGTTAGTGAGTGCTGAAGTAGCCTACTTATTTCTTCAATAAACGCAATTGTTTTTATGGGACTTTCTTTATATTTGGAATTTAGGCATCTGCTGCCTTTTTCTTTTTGCACTCTCCAAACATCTGGAAAAAAAAATTGAGGTATCTCCCGTAGACTGCTTTTTCACAATTGGAGTCACTGCACATTTGCATAAAATCACTGGTCCCAATTTTGACCTTTCTCCCCTTTAATCTCTCTCTCCAGAAATTCTTGTTTAAGCTCCATATTGAAGTTGAGTAACTAAAGAGAAGACCCAATTCAACCTTTAAATTTTGTTTTGTTTTGCTTTGTTAATTCTCAAAGATATTTTCCCATTGAGTTTTTTTTAGAGAGAGTGGAAGGAAGGGGGAGAGATAGAAAAGAGAAACATCCATTAAGGTGAGAGAGACACATTGACTGGTTGTCTTCTGTACATACCCTGCTGGGGGTGGGGACTGAGCCTGCAACCCTGGTAAGTGACGTTGCCTGAAATTGAACCTGAGATCTTCAGTCCCCAGGCTGACACTCTAACCACTGAGCAAAACTGGCTATGGCCCAGCCTTTTATTTGAGATCAGAAGGTTGTCTGCTTGGAGCAATCAAATAGTTCCACACATGGTGTTCCCAGAATTGTGCTGAGTCCTATCAAGAAGACCTAAGGAGTGTGTGTGTGTGTGTGTGTGTGTGTGTGTGTGTGTGTTCGCACGCGCTCAGAGTGCCTAACCTCTCCTCTGCTTCTTTCTTCTCAGAAAAGGCAAGCAATGTCACATCTTGGTTTTCCATTAAGCTGACAAGACTGATATTAATCCATGACTTTGAACTTTAAAATCAACAAGTCACCCCCTAGAAGAGCTTATAACCGCAGGAAGAGACAGGTGCGTGGGATAAGAACATGTTACAAGAACAAACAAGATTCATGGAGCGGAATCCTAAAAGCAACTTTATATTTGTCCTCACCTCTCCCTACAGACCTGCTCAATAAAGAAAGGGATAAAAATGTAGAGTCCTATGGCCTTTCTGCCTACTTTCAGATGACAAAGGGCCAATGGTCACCTTAAGGACAAAAGACCCCAAAACACAGTCTCAAATTAGAAGTTAGAATGGCCAGTTGGAGTCAACTTCCATGTTCATGCCATGATAAGTCTTCTTCACCTGCCCTCTCCAGCCTGCCCATCTGCTCACTGGCTCTTTCCCTCTTCCTCGAGCCCCTCCCCTGCCTCCCCCTCTAGCTGCCACCTTTGGCCCTTCTGGGATTGTAGAGAGAAGTACGCTAAAGGGGGACATTTTTTCATGGCTGGACCTGTGGTAGCTGACTTTGCTCTCTCTGGGCTGGAAATCCCAGCAGGTAATTAAAGACAACTCTGTCACCAGTGGGGAAGTTCACCTGCTGGACATGCCACCTGCCCTTCTATTGACATAAGTGCAGTTTATACATTGACTTGCCCTCTGGATACCAACCTTTATTTAGCTCCACTTCCATCTAGGAGCCTTTTATTGTTGAAGTTTCTTTCTTTTTCTTTTTAAAAAATATATTTTATTGATTTTTTACAGAGAGAAAGGGAGAGGGATAGAGAATCAGAAACATTGATGAGGATGAGAAATAAACATCGATCAGCTGCCTCCTGCACACCCACCACTGGGGATGTGCCAGCAACCAAGGTACATGCCCTTGACTGGAATCGAACCCAGGACCCCTGAGTCCGCAGGCCAACACTCTATTCACTGAGCCAAACCAGTCAGGGCACTATTGGGGTTTCTTATATCATCAAGCTATGCCCTCTCTAGGGCACCTCAAGATGAGTCTTTGGGGGGACAAGTTGAATAGTTGGTCCCCAGAATTTACCACATTTGATCAATCATCAGAGGAGAGTTGTCTGCTCATAGGTTATGTTGTCATGTAACAAGCTCTCCAGACTGTCCTGATGCTCTCCCAACCCCCACCCTCCAGCCACCACAGGGAGAGGCTTAAGACCATTGAATAGCTATTAGCAAAGTATTCTTCAATAATTAAGCTCTCTTAATTCCTTTACACTCTCCTTGTGGGAGTGAAGTTTGTTGACTTGAGAAATATGTTCTTAGTTATTTCTTTTGAAAATTTGTGCCTGACATTTCTGGTTGGAGTTTCATGGATACTGAATATTTGTGCATCATTTTAACTTTTATTTTATCATCATGTGTTATATAGATGACTAAGGTCATAAGAATTTAGGCCCTGCTATGTGTATTTTATACAGTGGTTAGTTGAGAGAAGTGGAGAGTTGGAAGTGTTCCTGCATGTGGGTGATGGTCTTAAGGGAGGCTTTAGTGTGTGTGTGTGTGTGTTGGCGGGGGGGGGGGGGGGGGGGCGGGTAGGGTAGGCTGTCTCAAGGTAAAGAATGGAGAAATTTTGGACTCACATAGAGGACAGAAATGACTTTGCAGTTAATAGGGTGTTGTATTAGCAAAACCAAGAGCTCTGTATGGATATGAGAAGGCAGAATGGCCTACTTAGACAGAATTCCAAGAAGATGCTAGTGACTCATACCCTGTATAATCCCCTCCACTTGAGTGTAACTGGGACCTGTGATATGATGAGATGTCACTTTTGTGATTATATTCCATTATATGCCAAGGTAAAGGGAGTTTTTCAGATATAATTAAGTTCTCTAATCAGCTGACTAGGAGTTAATCAAAAGAGAGATTGTTCTGGGTGGGTTTAACCTAATTAGGTAAGCCTTTAGAAGAGACTGATTGTCCTGCTCGCCTGGGAGAAATTACACAGCCATATTGTGAACTGTCTAAGGGGAAGAGTGGCCTTTAGGACCCGAGGACCTCAGTGTCATAGTCACCCAAAACCAGAATTCTGTCAACAACCTGGCTGAGCTGGGAGAGGGACCTCAATCCTCAGTTAAGACCACAGCCTTGGCCAACACCCTGATTGCAGTTTTTGGAGTCCCTGAGTGAAGGACTCAGGTCTGCCATTCCTGGACTTCTAATCTGTGGAAAATGAAACAACACGTGATGCTGTTTTAAGCTGTTAAATTTGTGGTAATTTGTTTCCCAGCAATGAAAAATGAATACACTTCCTTTTATCAGACTGTTTCATGTTGGAGCATGTTGAGAGACAAGGATATAACAGCTAGTGAGAGACCTAATTAGGTGGGATTTAGGATGCTAGCTTTGATAAAGTGTACTATTCAGTATTTTTTGCAGGTTGCCTCGGGTGCTTCTCTGCATTATTCCCCCACCTAAGGCCTAGCCTGAGGAGCATTTCTTCTGCAGGGCTGCCAATGGCCGTGGCAGAAGAGGAATGGGGGAACCTGATCCATTGCATGAAGGTGCTTACAGCTTTACCCAGAAGGTGCCACTTTTCACTTTTACTCACATTTGATTGGCCAAAGTAAGTCACATGGTACACTTTACTTTAAGGGTAGAAGGAACTAAGCAGAAATAGTTGGTGACTTTTCATTATTCAGTGGGCAATATTCATTTTAGATTCTAAAACAAGGAGATGACTTGATGATAGTACCCAGAACTGTGACCAACAGTGAGAGGTGTCTTTTCTTACATGAATGCTTTCTACCCTAGTATTCCTGATGCCAATAAAAGGAATTTTGAGCCCCTATTTATATTGGGAATTTCCATTTTCTTGCCTCTTCTCTGACTTTGTTTACACCTTACATCTCCTGAGACTCGGTTTGCCAGTAAATTCAGGGTCAGGCAAGAAAGACTCACTAAGTATTCAAAGAGAGATACTGGGGAAAACTGGGAGAGATGTTCTGATCACAACTGTTGTAAGTGGAAGCATGATAAATATAAAGGTTTCCCCAAATAGAAACCAGTTGTACTTATGTCAGTTGGTAATAATATAACTATAGCTTTAAAATTCTCATGCCACTGCCATCTCTCTGATGGCTGATGTAGGAGAAACAATTGTTATTATCCCACGTGTGATAAGTGAGAATTTGAGAGAGAGAGAGGATGTCTGACTTACTTCTCACCCTACCCTCCTTCTCCCATCAAAATAATTTCTTAGGAAAGAAATTTCTGGTATTACTTCTCTAGGGATTATCTGCATTGAAAGCCTAAAGTGAAAATTATTTAGGGCATAAACTAAAATGTGGCAGAACCTGGCATGGGATGGTGAAGTTGCACACGGCAAACACCATCATATGATCATTGTGGAAGCCAGGCACAGAGGAGGGAACCGTGAAAGAAGAAAGAGAAGCATGTAGAGTGTGACAACCCCGTGGAAGTGCTGGGAGGTGGAGGAGCAGAGCTGTGCACAAGTAGCCAGAGGAATAGAGGGCAACAGAAGAGGAAGCTATGAAACTCAAAGGAGGAGAGAATTTCCAAAAGGAAGCAAGGGGAAAGCACACAACTCCACAGCTGAGAGGAAGAAGGATAATATAGTTCTGTGGGTACAGTAAAACAAGGCTGTTACTGGTCTTGCTAGCAGAAGGGGAATGGGAGCTAGATGGTTGTGGACAGTTTCCCAAGAATTTATAAAGGAAAGAGATAAGCAGGATAATTGATATAGTAAGAAATACAACCTCAAGGAAGTTCTTAAAATTATTAGCAGGAGAGAGATCTGATTATATGTAACCATGTACTACAGATAGAGGAGAAAGAGACTGCAAAGAGAGAAAGGTCCACAGTACAGGTGAGAGATGGTACTGTTGCTGGGGAGGTTCCTGCTGAGGCTGAATTGAGGTGGAAGCATTGGTCTCCAACAGGAAGAGGGAAGTCACCTCTTTAAAACAGGAGAAAGAGGGAAGGGTGAAGCCTCTGGGAAATGAGGTGGGGTGGGACTGTAGGGTTAGGCCCACTCTGAAGGTCTCACTTTGCATTATAATTATGTGGGAAACTCCCCTGGAAGGGGCAGGAACAATGGAGAAGATCCAGGTCACAGGGAGTTTTACCCCCC
>JAAGEH010000041.1:30494358-30503129 GCA_011751065.1 Lasiurus cinereus | reverse complement strand
ACACACACACACACACACACACACACACACACAAAACTATCCTCTTTTGAGGACAGTTGTGCAACATTTGAGGAAAGGTTTATAGACCACTGTTCTGCCTTTGGACAACCCAGGAGGGGAAAGGAGTACAGGAAGTTCCTTTGAGCCACCTTCACATACTGTGCCACTTCCCTGGCCAGACTTGAATGTGCCATGTCCAAGGTAGGGGAGAGGGTAAGAGACACGTATCTTTGATCAGGTGTGAATGGAGCACAGTTTAGGACAGGGTACTTTTGTGGGCGTTGTCAGGGAAAGAATATCAAATTCTTGGGACATCTAAATCAAAAGGAAGACAATGTTGATGTCTCTTTTCCCATTTACATCTCTGTGAAAGTTATTTTTGAAGCTTGTGAGGGTTTTATGGTTCAAGCTTAGTGCTTTCTCTTTGTGAGAAATGCATTTTAAGTTTGGGGGAATTTGTCATTTGAAGAGTGTCTCATTAAAGACCCTGGGTTTGGGTGGCTTCTGTTATCAGTAGAACCGGAGAAGGGGTTTTCATCCGCATGGATTAGGTTGATGCACCAATCTCTTTCTTCTCCAGAGATTTTAAGAAATCTTCCATGATTGGCTGAGCACGAGGAATCTTCCTGTGACAGCTCTATAAAGAAAGACAATAAAGACAATCTCATAGGCAGTCAGTCCATGAAGCTTTTTATCTGGAATAAATTTGGTGCATCTCATCAAGTTTTTATAGATACTACCTTTCAGATGTTTAGATTATTATCATGGAGCCCAACGTTGTTCTGTTCCTGATTCTTTATCCTTGCCAGGAAAAAAAAGACACTGGATGATGTTCTTCTGTGTCTAATTTAAGCCCTTAGCAGAGTTTTTTAAATGACTGATGTTTCTTTTTCCACTGCTTGGTGTTCTTTTCCTACGGGATTTAATTAGAGCCTTCCACACAAATCTGACAATTAGTGGGGTTTGCAATGAAATTCATGATTTGTATCTTTATTTGGCTTCACCATATCAATCTCAATAGACCCTTCATAAGCATGAGGTTTTGGTTCTTTTGAGCCAACATGGAAGAAAAATGAAATTTAGATAAGAGATAAAATATCAGACCATTCCTAAACAATAAACAGAAAGCGATTCCCAGCCTAGTCTGCAATAGCTAAAACTAAGTCAGTTAAAAATTCATCTTATGTGTGAAAACAAAACAAAGTTAGCAGTGGCATTAAGAATTCTACATATTCTTTTATGCAGAATTCTTTGCAGGTGGCACAAGTCTCTTTTTCTGTGGTCTTCAATAAAATTCTCTCTCAATCTATTTCTCTCTCTTAATATCTATCTCTATACTTACCTTACTCTTACTCTGTTTCTTATTTCTATTCCTCTCTATATAAATCTGTCTCTCTCTCTTATCTTTATCTTTCTATCTTTCTCTTGTTCTCTCCCTTTCTTGTGCTTTGGGGGGTAGTGAGTCTGAGTCCATAAGGAAGCAAGGGTTCTGAGGCTGCTGCTGAGGAAATATGTATGTGCCAGGTAAAAATATAATCGTATCTTTCCACATGGATGGTGCTTGATGAGCCTGCTTTAACATCCCCTGGGTCTGAGGAGTTGTGCGACTCTATAGTGTATTTTATTATTTAATGTGAAAGAAATGTATCATTACAGTGAGGCACCTAGGATATCCGTAGTCCTTCCTAAGATGTCTTTTTTTGGGGGGAGGGGCGGGGGGGATGTTTTATTCATTTTCTTAAAAAAGAGGGTAGAAAGATGAAGGGGGTAAAAAGGATTTGAATCAAAGGAGAATTTTCCCCAGAAATCCTCCTCTTCCCTAAATCTTTGTAAGTTGAATGCTCTGATTTCTGCTAGGGAAACTCCCCTTTTGCAGCAAGGAAAGAGCAGGAAAATATGTTTTATTTGTTTCTCTCCTTCTAGAGAGAAAAGCCTATTGGGCTCACGATATCATTCCCTTTTTGTGCCTTAGAACTACATCTTCAATACCTTAACAAGGAGAAATAAAGTATTCTAGGGTTTGAGATGCACTTCTTATAACTTAAAATATGTATATTTCAGAAAAAAACACACCAAAAAGACCCAAAGAGGAAATACAGATTCTAAACCAATAGCTGTGACCCTGTGCTTCCAAGCTTGTGCAGTGGTAATGCTCAGTGTGGAGGAAGGCAGAGTCAACAGTGTAGTTGACCTGGCAGCCACAGACAGGCACAGGGCCTGGAGATGAACCTCATGGTACTCCCTGGTCTCCAGGCAGGTAGAAAACATCAGATGCAGTCTTCAGACTTGGCATTTTATTCTGAGAGGAGAGAGACATAATAGAAAAAAAAATTAAGCATTGCTCTGGAAATCAGAAATTAAAGGCTTCCCCAAGAACAATGCTGTTTGCTCACAGTGTGGCCTTCGGCAAGTGAAGCCACTTAATCTGGCTACATCTGTGTTCTATAGTAGCAACGAAAATAACAATCCCTGCCCTGCCTGTCTCAGGGGCGTGACATGGTTCAGGAAGCACAGGGAGCATGGCTGAAGAGTACTTTGTAAACCGAAAAAGCCTGTGCTGAGTGCTTTCTCTGTTCCTGGCCCTGAGCTAGGTTCTTTGGTGTGGGGTGATGGTGGGAGGTAGGGGGTATGTCCTAGAGCTACAGACCAGCTAAGTAGCTAATTTAAGCAGGAAGACGCAGAAATGGGTCTCTCAGCAGGGTTGTCCTAGTCAGCAGTGGGCAGATGCGTGATTTAATATAGCAGCCCCCAAACTTCCTATTGGGGTACAGGGACTGAGTGGGCAGCTACAATGAAGGACGAAGAGCTGCCATATTTCATTGTCTCTGACACATCTTCCCTGTCTTAACATTTTTCAAACAAGACAGTCTTTTACAGCTAGTGGTTGGTTATGGTTGAAATAGCAGCCCTTTTTTGTTAGTAGTACACAAAATAATGGTGCATCTTATCAACTATGAAGTCTTTAGATACTGTATAAAAATACTGTTCCCCTGATATTTAACACTACTAAGTCCAGTTTTGAAAAGAAAAATTTTTAACAATTGACTCTGTCAGCATCAAAACAATTCGTCTATCATTGAAATAGTTTTACAAAAACGGAAAAGAGCAGATATTTCAGATGGACGTCTCCATCCAGAGCATTCGATTTTGATCTTCAGAGCACTCACATACTTTATTCTCCTTAGAAATTAGTTGATTTCTAGAATTTTTATTTAAATTTTAGAAATAGGAAAACTGAGACAACAGATTCAGTCAGACATTAAAGGAAACCATTGGGTTTGTATCCATGAATTTTTATCCGGAACATCGCTTTTAACTCAAGGCAGAGTTGTTTTCAACCCCAGGCAGACAGTTCTCAGTCAACATTGTGCTGTTTCCGTTCCTTTTTTGCTCACACATGCCCCATATACAATGTTTGAAGAGTCAGATTGAAGACATTATCTCTTGGGAATCAAACAGAGGCTGGGTAGGCAATGGAGGGAAATGAGGAAAGAAGGTTGTTCAAATCCTTATACTTCCTTTGAAAAAAAGAATTGGATCTTCTTACCACTGAAAGATGTCCTTTTGGTTTTGACTTGGACTATTGCCCAGACCCCTGATATTTGGTAGCTTCCTCAGAGCACCCCTGTTGGGGGTCCCAGTCCTTTCTCTAGCTTTTTCTTTTGTGCATTGACCTCTTTAGCTGTGGTCATTAACTAACCTGAATGTTCATCTTGACCTCCCCCCTCCTCCTGCTTGTTCCAGAAGGTGAGTCAAGCCCCTCTATTCTGCCAGCTCCCCAACCCGACCCCTCCTTGGCATCTGTCATAATAGAATTGATCTCTTTTGTCTCCTGGCAGTTAAATGTAAGACAGGGTCTGAGTTCAAATTTGGTGTTTGCTAGTTAACCTTCTAACTAGCATTTCATCAGCTATCAAATGGCGTAATAATAATAATGCTCACTTGATACTGCTGTTGTGTTGTTTAAATGGGCAGATGAGTCAGCACAGAGACTGGTTGGCACATGGAAGCTGTTCTTCGCCTTAGCAGCGGTAGCAGTAGTAGAGTAGCTGTTGTTATAGTGGAAGTCATGCTAGTAATATTTGTGGACACAGAGAACCTTGCAATATTACTCCAATTAGTTTTTAATGACATTTCTATGCTCTTTAAAACACCCAGTGGCCCTTCTCCAGGTCTGCTACAGAATTAAGTCCTAAGTCAGTGAGTGGTCTGCAAACTGTGGCTCGAGAGCTACAAGAGGCTCGTTGGCATCCTTGAGTGTGGCTCTTCCACAAAATACCATGACCTAGGTGAGTCTATTTTGAAGAAGTAGCGTTAGAAGAAGTTTAAGTTTTAAAAATTTGGCTCTCAAAAGAAATTTCAATTGTTGTATTGTTGATATTTGGCTCTGTTGACTAATGAGTTTTCTGACTACTACCCAAAGGCATCTATTGTACATAATGAATTAACTTATTTCCTCTGCATCTAGAAGAGTACTACTAGCCAAGTACCTTTCTTGGGAGAATTGAGAATACAGTCACTAGAATCATTTTCTGTGGGGCTTAATTCTCCCACAGAACTTCACTTGGGAAAAGCTGATAAAAAATAGATTTCCATAATTCACAAAGTGGAATTTGTATTTGAAAGCCATTTGATTTAGAAGAATGAGTGTGACCCAAAAGGGAATCATGCTAATACATAAATTCCAAATATAGCATGCTTGTAAGGTATTCTGAAGACTCTAAGTCTAAGAGGAATTGTTCTGTTGTTTAACGTTATCCTCTGTAGATCTGGTCCTGAAACCTAGTTCCCAACTAATAATTTTCATTTTTACATTATTGAGCTTGAACGCTGAGCATGGACTTTTCTTGCAGGTGGTGCTAAATAAGAATGTTGATGCATTTATTTTTGAAGCTGTTGGGGAATGCCGTTCAGAATTTTAGCTGATCCTCATTTTCACTGCACAATTCTTATTAAAAAATGAAAATATGCTTTTGGTTGACATTTTAAAAGACAAGGAAAAAGCAGATGTCTGAAATAATACTGCCTCATCAAGTCTTCCCTTTCCTTTACCTTGCCATGAAAAGCAAAGTATTGGTTGGAGACATGGGAAAACTTTTCAAATTCATTTGAGTTGTGAAGGCACAAAACCCCAAAAGCATCTAGATAGCGATGGTTGTTCTGAGCTGTGGTGGGGGATTTGGCTCAGAATTACCACCTAGATTGAAGGGGGAGAAGGCTGGGATGCTTTCTCTTTAACAGCATCCAGGTCTATGTAATTGATAGAAACAGGGGAAGGGAATCAGAAGAAAAGGTAGTGAGATTAATTTCTCCCAAAACAAATCATGTGGTTAATGAGGAGAAGAATGTATTAAAAATTTAAAGGGCCTACTTGGCTAGAATGCATTAGTATTAAAAAATAAAAATATGTTACCAGCCCGGCCAGCATGGCTCAATGGTTGAGCGTTGACCTATTAACCAGGAGGTTGCAGTTTGATTATTGTTTAAAGTATTACATATAGTATTACATATATCTCCTTTTTCTCCATTGAACCTCTCCCTGGCCACCTCCACCCCCTAGCACAAGCCCTCACTCGCCTACTGTCTGTGTACATTGGTTATGCTTATATGCATGCATACAAGTGCTTTGGTTGATCTCTTACCACTACTCCCTGTCCCCCGACTTTCCTCTGAGGTTTGACAGTCTGTTTGATGCTTCTATGACTCTGGTTCTATTTTTGTTAATCAGTTTATGTTGTTCATTATATTGTACAAATGAGTGAGATCATGTGATATTTATCTTTCTCTGACTGGCTTATTTCACTTAGCATAATGTACTCCAGGCCCATTCATGCTGTTGCGAATGGCAAGAGTTCTTTTTTTTTTACAGCAGAGTATTACCTGTGTAGATGTACCACGATTTTCTAACCCACTCATCTGCTGATGGGTACTTAGGCTGTTTCCAAATCTTAGCTATTTGTAAATTGTGCTGCTATGAACATAGGGGTACATATGTTATGTTCTTTCTGATTGGTGTTTCTCATTTCTTGAGATATATTTCTAGAAGTGGGATTACATGATCAAATGGGAGCTCCATTTTTAATTGTTTGAGGAAACTCCATACTGTTCTCCACAGTGGCTGCCCCAGTCTGCATTCCCACCAGCAGTGCCTGAGGGTTAGCATTATTATATTGTCAATAAGCGCCCCCATTGTGAAAACATATCACCAGCTCATTCCATCACAAGGCAGACTAATTCAGCATCACGGCGACTCTGGCATACTGAAACCTTAATTATATCTAAAAATTGGCACAGTCGTTCTACCTTCTGCAATCTTGCATTTAGTCTCTTTCTGTGGGCATTAATATTTAAGCTATTTAACTAAATAGAAATTATTTTTCTGGAAAGGTTAAGCTACTTATATAGTTGTATTTAAAGGGATATTTTGCTTTTCCTGTTGAGATTTATCTTCACTTTAAAGATTAAACATGAAATAAGCCATGGAAAGAAAAAAGAAGAAATGGAACGGTAGATCAGAAGAATTCCACTTTCAACATCTTCTAATGAGCCTACAATTAGATGAGGATTGTCAACATAGTATTTGCCAAAGCCCAGACAATTTTTTTTCAGATTTGGTGTAGGTAGGGATGTTAAAGAAAAAGAAAGTTACATTAGGAAGAAAATTCTATGCTGTGAAACTTAGTTCTTTCTGTGTGTTTGTGAACAACTGAAAGCAAGTTGATAGTCCTCTGAGCATGCAGGGGAGCCCAGCTATGGAAAATCCTTTATTGGTAGGTATCATATACCCAACTGCTTCCCTACCTGCCTCCATCCTCACCTAAATAGCAGCAACTACATACACTGGGAAAAGTATTACATTAACTAACATGCACTTATTATGGAATATTTTGTGATTTCTGTCATCTTGAAAAGAGATTCTTGAAGAAACCTTAAAAGCGGGCAACGCACCGAAACTGATTTGGCTCAGTGGGTAGAGCATGTCAGTCTGCAGACTGAAAGGTCCCAGGTTTGATTTCTGTCAAGGGCACGTACCTTGGTTGCAGGCACATCCCCAGTGGGAGGTGTGCAGGAGGCGGCTGGTCGATGTTTCTCTCTCATCAATGTTTCTAGCTCTCTATCCCTCTCTCTTCTTCTCTGTAAAAAGATCAATAAAATATATTTAAAAAAGGGGTGGGGGCAACTCAAGGCCTACAGTAAATAAAGTTGTGCCCATGCTACATAAGGAGAGCGTTAAGGAAGAGGGCTGGAATGCCATCACAGGTGGCAAAAATTCAGAGAGAGAGGTCATCTTGGTGACTTCAATCTGAACCAGGAGTACTGGCTCTGTGGGTCAAAAATATTTCACCTTGAATTTTTGGTAATGAGTTGCTCTGTGCATTCTATTCTGAGTCTCCAATGAAAGGGAAGCCCTGATGGCCAATTAGGTTTAAAAATATCCTAGTAGGGAATCTTCCCTCCAGATCAGCTATTCTCAACCTGTGGGTCGCGACCCCCTTGGGGGTCGAAGGACCCTTTCACAGGGGTCCTCTAAGACAATCGGAAAATGCAGATATTTATTTACATCACGATGCATAACAGTAGCAAAATTTCATGGTTGGGGGTCACCACCACATGAGGAACTTATGCAAGGGTCGCTGCCCTAGAAAGTTGAGAACCACTGCTCTAGATGGATCTAAACCCTGAATGGGAGAAACCTTCTCTCATCAGCCTCATCCTGAGGGTGTAACTAGAACTCAACCTCACTGGTCTCTCTTAAAACTGTGCCGGTGGCATTTTGGGGGTTGCTAATGAGAACCATAAAACAACACTAAAGAAAGATCTGAATGAACACGCCAGATGACTGCATTTGTGCTTCTTGAATTGGGTGTAAGATTTATGAATTGAGTTTGGGGCTGCCTTAGCATCTAGCCTCTCATAAAATTTGGCTGCAGCCCCTGTTTAAATAAAATGGAAGATAAAAGTGTTTTCAACAGTGTGATGAAAGGATTGTGCTATTGAAATGCTAATTTAGATGTGGCAACTGCCTCAGAGATGACCCTGCTTGTGAGATGCAGCCTGCACTTTTGAAATATTCCCAGTGAGAACTCCTTCACCTCAACGTTGTGTGTGTGTGTGCACACAATGTGTACTCTGGGGAGGGGACTTGCACATGTTTTACTATTTGACAAGCCCTTCTATGACTGTCAATCTTGGTACGTTTCTAACCAAGGGATTTCTCTGTGGCTGCTTTAACACACATTTTTCATTATTGTTGGTTGAACACATGGACTCTCCTTTTCAAATACCACTGCATGCTTAACTGAATTTGGAACCTTCTAAAAAAGGGTCCCCATCTCCTTGCCTCTGTTCATGGACTAGGTGATTTGCTTGGCTAGAAAACTCACCTACAGCAAAAGGGAGAAGATGGATTGCCTTCATGCTCAGCTCAAGGAAGAGGCCATTCCCAGAGGCTGTGGACCTGGAACCTCTCCCATGAAGTGGCTTCACCCAATCATCCCAGTAGCCACAGCAGAATGATAGCTTTTGGGATCTGAGCCATACCTGAGGCACTGTTGTCACTGTAGATGAGTAAATGCACACTATCTTACCCACAGGTTTTTCCTTGCGGCAAATCAAATAAAAAAGAATAGGCATTTAGAAACAAACTAAGCCATAGGTTTTAAAAATTCAACAGGGTGGTAAAAATGTTCAGCAAATCTGCCATTTGTGCATGACATCTGAGGAGAATTCATCAGGGCTTGAGTTTACTTGTGAAAAAGGTCCATATACCA
>JAAGEH010000041.1:30446858-30489358 GCA_011751065.1 Lasiurus cinereus | reverse complement strand
AAAGTCAACTTCCAGCCTGATCTACTCACTGGGTAGTGGGTTGGAGGTGGTATCTGCTTGGCATCTACAATGCATCAGACATGCTATCCATGTCTGGGCCAGGCCTGCTTCATCGTGCATTTGATAGCTGAGGAGAGATTTGCCCAGGGTCACAGACAGCATGCAGGGAAAGTGGTCATACACACTAGACTGTAAGCTCCATGAGGGCAGGGACCTTTGTTTTTGTTCTCTGCTGTGTCCCAAGTATCTGGAACAATATCTATAGACACTCAATAAATATTTGTTGATTTAAAAAACATATTAACACACACTACTCGTGAAGTGTCATAGTGTTATTTGAAAGTAGATTTGGCTTAATTACAAATGCATATGGCAAACTCTAGGCAACCACTGAAAAAAAGTAAAATAAAATAAAATTATAACTGATATGCCAAGAAAGGAGAAAAAATGGAATCATATAATATGCTCAATTAAAAGGCAGAAATAGGGTGGAATAGAAAAGTTACAACGAAGTATAAGAATAATGAATACAGAACAGTCACAAATATCTTATTTATTTTTTAAATTTTATTTTGCATGTGTGCCATTTATTTTAGACTTTAATTATGGTATGCATTGTATATTTATGCACATACAATACAGTTTTCAAAACAAGACATTCATGTTCTTCTTTGTGTTTGGCCTACGAGGATGTTCAAGGCATACTCATTATGTGCCTTATATCTAAGTGAGCCTCAGAAATAAACCCGATATGACATGTGATTCCATTACTATAATACCTATGGATCAGAGAGCAGTATTTCACCAATCATACTCAATTTGCCTATCCCCACTTCTTGCTTTTAATGCAACTTGAAAGCCCATGCTAGGAGGAGAAAAGACTCCAAGGGAAAAGGTGTGCAGCCACATTTTGGATAAAGGTTCAGTGCTGTCAGTTCCTCCAATGAAGTTCATCTTCTGCCAGACCAATACGGCCAAGAAAATGAATGTTTTAGATGATGCTTTTCTGAATCATTGCTGTTGCTCTGTATTCTTTGGAGAGAGGCCACAGTCAAGGAGCAGAGTGGTGAATATGTTGAAATACTTTCAGAGTTAAGGCTTTCTTTCTTCTCTTGTGTAAAAATTGTTTAAATCCATCTAAAGAACAATCCAAAGAACATGATGTAAATGTGAAGTGCAGAATGATTGTTTTTGGCTGTCCATAATCACACATGTGGTTTCTTTGCCTTTGCATATGCTTTTCTTCCTTTTTGGTGTGACTCCTCTGCTTTTTTATCCAGCTACTTTCATCATCCTTCAAAACTAAGTTTTAGCACCTCTTTCTTCAGGAAGCTTTCTCTAACTGACCTTGTCTGGTTTAGATGTCTCTCCTCCAAGTAGTAAATATTTTAAATATTCATCCAACTATATCCATAATCACTCTAAATGTCATGGTGTAATTACATTAATTAAAAGATGAGGATTACTAGTGGATCAAAAAACAAGACTCAAATATTTACTGTCTACTGGAAACACACTTTAAATATAATGACACATATAGATTAGAAGTGGATCGAGAAAAAATTACTTTGCTAATCTTATCAAATGAAAAATGAAATAGGTATATTAATTTCAGATGGAGGAGACTTCAGAACAATAAAAATTATCAGACACATAAAGGCCTATTACATAACAGTAAAGGAGCTAATTTTCTAAGGAGCTATAATAATCTTTAATGTGTATAAACCTAAGAACAGTATCAAAATACATGAGGCAAACTGATAGGTCTGTAAAGAAAGGTAGGTGAGACTACTATTTTAGTTGGAGACTTCAACATCTCTCTATCAGAAATGTCAGATCTAGCAGATAGAAAATCAGTAAGGACATTATTAAATTCAACAGCACTATCACTTAGTTGTACATAATTGACATATATAGACCACTTCATCTAACAACAGCAGATAGGCCACATGTGGGGCCATAAAACACACCTTAACAAATTTAAAATAATAGGAACCATACAATTAATGCTGATACCACAATGGAATTAAACTAGAAATCAATAACAAAAAGATAGCTGGAAATTTTTCAAAATACTTGGAGTTTAAACTACATACTTAAATAACACATGAGTCAAAAAATAAATCTCAAAAAATATTAAATTAATACTTTTAACTAAATGAAAATGAAAACCCAGCATATCAACATTTGTGGGATGCAGCAAAAGCAGCGTTTAGAGGGAAATTTATTGTAATGAATGCAAGTATTAGAAAAGAAAAAAAAATCTAACTCAATGATCTAACCTTCCACTGTAGGAAGGTATAAAAAGAAGAGCAAATAAAATTCAGAGTAGGTAGAAGAAAAGAAGTAAAAAATAGAGCAGAATTGAGTGAAATTGAAAACAAATAATAGAGAAAATCAACAGCTGGTTCTTTGAAAGATCAATAAAATTGATAAGCATATTTTCTGGCTAACTAAAAAAAAAAGACAGAAAAAACAAATAACTAATATCATAAATAGAAGAAGTGACATCACCACAGAGATGAAGTATAATAAAAGGATAATGAAGATATATTATAAACAACTTTATGCTCATAAATTTGATCATGTAGATGAGATGGACCTTTTCCTTGAAATAAATAACTTGCATAAAACTCACACAAGAAGAAATAGGCAATTCAAGTAGGCCTAAATTTATTATAGAAATTAAATCAATACTTAATAACTTTCCAAAGCAGGAAACACCAGGCCTAGATTTGTTCACTGGTGAAACAACCGTAATTCTTTATAATCCTTTTTGGAAGCAAAGGGAATTCTTTATAACCAATTTTATGATGCTAGTAGTACCCTAATACTGAACCAGAACAAGAAATTACAAGAAGAAGAATAATAAGAAGAAAACAAACAAAACTACAGGCCAATTATCACTCACGAATGGGTAGGCAAAGATCCTCAACAAAATATTAGCAAATCCAAGCCAACGATGTATGAAAAGAATTATACATCATGATCACATAGGATTTATCCTAGGGATATAAGGCTTGTTCAATATTTAAAAACCAATTAACAAAATCCATCACATCAACAGACTAAATGACGAACTAAAATGACCATATCAATGGATATAATAAAAGCATTTGACAAAACTTAAACCCATTTATGATAAAAATTCTCAGCAAACTAGGAATGAATGGAAAATTCCTTGATTGGATAGAGAACATCTATAAGCTATAGCTAATATTATACTTAATGGTGAGAAACTAGTTTTACTGCTAAGATCAGAAATAAGGCAAGGCTCCTTTCCCTCACCATTCCTTTTTAACATAGTGCTGGAAATCCTAACTAATGCAATAAGGCAAGAAAAGGAAATAAAACACATACAGATTGAGAAGAAATCTGTTCACAAATGACATAATTGTCTATGTAGAATATACGAAATAACTGAATAAAACATTGAAACTATAGCAAGGTTGCAGTATATAAAGTTAATTTACAAAAGTCAATTACTTTTCCATACATCTGCACTGAATAAATGGAATTTAAAATCCAATGCCATTTACATGAGCACCTGAAAATGAATATTTAGAAATTAATCTAACAAAATATGAACATGATCTATATGAGAACTTTGAAACTTTATTAAAAAATCAAATAAGAACTAACTAAATAAATAGTCCATGATCATGAATAAAAAGACTCAATATTGTCTATAACTTGTTCTATTGATTCAACAACATCTCAATCAAAATCCTATTTTGTGGATATTGACAAACTCGTTCTAAAGTTTATATGGAGAGGCAAAATATGGAGAATAACCAATTAATAGCGAAAGAAAAAAGAAGTCAGAGGGCTGACATTATCTGACTTCAAGACTTATTTTAAAGCTACAGTAGTCAAGGCAGTGTGTTATTGGTATAAAAACAGACAAATAGATAAATGGAGTGGAGTACAGAGCCCAGAAAGAAATCCACATAAATAGTCAACTTATCTTTGATAAAGGGGCAAAGGCAATGTAATGGAGAAAACAGTCTTTTTAACAAATGGTGCTGGAAGAATCAAACATTCACATGCAAAAAAAAAATAATTCAGACACAGACTTTACATCATTCACAAAAATGAACTCAAGATGAATAGTAGAGCTACATGTAAAATAAAAAGCTATAAAAATCCTAGAAAATAACAGGAAAAATCTAAGATGACCTTGGATGACCATTATAGTATCAAAGAATAGTTACACTACCCTGTTATATATGATGCTATAATAACGGATACACATCATTATACATATGTCAAAGCTCACAGAATGTACAGCACTAAGAGTGAACCCAAATGTAAACTCTAACATAAAATATCATTCATTATTATTATTGGTTAAGTCTAGCAACCGTACTTGATGTATAATGGCAAAATAAATGTTCTGGACATCTGTTATGTGCCAGGCAATACCACATCTTCTCATCCAATTATTTTTGCAATTACTTGTTTTAATGGCTGTCTCCCACACTTGAAGTTAAACTCCTGAGGGCAAGGACTATGCTTGTCCTTGGATGATAATGTATCAATGTAGGTTCATCATTTTGTAACAAATGTACAACGTGGGTGGGAGATGTTGATAATGGGAGAGGTTGTTCTTGTCGGGTGCAGGTGTCGGGTATATGTGAAATCTGTTCTTTCCACGCAATTTTGCTGTGAACTTAAAATTGCTCTAAAAAGTAAAGTTTATTTTTAAAAAGGAAGTTCTACATAAGCCTCTGTGTTCACTGAGGTCAAACTGAAGAAACACTGTGGTCTGTTTTCATCTAGTTGAGGTGAGCTCCTTTCCAATTCTCGTGTCTCTTCCTTTGAATGATGTTTCCATATCTTTTTCTTTTGCCATAGAAAATGGAAATAAGATGGCCATATAATTCCTTTTCTGAATCAGGACAATTTGAAGTGAAAGAACGTATTATTAATAATTACACCAAGACAACACTTAGATTGACCAGGGCAAATGGTTTGTTACCTATGGCTCTATGCTTTCCAAGGAAAGCTGAGACAGTGTGCATGCATGTGTATATGTGTACATGAGTAGTGGACTAAAGGCATTTTATTTTATTTATTTATTTTTTAATTTAACAAATCTTTATTGTTCAGATTATTACAATTGTTCCTCTTCTCCTCCCCCCCCCCACAAAGCTTCCCTCTACCTGGCTCCCACCCTTCCCTCTGCTCTTACCTTCCTCCCATTGTCCTCATCCATGGGTGTACAAATTTTTAAAAAATATATATTTTATTGATTTTTCACAGAGAGGAAAGGAGAGGGACAGAGTTAGAAACATCGGTCATCTGCCTCCTGCACGCCCCCCACTGGGGATGTGCCCGCAACCAAGGTACATGCCCTTGACCAGAAGCAAATCCGGGACCAATGTCTATCCATGGAGCCAAACCAGTTTCGGCAGGTGTACGAATATTGTACAGTCTCTCCCTGAACCCCTTTACTTCTTCCCCCTGAGAATTGTCAGTCCACTCCCTTTCTATGCCCCTGATTCTATTATATTCATCAGTTTATTCTGTTCATCAGATTTTTTATTCACTTGATTTTTAGATTCACTTGTTGATAGATATGTATTTGTTGTTCATAATTTTTATCTTTACATTTTTCTTCTTCTTCCTCTTCTTAAAGAGTACCTTTCAGCATTTTATATAATACCGGTTTGGTATTGATGAACTCCTTTAGTTTTTTCTTATCTGTGAAGCTCTTTATTTGCCCTTCAATTCTGAATGATAGCTTTGCTGAGTAGAGTAATTTTGGTTGTAGGTTCTTGCTATGCATCACTTTGAATGTTTCTTGCTACTCCCATCTGGCCTAAATAATTTCTGTTGAGAAATCAGGTCACAGTCGTATGGGTGCTCCTTTGTAGGTAATTAACTGTTTTTCTTTTGCTGCTTTTAATATTCTCTCTTTGTCTTTTGCTCTTGGCATTTTAATTATGATGTGTCTTGGTATGGTCCTTTTTGGATTCCTTTTGTTTGGGGTTCTGTGTGTTTCCTGGACTTGTAGGTCTATTTCACCAGGTGGGGGAATTTTTCAGTTATTATTTCTTCAAATAGGTTTTCAGTATCTTGCTTTCTCTCTTCTGGCACCCTCATAATTTTGATGTTGGTATGCTTGAAGTTGTCCCAGAGGCTCTTCACATTTTTGGATTCTTATATCTTATTTTAAAAAAATATATATTTTATTGATGTTTTACAGAGAAAAAGGGAAAGGGATAGAGAGTTAGAAACATCCATGAGAGAGAGATATTGATCAGCCACTTCCTGCGGCCTCCTACTGGGGATGTACCCACAACCAAGGTACATGCTCTTGACCAGAATCGAACCTGGGACCCTTGAGTCCGCAGGCCAACACTCTATCCACTGAGCCAAACTAGTTTCGGCTTTAGACTTTTTTTTTCTTTTCCAGTTGAGTGTTTTCTGCTTCTTTGTATTTCAAATCTTTGACTTGATTCTTGCGTTCCTCTAGTCTATTGTTAGGTCTCTGTATAGTATTTCTTATTTCAGTCAGTGTATATTTGATTTCTAGTTGGTCATTTTTCATCTCTAGTTGGCCCTTTTTCATCTCCTCATGGGTCTTGATACATTTATCCATCTTTTCTAGGAAATTCTTGAAAAACTTTATAAACATGGTTTTGAACTCTATATCCAGTCATTTGTTTTTCTCCATTTTTTAGTTTGTGGTTTATTCTTTTGTCTCCACATGTTTGCTGCTTCCCTGAGTTGGTAGAGTAGCTTCGTGTGCTAGGTGTCCCTTTGTGGACTGTGTGTACAGCCTTGTTGTATTTAAGTCTTGATTGTTGTTGGTATCACTGCGGGGGACTGACCTTAAAGCCAATTGGTTGTATCAGCTGTGTCTATACTGGGAGAACTTCTGTGCTGGAGTCAGCCTTATGAGACAAGACTTGCAAAATTGCAAAAGCCTCCATTTTCAGCTTGGATTGAGCAGAGTCTCAAGACTGAGCAGGCAGACTTGTCTTCCTGTCAGCCCTACTCTCTGAGGCCCCTGGGCCTCAGTGTCTCTCGGTAATCACTGCAGCCCTCTCTGCATGCACTCGCACTCGTGCGCCTCTAGACCTCTGCCTTTTGTGCCTTCCCTGAGTTTCTGTGTGCTCTAGGGACACTTATGAATCTGGGTCCCCAAGATCTTGCCCAAAACTGGGGTTCAGTGCAGTCTGGACTGGATTTCAGGGCAGTTAGGAGTTTCTGTATTCCTCCCACTAGAGAAAGACAGTGGCATAATCAGCATTCAGTCTTCTCTGTGCGCACTTGCGTGCCTGCCTCCAGACCTCTGCTTTTGCAGCTCCCCTAAGTTTCTATGCACTCCTCCCTTTTCAGGACAGTCCAGACTCCCCCAATATGAGTCTTGCCCAGAAGTGGGGTTTAGTGCAGTTGGAACTGGGGTTCAGTGCAGTCAGGAGTTTCTGTCTTCCTCCTGGTAGATGAAGCCAGCCAGGCACTCCACTGCCTGTCCTCTCCACGAGTGTGTCTCTGTTCCTCAGCTTTTTGAAGCTCCTCTGAGTCTCTGTGAGCCTCTCTCTTTCCTTCTAGTTGTACAATTTCCACTCACCCAGCTTTGCTGTGGTTCTGGATGATGTCTGTTCTATCTTTTAGTTGTAGTTTTGAAATTGTTCTGCGAGGTAGCAGTTTAGGTATTCACCTATGTCACCATCTTGGTTTCTCTTGCTAAAGGCATTTTAGCAGTAACTCTGATTACTTTTGTCCTTTCTGATTACTTTTGTCCTTTAACAGCTCCTCAGAGGTGGGCTGAGTGTTTGTTTGTTTGTTTGTTTTTGTGTGTATGTTTTTTTGTATGTTTGTTTTTTAAGCAACTGCTTTACTTTGTTGGGCTTGGCTACTTAGCAAGTGTTAGTTGAATAACTTAATGAATAAGCTAAAGGATTAGTTACATTTCTTCTTTGTTTCTTCTTTGTCTGCTTCTCTGTTAGAATTTCTAATTCCATTTTTGAGTTACGACTTTCATTCAGCATTCTTCACCCACCTGAATGCTATCATTCTACTTAATGTGGCACACTCAGTAGCATTTATCTCTGATTTTTCATTTATATTTCTTGCTTTGCTACCTAAAGCTACACTAAACCAGTAAATATAGCAAGTTTGTATGCTAAGATTTGAAGGCTAGTGTGTTGGTACCAGCTTGGTGAAGTTTGGTAGAGGGAAGCTTAAAAAAATAGTGTATTTTGGGGGCAAAGCCCAAAACACCTTTCAAATGAATAGAAAGGCTGACCAGAAGCCTGTGACAAAGATGTTGAGATCACTATGGTTGTTATATTTATATGCTCTAAAGAGAAAATAACAAGTGGAGCAATGTATAGCCCTACTGTACTCACAGTTGAAAGAAGGGGGAAAAAGTTGTGATGAGGTCTTCATAACACAAAATATTTTTAATTAACCAACCAAAGAAACAAGATAAATTAATATTTTTAGTATAATCGTTCCATACATTTAAAACCTGTATAAGATTAAGCACAGGCAAGACATGCTATGACTAATTGAGAATTTGAAGAAAGTAGCCTAGGTTACTTTTTACTTTTAGGTACAGAAACCTAACTTCTAGGCTTGACTAGAAGCAGTGGCTGTGTGGCTTAACCTTTAGGGGCCTATATTTATTCATCTGTAATGTGAGGAAGTTCAGAACATAGACTATTTGGGGGTCTCTTATATATTTTAACAGTCTCTTTTTATGATTTTGGTAGAAACTTGGTTTGGAACACCACAGAAGCAGAAAAGACAGCTCATAGTATGGTCTGAATTCTAAGAGACATTGGCTCCTCGGGCCATACAACTCTATTTTCATAGTATAGTGACTTTGGGCCTTTAATGTTTTTCTCAGTTAGTTACTGGAAAGGCCTGGTTACCCTTAGAAACAGGGCTCAGAATTTCCCAGCTTGAAGAAATTTAGTTTAACCCCATAATTCCATAGGACAGAAGCTAATGAATGCTCAGAGATTTAAAGGAAACATATCTACATTGACATAGTCATGTCAAAGCAGAATATTTGGTGAAACTGTGTTTTCTGACAATTTCTCAAGTCTTCTAACATTGCAAGGCCTCTCTCATTTCTTTATTTACTCATTCAGTCCTTTTAGTATCTACTATTGAGTGAACATCTTTACACCTGTTAGGAGTAAAAAACATAGGAAATAAGATCCCTGTATAAAATCATGGTCATTTTAGACATATGTGTTAATTAAATCTCATTGTTGGCTTTTTTTATTTGTAGTTTTTCATTTAACAACTGTCTATCTTAGCATTCTCACTGAAGAATATTGTGCTTTTTTTTTTTTTTGGTGTGGACAGTATGGCATGATGGTAGATATTGCTTGATTTAAGATATGTTAAGCTTAGAAACAATAGCCACCCTCAACTTCCTATCCCCAAATATAGTGGATTTGGGAACAAGAATTTTAATCATTTTTTATTTCACAGATAATAGAATCTCTGACCCCTATAGTTTTTCAGGAACCCAGACTGACTAAGGTTGAGCCAGCCTCCGTACTTCTTTACAAGGTTACTCAGAGCAGCAGTAACAAAGGAAAAAGGGGGAAAACAAAGGAAAAAAGCATATGCAATTGCATTTATAAGTTTTCGTAGTGCTAGGATACTTTTGCTCACATTTTATTGGCTATAACTCAGTCACATGACCATATGTAAATAAAAGGGAAGATGAAAACCATAGTCTAGCTCTGTGCCAGAAAGAATTAAAAACTGCCAGAAGTCTTTGCCATATTGCTCCATACACAGCCACATGGTAAAATGTGTCCCCAAAGCTTACTTTTTGTTAAGTCATTGCATGAATTCCTCTTCAGATTTATTTCAACTTTGTTGAGCATGCTACGCTTTGATCATTAAGTGGATGTTCATCTTGCCCAAAGTCAACTTATTTGCTTTTTTTTATGGTCTGTACCAGATGCTTTTAGAATTCTGCAAATAAATTTAAAATTTCTCTACTGTTGTTTCATAATCAGACACAGAAAATGCTGAGTTGTAAAATTTTGCCTTTATGTCTCAATTTCTTTTTCATCATGGACACTAAAACACAATTATATAACATCTCAAACAACTTTCATAATATGCTCTATTGAAATAAATAAACGAACAAAGACAACAACAGCAATCAGAAAAACCCTGCATTACCTTAAAGATATTACTTAGGGATTACAGGAAGAGAGAGTTAATTAGACATATTTTAAAAAAATCTAATGCAGGACTTGCAGGGAAAGATGGCAGCTGGCAGGATGGAGGTGAGGGAGAGGAAGTGAGTGAGGGGATGAAAGGAGAGTGTGTAGATGTGTGTAGTATGTGTGTGTGAGTGAGAAATGAACAGTTAAATCTCGTAGGAGCAGCAGGGGCTAGCAGTCCAAACTCTCTTGGACAAGGAGAGACTACCACTGCTGCGGGCATTCTCTGGACTGCGGGACTCAGGCACGGAGCCCACGCCATCATGAAGGGGAAAATGGCCTTTCTTTAGAAACTCATCAACACCACCAACCAGACAGGCTTGGAACTGTCCTGCGACTCAGCAACCACTCCAGCCAAAACCCTGCTGCCACAGCTGCAGACCCATGGACCCTGGGACCTTCACCTCCAAAGCAGTAAGTGCAATCTCCCCCTCCCCAGTGGCAGAACTCCGGGTCACTTTAGCGTGTTTCCAGCAAGCCCACAGTAGCGCCTTTCCAGTGCGCAGGCAGCCAGGGCTCTCCCCTCCCTAGGCAGTGCCTGGGAACCATTGGGAGCCCCCATGGGTGTGACTTTGAACAGAAAAGGGCTCACGGCCCCACAGTAGAATTTCTAAATTCCCTCCTCCTGAATAATTACCCACATTTACCCCTGCAGCTCAACCTCAGTGCAGGACCCCGCAGGGGGGTCATTAGAGAGCTGTGCCATAAAAAAGGATCCTCCACAAAAGAAGGAGCTCATCTATCCACAGCGTGCTTGGAAGCAGCTCTGAGTCTCTGCTGAGTGGGATTCGGCACAATCAAAGGTGCCCTGCCCTGCAGTGGAATTTCTGAACACCCTCTTCCTAAATAACTACCCCAGCAGCTCAACCTTAGGGCAGGACCCCGCAGAATGTGTCAGAGCACTGTGCAGGCTCAACCTCAGTGCAGGAACCTGCAAAGTGCCTTAGAGTGCTGCGCCTGGCAAACATACCTCCACAGATGTGAAGTTCCAACAGGCAGGCTCCCTGAACCCATCTACACGCAGGGGGTTCTTGGGAACCACTGTGAGCGCTCCCTGGGTGCAACCTCAAACAAACAGGGGCACACTCCCCCCGAGCAGTAGAAATTTTGAATTCACTCATCCTGGATACCTGCCCACAGATACCTCAATTACACAGCTACACTGCCAGGGCCCTTTAGAGTGCTTCAGTGTGCTTTGCTGGCAAACTTACTATGGGTGCTCCTATGAAAAACCACTGGAACTAAGTGCCTATCCACCACAGGTGCAGCAGCAAAAGCTGAGTCTGCCCACTTCACAAATATAGAACTCTGGGCACCACAGTCACACCTCTCCAGAATGTAGGCCCCCTGAATATCATCACCCAGACAGATGGGTCCTTAGTGCTACGATAAGTCTCTGCTGGGCCCGTGAGATCTCAATTAAGGGTGCAAAACAGCAAAAATAGGGACACTCCCCTTCACAGGTGCTGACTTCTAGACACCACAGTTGTGCTGCTCAAGCTCGCAGATCTACATCAAGACAACTCAAATAGCTCCAATAGGGAACTACAATAGATTAACAAGCACAGGAGAACTGAGAGAATACACCAATAGCACCATTCCCCCCAAAAAACACCTGAGTAACAAAGCAATTAAATCTACAATTAAAACATTATAGGAAAACATGGGAAGACAAAAAAGCAAACCCCAAAGGAAAGAAAAAGAGGAAACACCAGAAAGGGAGTTAAATGAAATTATAGCCAGCAGCTATCAAAGAAAGAATTCAGAGTAATGGTTTTAAGGATCTTTAAAAGGATGGATGACAAATACACACAACTTAATGACAAATACACACAACTCAATGAGAATTACAAGGAGCTGAATAAGAATGTCACTAACATGAAAAGAAATGAAGAGGAGATGAAGGATGACATAGCTGCAATAAGGAATACAATGGAAGGCCTAAACAATATACTAAAAGAGGCTGAGGACTGCATCAGCAAATTAGAAGACAAAATAAGAAAAAACACCCAAACACAGCATCAACTGGAAAGAAGATTTTAAAAACAAGAAGAGAGCCTAAGGGAGCTTTAGGACAACACAAAATGAAACAACTTTTGCTTAACAGGAATACCAGAAAGAAAGGAAGAAAAGCAAGGGATAGAAAATGTATTTGAATAAATAATGACAGAAAACTTCCCTGATATTGGCAAGAAAACAACTATGCAAGTCCAAGAAATACACAGAGTCCCAAACAAGCTGAACTCAAAAGACCAACACCAACACACATCATAATTAAATTGGTGAACACTAATGACAATGTAAGAATCTTAAAGGCTGCCAGAGAGACAGAAAGTTACCTACAAGGGATCTGCTATTAGAGTATCAACTGATTTTTCAACAGAAACACATCAGGCCAGAAGGGAATGGAATGAAATATATAAAGTATGCAAAGCAAGCATCTGAACCCAAGAATAATATACCCATCAAGACTATCATTAAAAATTGAAGGTGGTGTCAGGAGCTTCACAGACAAAAATGGATAAGAGAGTTTATCACTACCAAGCCAACATTGCAAGCAATTCTAAAGGGACTATTGTAAAAAGAAGAAAGAGCAAGGCAAGAAAAAACACAAACATTAAGGAAAAATATGACAACAAACATGAACTTGTCAATAATAACATTAAACATAAATGGGTTAAATGTACCAATCAAAAGACATAGGGTAGCTGAATGGATAAGAAAACATGACCCATATATTTTCTGTCTACAAGAGACCCACCTCAGAGCAAAGGATTCACACAGACTGATAGTGAAGGGATGGAAAAAGATTTTTCAGGAAAATAGAAATGAGAAAAAAGCTGGGGTGGCAATATTTATATCTGATAAAATAGACCTCAAAGTAAAGGCCTTAAGAAGAGATAAGGAAGGCCACTATTAATACTAAAAGGATCAATTCAACAAGAAGATATAACTCTGGTAAACATATATGCACCCAATATAGGAGCACTCAAATACATAAAAACACTCCTGGAAGATATCAAGGGAGAGATTGATAACAATACAATCATAGTAGAGGACTTTAATATACCACTGACATCACTAGATAAATCCTGTAGACAAATAATCAGCAAAGAAACAGCAATTCTAAATAACTCACTAGATCAGATGGACCTAATTGACATCTTCAGAGTATTTCACCCCATAGCCACAGAATATACGTTCTTCTCAAGCGCACATGGGACATTTTCAAAAAATAGATCACATATTGGGTCACATGCAAAGTCTCCACAAATTTAAAAGGATTGAAATCATATCAAGCATTTTCTCAGACCACAATGGCATAATATTAGAAATAAACTACATTAAAAACATTCCAAAAAAAATCAAACACTTAGAAGTTGAATAGCATGTTATTAAACAATGATTGGGTTATAAATGAGATCAAAGAAGAAATTAAAAATATCCTGGAGACTAATGACAATAAAAACAAAACAATGCAAATTCAATGGACCAAAATGAAAACAGTGCTGAAAGGGAATTTTATAGCTCTACAGGCCTACCTCAAAAACAACAATAAATGGTAATGAATCACCTAACTCATCAACTCAAAGAATTAGAAGGAGAGCAACAAGAAAAGCCCATAGTGAGCAGAAGGAAGGAAATAATAAAGATCAGAGCAGAAATGAATGACATAGAGACCAAAAAAAAAAAAAAACAATACAAAAGATGAACAAAACAAAGAGCTGGTTCTTTGAAAGAATAAACAAGATAGATGAACCTCTAGTCAGGCTCACCAAGAAGCAAAGAGAGAGGACCCAAATAAACAAAATCAGAAATGATAGAGACAAAATAACAAGAGACCCCACAGAAATACAAAGGATTGTTAACAAACATTATGAACAAATCTATTCTAACAACTTCCATAACCTAGAGGAAATGGACACATTCCTAGAAAAACACAACCTTCCAAAACTCACACAGGAAGATTCTAAAAATCTCAATGTACTAATAACTATGGAAGAAATGGAAGCATTAGTCAAAAAGCTTCCAGCAAACAAAAGCCCAGGGCCAGATGGCTTCACAGGGGAATTTTGCCAAACATTCGTGGAAGAACTAAAACTTATCCTTTTCAGACTATTCCAGAAAATTCAAGAGGAAGGAACACTTCCAAACAAGCCAGCATCACCCTAATACTAAAACCAGATAAAGATAGCACAATGAAAGAAAATTACAGACCAACATCACTCATGAACATAGATGCCAAAATTCTAGCAAATCGAATCCAGCAGTACATCAGAAAGATCATACACCATGACCAAGTAAGCTTTATCCCAGGTATGCAAGGATGGTTCAATATTCACAAATCAATAAACATGATACATCACATAAACAAATTGAGAGATAAAAATCACATAGTTATATCAATTGATGCAGAAAAAACATTTGACAAAATCAAACACTCTTTCTTGATAAAAACTCTCAGCAAGGTGGGAATAGAAGGATCATACCTCAACATCATAGAAGCCATATATGACAAACCCACAGCCAACATCATACTCAATGGGCAAAAACTGAAACCTTTTCCCCTAAAAACAGGAACAAGAAAGGGATGCCCACTCTCACCACTCCTGCTCAACATAGTTCTGGAAGTAGTAGCCATTGCTATCAGATAGAAAAAAGAAAGAAATAAAAGGCATCCAAATAGGAAAAAGAAGAAGTAAAACTGTTCTTGTTTGCAGATGACATGATACTTTACATAAAAATCCCTAAGACTCCATAAAAAATTACTGGACTTGATAAATGAATTCAGCAATGTAGCAGGATACAAAATTAACATCAGGAAATCTATGGCATTTCTATATACCAATAATGAACTAACAGAAAGAGAGACTAAAAAAGCAATCCATTTACCATCACACCAAAAAAATTAAGATACCTAGGTATAAACTTAACTAAGGAGGTAAAAGACCTATATGCAGAAAATTGCACAACACTGAAAAAAGAGATAGAGGAAGATGTAACAGATGGAAGAGCATACCATGCTCATGGATTGGAAGAATCAATATCATCAAATGTTCATACTACCCAAAGTGCATAAATTCAATGCACTACCCATTAAAATATCAACATACTTCACAGACCTAGAACAAACTTTCCAAAAATTCATCTGGAACAAAAAGACCCCGAATAACTGCAGCAATCCTGAGAAAGAAGAACAAAATAAGTGAGATCTCAATACCAGATTTCAAGCTGAATTACAAAGCCACTGTTCTCAAAATAGCCTGGTACTGGCACAAGAACAGACATATAGATCAATAGAATAAAATAGAGAACCCAGAAATCAACCCAAACCACTATGCCCAATTAATATTTGTCAAAGGAGGCATGACCATACAATGGAGTCAAGACAGTCTCTTCAACAAATGGTGTTGAAAAAATTAGACAGATACATGCAAAAAAATAAAAATGAAACTAGACCACCAACTAACACCATACAAAAAAATGAACTTCAAATGGATAAAGGACTTAAACATAAGATGGGAAACCATAAAAATACTAGAGGAATCCCCAGGCAGCAAAATCTCTGACATATGCTGAAGGAATTTCTTCACTGATAGTGCTCCTAGCACAATGGAAACTAAAGAAAAAATAAACAAATGGTACTACATAAAAATAAATATCTTTTGCACAGCAAAGAAAACTATCAACAAAACAACAAGAAAGCCCACTGCATGGGAGAACATATATGCCAATGATATCAAGGATAAGGGTTTAATCTCCAACATTTACAGAGAACTCATTCAACTTCACAAAAAGAAAATAAAGAACCCAATCAAAAAATGGGCAACTGATCTAAATAGGCACTTTTCGAAAGAAGACAGAAGGAAGGCCAAGAGACATATGAAAACCTGCTCAAAGTTACTAATTATCAGAGAGATGCAAATCAAAACAACAATGCGGTATCATCTCACATCTGTCAGAATGATTATGATCAACAAATCAACAAACTACAAGTGTTGGTGGGGATGAGGAGAAAAAGAATCTCTTTTGCACTGCTGGTGGGAATGCAGACTGGTGCAGCCACTGTGGAGAACAGTATGGAGTGTCCTCAAAAAAGTAAAAATGGAAATCCCATTTGACCCAGTGATCCCACCTCTAGGGATATATCCCAAGAAACTAGAAACTCCAATAATAAAGGATATATGCACTCCTATGTTCATTGCAGCACAATTCACTATAGCTAAGATTTGGAAACAGCCTAAGTGCCCATCAGCAGATGAATGGATTAAAAAGCTGTGGTACATCAACACAATGGAATACTATGCTGTGGTAAAAAAGAAGGAGCTCCTACCATTTGCAACAACATGGATGGACATGGAAAGCATTATGGGAGAATAAGATACATGTAAAAAGTAAAAATAAAGTATAAGGAAAAAATAATAAAATATTAAATCTAATCCATTCTAGTGGTCACCATAACCTTAAGAGATATTCATGTGACAAAGATTTTTAAATGAAACTCTCTGTAGCCTGGAAATTATTTTGGAAGGAAATAAAGAGAAGTTTCCTTCCAAAGACGTAAGGATTATAACTGAAAGTGAATATATTTGGCCTCTTGAGCTAAAGTAAGTAATCTGTGTTTTGCCTTCCTGTCAAAGTTTAGATAAAGTTACAAAAAGAAATTGATAGCCAGTTTGAAATTCAATTGCCATGGCCTAGAGCAAAGAATATCCTGGTATGATATTATTCTACAATATCAGTATAATTCTTGATATTTCACAATAGCATATTGTACAATTATCCCAAACAAAATTACAAACTAATTTTTGAATGTTTGGCAACAATTTAAAAAAGGACACAAAAGAATTTAATCCCTTTAAGAAGGAATTAAAGCACTAGGAAGGCATTTGAATATTCTACACTGGCCCCTCTTACCATTTTGCCAAGAGGGACCTTCTTTTCTCAATCCAGTTGCCCTCAGCTGTTGCCTCAGCTTTTGATTCATGCTGAGGTTAAAGCCTGGAGGTGGCTGGTATAATGGATCTGTCTGTAGACCAATGGTGTGAGCTGGACCCTCCCTGGAGATGGAACCTGAGTTCCTGGGGATATGTGATCAGTGCTGGGCCCTGCCAGCAGGTGAGAGGATGCTAAGGAAAGAGCTGGGTGTGGAGGCCACGGGGGCATAGACTACCAAGGAGACAGAACTGAACCTCACAACACCCTGCTTGGCTCCAGAGGATGTCTGGTTAGCCAGAGACGGGTAAGATTCCTCAGGGAAGGAACAACCTAAGACAGGCACAGTCGCAGAGGGGCCATCAGAAAAGAACTTGGAGGTCAACAGTGGTGGGGCACAGACTCTCACCCCCTCAACCTTGCAGGGGCCTGAACCATCACCCCTTCTGAGGGAGGTCTCCTGCCCCCATGGCTGCTTCGCTTCCCACGCCCAGCACAGATCAGGACCCAGTTAATAGACAGAGACTGGGCCTAGCTCAGATCAGGACCCAGGTAACAGACAAACTTGGCCAAAAGCAGCTGCCCTATATCTAAATCCAGCCTAGCACCAGGAATGCTCAGGGCCTACTTAAGAATGCAAATAATCCTTTCCACTAATATTTACAGGGTAATCTAAGATTGTTGGTAGAGTATTAAATTTGACAGTAAAAGAGTAATCAAGCTTCCAGATGAATTTAAATTGGCTAATTCAAATAAGTGAATATTCAAGAGAATTTAATTGTACTGGACAAAAAGTTGTTCCTAAAGTATTAAGTAAAATTTCTATTGGTAGTTCATCTCATGGTAAAATTGCTTAACATGCAATAGACTTAAAGTAGTCATATTTTTGTGCAAAAAATTAAAATTTAAAGTTAAGATTGCATTAAAATTTTATAAAAATATCCATTAATCAAAAAAGGGGGGCTAGTAGGATAATAACATGTAAGAAAAAAATATCCGGTAAGTAAATTACATCTAGTAAATTTTTTCTTTAGAAAATTAATTTGCATTTGTAATGCTGACAGAAGACACTCTTGAAAAACACACATGGTGTCAAAATAAGCCAAAGGAAAATCGTTTGGACAAAAAATAAAAAGGACCCCAAGTCAATTTTATAGAAAAGTTTCCTTTATTAACTTTTGGTCAAGAATATGTTTATATACTTTCAGAAAACAACTCCAACACCAAGTGGATTCCTGCAAAAGAGAGGAATTGACAGGTCTGCTCCAACCACAAAGACAAGAGGAGAAACAGTCCAGAGATGGAAGAAGCTAAAGACGCCTTGCCTTGTGAGCAGTCAGCAGCTGTTCATCAGTCACTCCAGGGTGCCTAGGACCAAACCTGAGAGGATCAGACCTGCATTGCGACTATTTGTCCACCATCCAGATACCATTGCTGATGTGTACACATAAGGAACTGTTTGACATTGAAACTGGGACTCAGAACTATTGGACATTGAAATTGGGACTCAAACATTTTTTGTTCTTATAGGTTTATTTCTAGCCTACAGAGGCAAGATGTTTTTAAAGAAAAGAATCAGGGGAGGGGGAAAGAAACAGAGGTTAGAAACAATGAACAAATTGCCATACTACAAAGGGAAGGCAGGGGCGGTGGTGTGGGGGGAGCGGCTGTAAGAGATCAACCGAAGGACTTCTATGCATGTATATAAGCATAACCAATGGATACAAGATACTGGGGGCCTGGGTGGCAGTTGAAGCCATGTACTGGGTATAGGGAAGGCCGGTGGGAGCTCAATAGTGGGGAAAAAAGGAGACATTTGTACTACTATTTGTAATACTTTAAACAATAAAAGTAAATAATAAATAAATAAATAAATAAATAAATAAAACAAATGTGAAAAAATATCTAATGCAAAGTTATTAAAGAAGAAATTCTGTTTCATGAGAGGAATACATTTGTGTAATCATGCAAATATGATTTTGCTTAGCACTTTCAATTTAATGTTAGAAAATTGTTTAACCTATCTGAAAGGTTTTTTAGCAACTTATATGACTAAACTATTCAATCTAACATGTGGAAAATTGATAATGACATAGGTATGAGTGTTCAGCAAGATTATTGAATCATTTTAAAGAGACAAAAAGGAATCCTGTACTGAGGCCTTCCTGGAGGTCATTTGAATATGATTTTAATTTAAAATGTCCCATCAAATAATGAGTACTATTTCCTTAGATTTCCATATGGCTTACTCCTGTACTTTATTTTCAGCTCAAATCTTCTTTTTTAGTGAAACCTTCTCTGAGTATCCTATGAAATACAGCCTCATCCATCTACTTTTTTCCCCCTTTCCTTCACTTTATTTTTATTTTATAGTACTTCTTGCTATAACACATTATATTGCATACTTACTTTTTTATTTGTTACTGTGTCTATGAGTCCCTAGAATGTAAGCTCAAGAAGGGCAGGAACTTAGTCTGGCTAATTTATTATCATATAGCACCTTGAGCAGACAGTACCTGAATTAGATTAGGTGCTCAATAAATTAGGTTGAATAAATAACATGCTCATTTCCTATAAAAATAAGGTTATCCTGTGGTCACATACCAAGACATTGGTCATTTGTTACAATGCTCTGTGTTATCATAACACTATGTCAGTTAGCTTTTGCTGCTGAAATAACCACCCCGAACTTAGTGGCTCAAAACAACAATTGCTTATTTAGCTTATAATTTGTGGGTTTGCAATGTGTGCTGGGCTTTCAGCTGGTGGGTTTGTTGGTTTGAGCTGAGCTCACTCAAGCATCTGCGGTCAGCTTTGAGTCAGCGAAGCGGCTCTGCTTCTGGGGATTGGCTGGCTGTCACCTGTGGTGATGGGAGTGACTAAGCAGGCATGTGTCTCTCATCATCTAGCAGGACAGCTGGCTATTGGCATGGCAGATGCTCATGGTTTCAAGAGAGAGAGAGCAGAAGGTGGAAAGCCCTTTGAAGTTTATGTTCAAAACCAGTACAATGAACGTCTGTTGCAGTGTATTGACCAAAACATTTTATGATAGCAGCCCAGGTTCTAGAGATGGAGAAATAGATTCCACCTCTAAAATGATGGCGTTGCAAAGCCTGCTTCTAAGAACATGGATCTAGGCCAGGAAAAAGTTTGTAGAAAAAATTTTGTAATCAATCATCAAATCTTTACTCTTTTGGTCTTGAGTACCTCTTCCACTATAGCACCATACAATCAAGGCAGTCTAATGTAGAAAGTTCAAATGTATATCTAAGGGTACCATCCTCATCTGCATATTCACGAAGCCTTCCCTGTGAGGGAGGACTGATTGTTAGCCATCTAACAGCCACCTCCTCTTCTTCCTTCCCACAATATTAATTATGTTCCATGCTGATGAGTCTCTGCTCAGCTCCCTACATTTCTCCTCAGTAAAAAGAGATGCTGTTTCAAAATAAATAGTCCGACATGCTGCAGATACTTAGAAACAATATTTTCTAAATATTTATAAGCTATATTTCAAAATCTGTTACATTCAATGAATTGTGTAAATAAATATTAGTCACCATCCCACAGCACCAATGCAGCAAGTCTAATTACTCATCTGTAAACAGACAAGTCATCATTAGACTCTGTCCTCCATCGTACAACTCTCTTTCTGGATTCTATCCAATAAACAAATCCTAAGTGTGAAACTTGTTTTCTTACTAAAAGAAAGAAGAAGAGTGCCTACATTATGAGGAAGAAGGGCAGTGTTGGTGTTACAGGTTATTTTTAGAATAGTTTATTGATTTTTAGAGAGAGAGGAAGGGAGAGGGTAAGAGAAAGAGAACTATTGATGTGAGAGCACAACATAGATGTGTTCTCTTGCACTCCTCCTACCAGGGATTGAGCCCACAACCCAGGTATGTGCCCTGACCAAGAATCAAACTGGCAACCTTCTGGTGCACCAGACGATGCCCGACCAACCAAGCCACACAGGCTAGGGCTGCTACTTATTTTTTAATTGCTGTAGGCCATAAGGAAAATGATATAAATGGATTCAAGTCTCAAATAGAACAGGCTACAGGGACATGGGGGAGGGTCTAGGAGGTGGGATGAGGATAGAAAGAGTGTCTTTTTGCAGAAAGTCTGAGCTTAATTCCCCTTCAAAGTTTAGGCTTGCAAGAATTGTAGTCTGAATGAATAGGACTTCATTGTAGAACAATGTTCCAGGTCTCCTACATGGCTGCATGATCTGAGGATGAGAGGGAAGCAGGAAAACCCACGAGTAATTAATATAATATATATATATGAAGAACATCCATAATTTGTGTTCTTCTCTGTCCTAGTGATGTTCATCTTCCAAGACACTGGATCCAGATCCAGACAGAGAGATAAGAAGTTTGCAATAAAAGCCTCAATATTGTGAAGCTAATATATGAAGTTATTAAACCCATAACTCTGCAAAGGTTTTGGGAAGGGGTTATCAGTAGTATGGAATTTTGGGGGCCTTTAATGTAAACTGCAAACTCCATATTTTTTCAACTTTTCAGATGAATCTAGAAAAAGCATGTCTGGCAAGAAAGGCAAAATTGAAAAAAAAAAGAAATAAAATGGGTGGTGAGAAGATGGTACTGAATGCAGAGCAGGGTGGTCCAAATGCAGAGGGGTTTGTGTTGGAGAGTGAAGAGAGCTAGTGAAGGTGAGGAGTAGGTAGAAAACATGGGATTTGCTTTGTTGTTACCTGGAAGCTACTGAATAGTTTGAAACAAATAGCTAGCAAATTCAGAATACTATAACCAGGAATCCCATCCCCAGTGATGAGTTTTAACAAAGGTAGATGAAACCAAACATGGCCTATTGATCACCTATAACCCAATTGGGCAGAAGTTTCTGTTCTGTGTCACTGGTAAATACTGACAAACAAAGGAAAGAGATTGAGTCAGCTCTCTCTCAGACTATAATCCAAAGCATAGTCACATGGACTACATTCTTTGGAGTAAGGGTTACTTTTTAGGCTTTTGTCCATCATTGTAGAAAATGACCCTTCTTTTAGAAACTTGGAAATTTGAATTTACCTTTCTCTTTTGTCTCTATAATTCCCTCAGTGTTGGTCGCTGGTGTTGTACTTTAGTTCTCTATAGCTAGGTTCTTCAAACAAAGGAATAAATGAGCAAACAAGCAAAACTCCTGGACTAATAAAAATATCCTTGCCACCATTCCTCACACTAGCCTCTTTTCTCTCAATATGTTAAAGGTAATCTTTTTCTGGTTATTCTCATTGGCTGTCTCTTTTCCAACTTTTCTAAGTCAGGTAGATTACTGCCTAGTATAGATCCCACTCAACTGTTATCTTTACTCTTACTAAATTACCCTATTTTTTCCCCTCTCAGTAGATACAACTTCTAAAAGAAAGGTAATATGTTCTATTTTGTGAAAAGATTAAAAAACTCCCTTTAACTCATTTTAAAATTTTTATTTGAAATTTAGAGCCAATATTAAAGATATAAATTTGCTTGTTGTAAATATTATAATTATTTATCGTAAAAATTTAATTCACAAGAAAGATAAAAATAATAAAAACATGGAGAATTATAATTTACAGAGACAACTAATTTTAATTTATGTATGTATGGTCTCTGCTCTCTTGATCTAAATGTTTATACACACTGGCATACCCATATGCACACAGTTTTTTTATCTAGGACCCAAGAAGAGAGAGAGAAAAAAAAATCATGGTTTTATTTCCCTAACTATTCTTTAGAAAAAAACAACAACCCTGAGTTACAGTCATAAATACTCAACATGAGGAAAAAATATATGGAATGAGTACTTTACATAGAGAGTCCATCATGAACAACTTAAAATATTAGTATTTTTCTAGTTTACTCAAACTTGGCATAACTTAGAACTTCTTTACCAAATTCAATAACCCGTTAAAAAAAATCAAGGTTATAATAAGCGCTACTGGGGAGGGAAAAGAAAGCAACAGACAGACTGGTAATTATAGTGGAGCCAGCTACCAGAAAGGGTTAGGGGTCTCTTAATAACCCTGTTAGAATTTGCAGCACTGTCTAACCCCCTTCCCAATTTGAAATTGTACAGCCTCCACATAAATATTTTTAAAGACTCAAATTGGTTTTTCAAGGTGTGAATGACATAGCTACTTTCCTTTATTAAAAAAAAAAGTAGCAACAATAAAATTTTTTTTAAAAAAATAGTCCCATTATTTAGCAGCCTTTGAATGCTTAGCCATAAAGACACAGTTTATGCAATGAAGAGGAACTGTATTCAATTTAACTTATAAAGCACCTATTCAGAAAAATAAACTACTTAAATTGCATTAAATATAGCCTTGTTTATTCTAATGAAATGATGCCTTGGACTACAAAGGGAAACATTTTGGAAATTATTATGAACTAGAAAAAAAGCTGGTATCTTTAATTAGTCTATACTCTCAATAAATTTGGAGCAAAATATTAATGTGGGGGTGGGGCATATTTTTGTCTGAATGTAGTTCTGATTCAATGAAAGTTTCTTCTTTTTTTTTCTGTAAAAAGTCACAATGTAACTTACAAAGTTTCTGGAAATATTTATCGTATATAGTCTAGAAGATGAAAAGAATAACTATTATTCTTGGTTTGTTTTGAGGTTATTTACTTAGGGCTAAGCACCTCATTTTTCTTGTATACAAAAAAGTAATTATGCAGCGAAAAGAAATATTGCTCATATACTTCAAAACATATAAAAAATGTAAAACTTTATTACACACATTAATTTCTAACAAAGGACATCTCTAACATCAGTGTAACTGGGACAAGCCAGATAACTGATGTATATATACGGATGTTTCTCCCAAATGGGTTTTATAAAGGCAAACAAACAAATAAACAATTTCTTCTTTTATGTCTGCCTCTCTTTTATAAATTTTCATGTCTTGATACAGGCAATAGTTTTGAGGATGTGTGTGTGTGTGCGTGTGTGTGTGTGTGAGCGCCGTAATATATTCTGTTCAAGTTAGTAGCATTCTCCATCCACCATTATTCATTTTATTGTTTCAAGCTTCTCAGGTTGAATCCATTTCTACATGTAACAAAGCAAAGATATGAAAATCTACAAATTATAAACGAAATAAGTTCATGCTTTTCCCAACTTGGGTCTTGCCCATTCTGACCTTCCAGAAAAGTCAGCATACTCCCAGGAAGCCACCTTTCATGGGAGCCAGGTCCAAGTGGATCATTGTCACTTGAAGCAGGAAGATTGGTGGGTTGACATCAATTGTCCTGAGGCTCAAGACAAGTGATGGCTGGTTCACTTGCATGCAGCTAACGCCAAGGGTGAAGAGTAAGGTGGTGCTCAGCTTGTATACACTAATGAATAACCAATACTGGAGAAAGCATTACACCAATGAAAGGAAAATAACTTAACAAAAGTAAAAGAACAATCCTTATCTCAGGTGGGATAACAGAATTTGACATTTTAAACTATTAAACCAGAAGCTGTCAATGTAGTTTTTCATTTTTATTAAATATGCAAGAATGATTTTGATGTGTGAAGTTTATTTTTTTTAAAAAAATAAATAACAAAGAAATTTGTGAGAGGGAGGTGAGTGTATGTCTGTGTGTTCATGTTGGGGGGTTGAGGGAGGATTATGGCACAGAAGGGCCCTCAAGCCCCAGCCACTGTGAGTGGGATCTGCAGCTCTAATTTCTAATGTCTTAACTTCACTTCGCAGAAAGAATTAGTTCTTTTCCAAAGCAGCAGAGATAGAGGGCCCTGGTATTTACAAACTTCCTCCTCTCAAAAACACAGGCCAGGAATAGGATTTCAAATCAGAAAAAATTTAAATTCCTAAAGGCTAAGTTAACTAATATCAGAACAAAACTCTGCTTTGCTCCCTGTTTTCCTTTTTTAAATATATTTTTATTAATTTCAGAGAGGAAGGGTGAGGGAGAGAAAGGCAGAAACATCAATGATGAGAGAGAATCACTGGGCATGTTCTCTGACTGGGAATTGAATCTTGTTTATAGATTAACGCTCAACCACTGAGCAACACCAGCCAGGCTGCTCCTTGCTTTCTTGATGTTCCAGTGGACAGCACCTCTTCAGTGATTACCTTGAGATTGTTAGTACCCGCTTTTATAGATCCTCCCTATATCAGTTTATCTAGGACACTGTCAATTCTTAAAATTCCAGGTATGCCAATTCTATAAAAACACAATTTATTTAGCCTATTAATCTTTAGCCTATTAATCTTTGGTTTCAGCTTAACAAAGGGAGACAAATTTTTAAAAAATATATTTTTACCTCACCATTTGTTAAAGATTGAGATCTGATTGAACCCTGGCTTATATCTACATCTGTATGATCAGGGGAGCAAAGGTAACATTTTCAGTTCATATTGTCCTAAGAAAGATGAAAAAACAAAAAACAAAAAAAAAGCAAAAATCTCACACACACACACACACACACACACACACACACAACCATTGGCTAGTGGATAAGGATGGTATTTTGTGGACATTGCACATGTTTTCTCATTCATGATTTCTGTTCACTTTGACAGACATTTGCTAAGCATCTTCATGTGGATGACTGGGTTCAATATTAGAGATAATGTTGAAAAAACAGGGATTGTGTATCTTAACATTGTTTAAGTAGTACCAATTTCAAATATTCCCCACTGATTTAGATATGAATAAATTCATATAGCAAAAAAGCATCCTTTGCCAAAACCAGTTTGGCTCAGTGGATAAAGCGTCAGCCTTCCGACTGAAAGATCTCAGGTTCTATTGAGGTCAAGGGCACCTACCTTGACCCCAATAGGGGGCACATCCCCAATAGGGGGCATGCAAGAGGCAGCTGATCGATGTCTCTCTCCCATCGATGTTTCTAACTCTCTATCCCTCTTCCTTCCTCTCTGTGAAAAACCAATAAAATATTTTAAAAAAAGCACCCTTTGTCAGAATCTGTGGTCTGTTTTATTTATTTTGTAAGATTGTCATTGTATTTGAGAAGCCTGCCTTCAAGAAGCTTATAATCTAGTGTTTACCTTAACTCTTCTGCATGAAATTTAACAATTTCCTGAAATGTTGTTTGCAAATAGCTATGGAAATCATGAACAGTCCAGGACATGGTGGTATTGTTACAAAGAGAAAGTGGAAATGATATACCCAATAAAAAGGATGGCAATATAGGGCATTCCTGGGCACCAGAATAAGTCATTTGTGTTTATAACAGTGAAGCCAAATGATTGAAGGATACCATGATTAGCATGATTAAAGGCAGATGCAAAGAGAAAGGTGAGGTTCACAATTACTTTATTTTTATAGTTTAGGATAGCCCTGAGAAGTTCAAGATCCTCATTGGACTTCTTCCCCAGAAACATTCTTCTCAGTCAAGGAAGGAGATGAATGTTCTGAGTTTCTGGCCAACGGCCTAGAGCTTCATTCCTTGAATTTACACTCCCTCTTCTCCCTTTTGGCTAATCTTCAAACACTACAAAAGAATGGAGGAGTTGAGGTCTTTCTTAAATACCACCTCTCAAAAGTTGATTTTTATATTTGCTTTTTCCCCTATAAGCTTTTGGATGATAATGGGATATTCTTAACTATATTTCCAAATTTCAGACAAGTTGTTCTCTCCACTGATTCTGTGTTGGAACATCATTTTCTTGAGTCTTCTGTCAATTTGTTTTAAAGAATGAGAGGAGTATTGCTTAGTCTTTTGGAGATTGAGAAGAGAAGGTTCCTGTTTTCCTTTGGTTTAAGAAAGTCTTCAGGGTTAGGAAAATGGAGTACATAAGAAAAAGGGGGGTGCTTTTAAAACCAGCCCTCAATTGGCATTTAAGAGAGCAAAAGCAATTGAAAAAAATTTTCCTGATGAACTCCATGATTAAGTCTTTCCTCCAGAAAAGAGGAAATGACCAAAGAAGAAAAAACATGAAAGCCTCAGCCCTTTTAGTTATTGATTCCATTTTTATTGAATTTATTGGGATGACATTAAACAAATTATATAGGTATCAGTTGTACAATTCCATAATATATCATCTGTACATTGTATTGTGTGTTCACCACCCTAATCAAGTCAGCCTTAACTTTTAATCTCCTGGTTTTTGTCAATTTATGTCACAACATTAATTTTATATCCACATATGAGAGGAGGTTGCAGGTAATTAATATTACCTTTCTGTACTCCTGCCAGAGGAAGAATACTCCATCAGTAACATCCAATTGTTAATGCACAAAATAAAAGAGGAGTGCATCTGAGATGTAGAAAGAACTTTTCTTATGTGTCACTTGACACACAGGAGGTGGGGGTTGCTTTTTCATTGGGAGAGTATTTCAGGGCTTGGCTCCTCATCAGGCATACCTACTTGCTAATTAGATAACATCCCAGCCAGTGTTGTGAAACTGAGTGTGTAACCCTTTTACAAACCCTGTTACAGTTCTGGTAATTCTACAAGTGGGAATTTCTTGCTTTCTATTCCTTACTTGTCCACCCTTTATCGAACAAATGTTATACACCAGGGAATTGAATTTGATGGCACTTGCCAATCTCTTAGAAACATTTCCCTTCTCCCTTCTCTGAATTCAGAGAAGCTGAGCAAAGCCACGTGTTGATCCTGCCTAAGGTCCTCAAACATTTGTAACATGCCTTTAAGTGAAAGAGTATCTCAGTCTCCTGCTAAATCCTGCCTGTAATCTGCAGCCTTAGAAGGGGACAAAGAAGCTCTGTGGTTCCCTAATACAGTTGCAATAAAGATAAAATGGTGGCCTTCAAAGTAAACATAAAATAATTGTGCATAGGGCTTATGCAAAAAAGTTTTGTTTTTAAAAACTGGAAAGGCAGTCACCCTGAAACAATGGGGCAAATTAGCATGCAGCCAGCCCAAGGCTTGCACATGCAAGAGCTCAGTGACAAATGCTTGGTGCTTGCTGGGAGGTCAACACTAAGAGTCTTTAGTGGGAAAACAGCATGTCAGATTTCAGAAACTTTCCCTACAAATGGGCTTTCACTGCTCAAAGGGGGTTCTTTTTGATCCAGATAATAAAGTCTATTTACATGAAACGATGCTGCTTTCAATGATATGATTAATTTCAGAAATACCTGGCATCTGAATGAAGCACAGACTTCAAGAAATGACTGATAATGAGGAAAGATAAGTAGGCAAATGTCAAGAGTTTTGCTTTGTGACTGAGGGTCTAGCCTGGCTAGGTTATCCTATACTCATTCCAAATGGAAATGAAGGGCTTTGTAGGAAGCTGGGGATGATCACCGATGGTTACATATAAACTCACTTTAGCTCAAGTTTCTCAGGGTTTTACTCCATCATGACCAATGGGCAGCTGATGCTTACCTTCAATGACTTCTCAGTGCATCCCAGACAAAGCTGGCCTTGTTTTTCATGAGGCCTGAAAAATGTAAATTTATCTTGCCTTACATGTCATTTGTTCTAAAGTGACCTCCCTGTTCTGAGCCTTTTCAAAAGTCTTACTGACATTCCCTCCCCTCCAAAAGGAGAAAAACAAAAAAGGGGGAAAAGCCAAACACCTTTAAACAAAGGCTGAAGTGTATGTGTGTGTGTGTGTGTGTGTGTGTGTGCGTGTGTGTGTGTGTGTGTGTGTGTGGTGGGGGGGGGGAGGTGGGTGGGTGGTAATGCAAAATACCTCCCCACATTGTTTTTGAACACTTTCCTTACTGTTTACTGTTTTATTTATTATTATTATTTTCGACAGCAGCTTTCTATTGATGAATTGGAGGATATCAATGATTGGGGATTGTGACCCCACCAGATAGAGCTGATGGAAAGCAGGGCACCCCTAGTGGACTGAGGGAATATTTATCCAAAAGTATCTTTTTAGAATAAGTCTGAACACTGTCAAGAGGGAAGTTCTTTCCTTATTGATTCTTCCTGACAGTACATCTGAATGCCTCCAAAAATATACTTATTATAGACTACACATTTGTTGGTCTATCGCGGCCCATGAGTAATTCTTAGCAACCCTAAACTCTTCAGTTTACTCTTTCTTCATCCACGTGACTGGTATCTAAAGAAGAATTGTACGTCACATTATGACACCACCTCCAAGCAATGAAACTTTTTCAAGAAGAGAGGTGATTCTCTGGTTGGATGGCTCAATTGGTTGGAGTGTAGTCCCATACACCAAAAAGGTTGCAGGTTTCATTTGTAGTCAGGGCACATACCTAGGTTGTAGGTTCAATAAGGTCAGAGTGGGTATGGGAGGCAACTGATTGATGTTTCTCTCTCTCTCTCTTTCTTCCTCTCTCTAAAAATCAATAAAAAGCATATCCTCTGGTGAGGATTATGAAATGAAGAAGAAGAAGAAGAGGACGAGGAGGAGGAAAAGGGGGAGGAGGAGGAGGAGGAGGAAGGAAAGAGTTCACCTAGAAAAAGATTCTGGCTATTTAAGCTTGAGCATACCAATCTGATATTGATTAATGGTTGTTATGGATTGAATTGTGTCCATCTAAAAGATATGCTGAAGTCCTAACTTTATTTGGAAATAGAGTCATTGCACGTATAATTAATGAAGATAAGGTTATACTGGAATAGAGTGGGCTCTTACTTCAATAGGTTCAGTGTTCTTATAAGAAAAAAATGTGGGTGCCGAGACCGACTTGGCTCAGTGGATAGAGCATCGGCCTGCGGACTGAAAGGTCCCAGGTTTGATTCCGGTCGGGGGCATGTACCTTGGTTGCGGGCACATCTCCAGTGTGGGGCGTGCAGGAGACGGCTGATCGATGTCTCTCTCTCATCAATGTTTCTGACTTTCTATCCCTCTCCCTTCCTCTCTGTAAAAAATCAATAAAATAAATTAAAAAAAAAAGAAAAAAAAAAGAAAAAAATGTGGGCAACTTTCTTTGGTAATCCAGAATTCGGGATCATCTGACACCAGCTGCTTCCACCATGCTGCCGAAGTTCAGCCCAAATGAAATCAAAGTTGTATACCTGAGGTATACCCATGGGGAAGTGGATTCCATGTCTGTCCTGACCCCCAGGAATGGCCCCCTGGGCATGTCTCCAAAAATGGTTGGTGATGACATTGCCAAAGCAACTGGTGATTGGAAGGGTCTGAGGGTTACAGTGAAACTGTCCATTCAGGACAGTCCCAGATTGAATTGGTGCCTTCTGCCTCTGCCCTGATCATCAAAACCCTCAAAGAATTGCCAAGAGACAGAAAGAAGTAAAAAAAAACCCACAACATTAAGCACAAAGGAAATATCACTTTTGATGAGATTGTCAGTATTGCTTGACAAATGCAGCACTGATCTTTAGCTAGAGAACTCTCTGGAACCATTAAAGAGATCCTGGGGATGGCCCAGTCTGTGGGGAGCAATGTTGATGGTTGCCACCTTCATGACATTACAGATGATATCAACAGTGGTGCAGTGGAATGTCTGACTAGTTAAGAACTACAAAGGAAAATGTTTGAATTAAAGATTATTTGACAACAACAACAACAAAAGAAGATAATGTAAAGACACACAGCATAAACTACCATAGGACTTCAGAAGTAGAGATTGGAGTCATAAAATTGAAAGCCAAGGAACGCCAAGGATTGCTGGCCATAGCCAGAGCTAGGAAGAGACAAGGCAGGACTCCCCGCTACAGATTGCATAGGGGGAAGGCCCTACTACCACTTCAATTTTAGACTCTGGCTTCCAGAGCTGTGAGACAATAGAGTTCTGTTTTAAGCCACCCAGTCTATGGTACTTTGCTTCTCAGTCCTAAGAAACTAATACAATGGTCATATAATCCTATATAACAAAAACTTAATATGATAAGTGTCCGGTCATCTGGTTGGCCATTCAACCAATCAAAGAGTAATATGCTAATGATATGCTAAGGCTGCTCAACTCCTAGCCATGATGTGCACTGACCACCAGGGGTCAGATGATCCAACTTGTAGGTTAGCTTGCTGCTGGGATCCAGCCAATTGAGACTGAGCTAGACAGGCCGGACATGCCCTGAAGCCCTCCTGCATTGTTCCCCATCCCTGATCATGCACCATTGGGGTCTCTTGGCCTGGCCTGTATCCTCTTGCAATCTGGGCTGAGGCACCCCCTCCCCTGAGTGCACAAATTTTGTGCACTGGGCCTCTAGTTTAATATAACAGGCCTATAAAGAATTTGAAATATTTCCCTTTTCCTGGACCTAAATTTTTAGTCCTACTTCAATTCCATCATCATGGGCAGATATTGGCTTACTAAGAGACAGTGTCACCTGTCACAATGGTGAAAGGTATATAGCTCCCTGTTTCCCAGAAACAGAGCATCTGTCTCTAAAAGGTTTGACTAAATATAAATATACTTCAAGACTATGTAAAACTGTTCATCAAGTGTCATGGCAGTCACCCAAAATGAAATACTATATGCTAAATATGTTAAGTACATTGTAACATACTCATTAGCATATAACACAAAACACCATTTAAACCAAGACATGAAGGGAGAAACAAACCTAAGTGTCAGCCAGCTTTATACCTTTGGAGAAAATACATTAAAATATATTCATAGCAAATATGTGAGGTCTTTGACAAAATCTGTTTCTAATACAGGAATAAAGCTGGAAAGAATTGAAATTAACCCATTGTGTGGAAATTTATATTTAAAATGAAGTAATTTCATCATTTCACTATAATTTTAAAAAGCTATTCAGCCAAAATAGTAAAGTATGTTTAGTACTATATTAGTAAATAATACATATAACTTGGTATGAGTTAATTTCTTTCAAGTTTAAAAAAAAACTTGCTTTAGAAATTACATTGCCTCGCAGCAGTTTGCACAAATGACGAAGTATTAACAATAAAAAACAAAAAAGGTTACTACTCTATTGTATATAATTCATTTATATGACATAACATAAACATATTTACTAAAGTATGCAATTTCTTTGGTTTTGTGTGTTTGTTACTGTTCAAATCATCTATCCTGACAGCTAACAATTTTAATATATAAAGATGCTTTTTGCTTTGGGGAGTAGAAAAATGCACAATTGGGAGAGTCCCTCAATCCAAATATGATATGGTTGTGTTGTCCTATTTGCTTTTAATCATTCCTAATTCCTGAGATGCTTAACATTTTATGTTTAAATATTATCTTGGAACAAAGTGTTTCCCTGCTTATGCATAATTTCATCTAGAAATTAGTATCTCCCACTTATAATGCATCAAAAGCTAGAAACATTTTCCTTTCTTAATGGTGTAGGAATTAGTATAATTTTAGAGCACTCAAGGATATAATTATTTACATGTACTAGAAATATTAATTAGAACTATCTGATCAAGGTATGGGAAAAGTTGGAGAAAAGGAAAAGATTCCTTGCACTTATAGTTAGCTAGCTATGTTAAATGTTCCTTCAAATTAAGTGATTAGATTATGTGGACATTCCAGATTCTAGAGAAATACATTCCTGGAATCCTTTGAAAATTACACAGGTTTCTGTATTTTCAAAATAGTGCAAAATACTTAAAGACTGTTTATTTTATGCTAAGGTTAATATGCATGTGTATGTCTTTGGTATTATGGAAGTGATAGGAAGAAATAAATGAAGTTTATTTTCTGCTAAAGTTAATATGTATATGTGTGGCTTTGGTATTATTGGCAGTGATAGGAAGAAATAAATGAAGTGTTAATCTAATAAATGTGTTGCCAGTTGTGCTAAAGTGGAATGCAATGCATATATGTCAATTACATGTATAAACAATTGTAATATTTTTATCATTATTATGAAGTGTGCTTCATTTTATACATGCATCTGTTCCTTGTGCTGATTCCTTTGCTCAGCTCAATTGCAAGTTATCATTTTTCTTCTTTTGTTTATAAAGGTACAGTTTATATTTCTTCTGTGATTGATTAAATTCCTAGAAAGTCTTGGGATTAACAATATAGTATATTTTTTATTGAATTATTCACACACAAATGACAAGGCCCAAAGGGGATTCAGGTTTACAGGATTTTTCTAATATATGTGTTCCCCTTTGTATGAAAGCTGCTAATTAGTGCATTCAAACAGCTCAACAGCGAATTATTGGAAGGCATCATATTAAGGGCTAATATAAAACTGTTTATGTGGAAGGCTATATTAAAAAAGAAGGTGTTAAACCCAACACAAACTGATTGGCAGGGGGTACCCACTAGTGCTAATTTTATGTTTGTTTGATCTCATTTAAAGTTAAGATGTCTGTGTTATGATCATGATGTGGAACATGCTGTACATACAGATGGATGGAAATGTGTCAATTTAGGAGCTGCAATTGTCTGGCAAAGAAGTCAATGGGTAATTTTTTCAGGAAATAGCTATTCCTAAACACTAGTTTTATTTTTAACAGAAGCCCATATGGGGGCTTAAAAAATATATATGCTTTTATATATGATGGTTATTGCAGACATGCTAAAAGTTCCAATTCCTGCTAAGCATGTTCACTAAGCCTTTTATAGAATTTTATTATGCTTGTATAAAAGGGCAATAATCCATTAATAGAATTTTGCATTTCTCAAGAGAGTTTCGCTGCTGAAATTCAACATGTGTTGAAATTAATCCAAGAGTTTTGGTATCATATTCTATTCTCAGTATTATGAATGAATCACACTGGAGGAAACCTGAAGAGGTTCCATCAATTCCTTCCAGCTTCCACACAGACCAGCTAAAAAAACTTTCTATTCTCAATTCCTTCCAAGGAAATTTACCATTTCCCCAATCATCCCCACCAAAGTTTTGTGATTGTTTTCAGGGATGACTACTTTATCATTATTGTACAGATGGCCCCTCCTCTAACAATAGTTCTATTTAGGATTTTTCCTAGATTTTCCTAGATTGAAAGTGATATGCATTTAATAGAAACCATATTTCACATTTTGAATTCTAGTCTTTTCCTGGCTGGCCATATGTGACTCTGGGCAGTGAACCTCAGCTCCCAGTCAGCCACCCAATCACTGGGGTAAACAACCATACTCTACTGTGTAGTATGAAATTCATTTCAATTCACATTTTCAATTCATGATGGGTTTGTGGGGCAGTAAACCCATCACAAGTTGAGGAGTATCTATCTGTACTTCCTTAGCCAGACCATATCACCTCAAGTGAAGAACAGAGCGACCAATAGATAACCTGCAGGAAAACATTTTTACTAAATATCATTCTTTATTTCATCAAAGCGTGCAAATTTCAAATATACTTTCTTACTAGCTTTAGTTCTTATCATAATGGCTTCTACTATTCTATATAAGTGTTCAATGTTAGAAAAATTTTTGTTAATTTTGTTTTGTTTACATTTTAGTTTCTTTAAAAAAAAACTCTAATATTCCTTTGAACATGAACACTTGAGAATTCTATGAGACTGAACATAGAAAATGATATATTTGTCAGATATTCAACTAGAATTTGAAATTTCATATGGCAACCACAAGCCAATCTTAAAAAACACACAAAACAAATAATTAATACACTTGAAGCAAATTTGATTAAGAAAAGAAGTATAGTTATAAATTACCAATATCAGGAATTAAAAGAGGACATTTTTATAGGTTCTTCACATATCCAAAGCAGTATGGAAGACATAGAACTACTTTGTGATAAGAATAAAAAATTAGATTAAAATAATTACTAAAAATGTACCACATACCCAACCTGACACAAGATAAAACAGAAATTATGAATAGTCCTAGGATCCCACCCACAATAAGCATGTTACATTTATTTGTGATGTCTCTTTAAGGCTTTTCTTGATTATGGCAATTTCTCAGACATTCTTTGTTTTTCATGACCTTGAAAATTTGAGGAGTGTAGGTTAGATATTTTGTAGATTACTTCTGCATTAGAATTTGGTTGATGTTTTCCTCGTGATTACACTGGGATTATGGCTTTGGGGAAGAAAGACCACAGAGGTAAAGTGATTTTAATACATAATAAGGGGACATATAATCAACACAATTGAACAATGTTGATTTGACCTTGATCACTGAGGCCATGTTTGTGAGATTTATTCAGTAACTATAAACTTAAAATTCTTGTCCCCTTCTGTGTTGTACTCCTTGGATGAAAGTAACCATGAGTAGCCCACACATAAAGAGTGGGAATTTATGATGCCTTTATTGAGACTAGGTACCTACATAAATTATTTTTAATTCTTCTGCATGAGACATTTGTCTTTTCCCCTCATTTATTTCTCCAATAATTTATTGACATCAGTATGGACTCTTGGGTATTTATTTTATACTTTAGGTATTAATCCAATACTGCATTATTTTATTTTATTGCCCATTTATTCCAGTTTTGGCTGTTGGGAACTCTTTCATTTGGATTCTGTGTCTCTTTGACAAACTCTCATAAATGTAGATATTTTTAGCACTTCTTTACTTCCTGGCACTCTAAGTACTTCTACATTTATTGTGTCTATTTCTCATCCCAGTCCTAAAATTGGGCATTTCTTCTGGTTCATTTCATTTTATTTGCATGTGCTACAAATTAAAAATAAAATAACATTTCAACAAAATAAATTTCCCAGTACTCAGGAGGAACTGTACCAAAAAGAGGATCAATATTTCCATACAAAAAACTTCAGAACCTTATTGAGAGAGATTAAAGAGATAAATAAGCAAAGGAATAGAGTATGTTCATACTTTAAAGATCCAATATTGTAAATATGTTAACTTCCTCCAAAATGATGTATAAATTCAGTTCAATGCCAATCAAAATCTCAGAACTGTTGTAGAATTTGACAAGATGATTATAAAATTTATAGTGAAAACAGAGGGCTGGAAATAATCAAGATAATCTTGAAACAGAAATGAATATAAAGCTAGAATAAGTAAGATAATGTGATATTAGCTAAAGGATAAACAAATAATAGGCAGCCCCAGAATAGAACCACAAATACACATACACAAACACACTTGACATATGGTCATATGGTCAAATTCTCCCCCAACATTTTAATATGAAAAAGTTAAAACATAAAGCAGAGTTGAAAGAAGTTTACATTGAATACTTATATTCACCACCTAGATCCTACCCTTATATTAACAATGCTTCCTTATTATATGTTTACTCATCCATTTAGTTCTTTATTTCTGACATAAAATTTATATACAATGAAATGAAGAATTAAGTCCACAGTTGCTGAATTTGTCTAATACATGTACCTATTTGACACCTTCCTATTTATAGAATAGTTCCATTATACCACAAAGTTTCATCATGGCCACTCCTAGCCAATACTTTTCCCATTCCTCAGAGACAACAATACAGTTTTTTTTTCATATAATTAGAATCACACACTATGTTCTACTCGTGTGTCTAGCTTCTTTGACTCAGCATGACATGTTTAAGATTTATTCGTATTGTTGCAAGTATTGAGAGTTTATGCATTGTTATTGATGTGTAGCATTCCCTTGTATGAGTAAATCACCATTTGTTTATTCATTCTTCTATTAATGAACACATGGGTAGTTTCAAGTTTTGGGCTGTTATGAATCAAACTGCTAAGAACATTATTTTATAAGTCCTTTGTGACAATATGATTTAATTTCTCTTTCATAAATATCTAGGATTGGAATTGAAGTGTCACAGGGTAGACATACATGTATAGTTTTATAAGCAACTGCCAGAACTTTCCCCAAAGTAGCTGTACCATGTTACAGACTTCTCAAGTATCCAATCCAAAATATAGAGGAGGCAAAAAAAAAAATGCAGGGAACACACTACCATGTTTGTGGTGTGTTGCTTCGCTTCTCACATTGACCCAAGAGGCCTTTGGAGATTAGGTAGTTTGCTGAGTAGGGAGGGCTGGGTGTCATGTAATGATGCAGGATAAACATGGGGATGTGCCCAGCAGAATCAATCTTATATGAGCATCTGAGAGAAAAATTTGGGGGAGTAAAAGTGGTTTTGTATATACAGAAAAATTAGCAGAATTCCATTTTCCATGTCAGACAGTTGGAATTCTTCAAAAAAAGCACAGAAAATAGCTGCAAAATTAGTATGTTGGCATTATCTGCTCATTACTATTAGTGCAACAGACCCATCAAAGAGAACTAAGGGTGACTTTGGGGAAGGACATAGAACTAATGACGTAGGTCCAGTGGGTGAGTGCTCTTTTCCTGATACAACCAGTTACAAGGATGATTTCTTGGTGGGTCCCAGAAGGTTTTCATGGCTAGACTTTTGGAACATATAAATTTGTCCTCTGATATCCAGTGTATTTTTAAAATATATCTTTATTGATTTAAGAGAGGAAGGGAGAGGGAGAGAGATAAAATATCAATGATGAGAAAGAATCATTGATTGCTGCCTCTTGCACACCCCTCTTGGGGATCGAGCCCACAAGCCAAGCATGTGCCCTTGACCAGAATCGAACCTGGGACCCTTCAGTCCTCAGGCCAACACTCTAGCCACTGAGACAAACTAGCTAGGGCATAGTGCATTTAATTTTGATTATACACATAGAGATATTTTCCACAGAGGTCCATATATCCACATAGCAGAGAGGTGATAGACAGGTATAAAGTTTCTGATCAGACAGCATGAAAGAGCTTCCCAGGGTTCTCATACATTCAGTGTTATGCAAGGAACAGCTGAAAGAAATAGCCAGATGTGACTCATGTTCCCAGAAGGAGTACAGAAGTATCTGAAACAAACGAACAAAAAACAACAACAACTAATAACTGATTTGCCAAAATCACATAGGACATGATTTTTTTAAAACAAAAACAAATACAGAGACCAGAGAGGTTGTTATTTTGACAAAAGCAATTTTATTGATATCAGATCTAAGAATAGAACATGGTTCACCTGATTCTTGCATAAATTTTCCTTCTTCTACTTTAATATCACATTTACTTCCAGTGGAAGAGCAGAATTTGGGACTATCCTAAAGAGTAAAATATTGTAGAAATCAGTTTTATCTTAAACATTTGCATGGGACCATATCACAATCATATCACATATGATTCATATGTGTTTTAAAATTATATTTGACTCAAATAAGTGATAGTTCTAATAATTTAAATTATATTTCTAACCTTTAATACAATTTCAGTTTGAGTTACATGACACTGAAATTAATCTACCTTTTCATATTTAGTATTCATGATTTTTCTTCTAACATTTGCTTGTTCATATAATTTGATTACATTTTTATATTCATTTTTCATATTCATTTAGGAGCCCTTGAGTTTGTATTGAGGACAACTATCATTCACAAATTAAATTCATCATAATTTCTCAAGAAACATAAGTATTTCCTTAAAAAATACTTTATTGAGGTATGATTGACATGTGAAAGACTGTATGTGGTTAATGTATACAAATTTGTGAGTTTTGGGGATAAGTATACATTGGGAAACTATCACCACCATCAAGATCATAGCTATATGGGTCACCTCCCAAAGATTCATCCTGCTACCTTTATTATCAATGAGATCACCATCATTGCAATCATCATCATCATCATCATCATCATCATCATCACCATCATCATCTTTGTGATAAGAACACTTAACAGAGATTTACCCTCTTGTAGGTATACAATAGAGCATTGCTAGCTTTAGGCTCTATGGTTTGTAGTATGTCTCCAGAACTTGCCTTGCCTAACTGGAACTTTGTACCCTATGACCATAACCTATTTTTTACCTCCTCCCTCAGTCCCTGGCAACCACCATTCTACTCTCTGACTCTATGAGTTAGATTAATTTAGATTCCACATATACGTGAAACCATACAGTATTTAAGTTTCTGTGTCTGGCTTATTTCACTTAGCATAATATACTCCAGGTCCATCCAGGCTGTTTCAAATGACAGACTTCCCTCATTTTTTAAAAAGGCTGAATAAAAATAAAATTTTATAGTGTGTACATATCATATTTTCTTTATCTATTCATTCATCTATGGGCATTTAGTTTCTTTTTCCTGTATTTTGCCTATTGTGCATAATGCTTCTGTGAAATCTATATTAATGAGTTGTTTGATAAATAAACAGTTTGGAGCTCAGAGATTTTTTTCATTGGCTATGTAATATTTATTCCCTAAAAACCTTTTGTGCTACACAAGTAAGAAGTCACAAAGTAAAGGTGGCAACTAAAGGAAGGTAGACATTATATGAACAGAGATGCTGAGGTTAGAGAGGAAAATATATATAAATAAATTATGTACATACATAAAGCTGTGAGGAATGTTATTGGTTTGGAGGTCACAATGAACATCCCTCTGAGTTATGACCTATTGAGAAATAGACCTAAAGAACTGAATATGCAAATGGGATGGCAATTATGAAAAACCTAATTGAAATTGCATGGGAATCCTATAAATTATTATGGTCAGACCACTGGATTACTTAAGTGGAAATGGTATGAGGTTCCAGTCAATTTGATCCAGTTAATTTAAACAACAGTATTCATAATTCTTATGAAAATTCTGTTTGTGGTTTGTTTGCATTCAAGGTTAGATAAGAGAAAACAAATACTTTCCAAACATTCCTGAAGGAGACACATTGTAATTTAGTGTTTGCAATAATACATATTTAACATTCTTGGATTGCTTTGTTTTTCTGTTTTGTTTTTGTTTCTGTTTTATTTTGCACCAACTCTTACTTGGTGTGGACTTATTGTATAGCATGTTGGAGCTGTTTCTACAGAGGGAAAAGCTAATAAAACTCTGGTTTATAAAGAGTTTGCAACAAAATGTGTTTACAAATTGCTTACTTTGAGATGGACAGGTGAAAGGCACTATATAAGTGTCAAGTATTATTATCTGTCTAAATCTAGCTGAGTGAACAAATCTTTTTAATGCCCATTTTAATGACTCAGTTGTTCCATATGGTGAACTTCAAATGCATAAAACAATCCAGAGTTAGTACATTCCCTGGAGAGAACCAGATTGTCCAGGTGTGCCATATTTTAAACTCAGGGTAGAATTAAGAGGCAGAGCTTTTCAAAATTCAGGCTCAAACAGCAAGCCAGACCAAATAATTTCTCCCTTTATTGTTTCAGACAACAGAGGTTCCTTTCATTAATGAAACAAAACCATGTATTATCTACTAGAAAGCAGGTACTAATTATGTTATGGTATTTGGGTCTCTATGGGTTTTGGTAAGAGGAAGTCTCTTGAAGTTAAGCTACTGAGATTGAGTTATTTGTGTAAATTTGAATAAGTTTAGTAAAGATTTAGTTTAGACTTGTTTCTGGGCAAAGCTGATTCCATGAAGATGGAGGTCCTCAGAGAGGTCTTTGGTTGTACTTTTTAGATCTTGATGCATTTTTTTTTCATAAAGATTCAAATTTCTTCATGGCCTTTAGTTTGACAGAGAGAATCATTAGATAGAAGCAACAAGGTCTGTCAACCTTAGAAAATCATGATACATTCATGAAATATATTTGAGAATAAAAGTGATTTCAAGTGAGCCAAGTTTTTTTTCTTCTTTTGCGTTGTATTGATTGTTGAAGTGGGTCCCTTTCCCTTTTTTGATTGATGCAACACTACTCTTGCAAAGTACATAAGTGTTGTGTACAGCAGTATGGAAAAGCTGGTTAATGTGTGACAATGAGCCTGAGTGAGAGAGCTAAACCAAGAAGCTTGCTTCCCATGTGCTGGTGGGAGGGTCTGGTTAGCTTGGTGAGTTTAATGTCTTGACCGCTTTAATGGCTAAAGCATAGTCGTAATGAGATTGGAGTGGACCACACTGACTCCAGATCATGTGCACATACCATATTCTCCTCCCCAGTCAGCAAATGAGTGCTGTCAGTAGAGAGAAGACTAAGGAAGAGAGCTCAGGCCTTGAAATATAATTCAATAGCTCTAGTTCCTTGTCTTTTTTTCTGCTGCAGAAAAAAAATGTTTTTTTACATGATCGCACTCATTTGTGGATAATAAAGAACATTATAAACTGATGAACAAAAGGACAGATACAGAGGCAGTAAAGCCTCAAACAGACTGTCAAATAATAGCAGGAAGGTTAAGGAGAGTTGGGGTAGATAAGAGATCAACCAGAGGACTTGTATGCATGCATATAAGCATAACCAATGAACACAAGACACTGGGGGATTGGGGTATGCTGGGAGGGGAGGAGGGCAATGGAAAGATATGTATACATGTAACACATTTATAAAAAAAGGAAAAAATGGTTTTTGAGTTCCCTTACAATAACTACTTATTTATAAAAGTTAAGGTATCTTAAAACAAATCTTATTCTTTAGCTACCATCCTATGTTGTAAATATTCCCAAGAATATCTTAAATGATATCTAACCCCACATTCAGAAAACTATTGGTATCAATCAAAGGATAACTCCCAGAATAATTATAATTATGATTGTGGTGATTGCAATGTCAATAATTGCTAAAATTTATTGAGCACTTGTAATGAGAAAGGCATTAGCTTAATTAAATTGCCCTTAACTTTGTACAGGACCCCAATGAAGCTCATACTACATTATCCCCATTTTATAGGTGGGTAGCCTGAGCACAGAACATTTAAATCCATGCATTCATTGGGTTCAGAATTCAAATCAGGGAGAATGACTCCAGAATCCATTCCATGGGCCCCTAAACAACTCCTTATAATTGAGTTTCCAAAGAGAGATAGATTCTTAGAATCGATGGGCTTACTGACAGAGGAGGTTTTTCTAAGAAAATGTCTAAATAAAGTAAGGGTCATGGGACAGGGAAAATTGACAAAGGTGATGACACAAGTCTTATTAACTTATTTGTTCCAGAAGGGGTGGGAAGAACTCCTTAGTCCTCAGAGCTATACCTGAACAATGCTGCTTTCTGTCCAAATTATTGCTGAATGAAGGGGAGGGACAGAATGGCGAGATGATCAAAGGCCTTTCAGAGAAGGAGGTGAAATGGCAGCCACAGGCTCTTCCCTGTCCCCAGAAGTTCACTGCACTGCATTTAATAATTGTTCCCCATTATTGCCTGATTGTCCTTTCCAAAGAAATCCACCTGATTGGGATGGATTTGGCCTGGAAAATCTGTTCCAGCCTATTAGGCAGCACCTTCCTTGAGATTTCTCTGTCCATATTTATCAAGGAGATTGGGTAATAATTCAGGCTGGGTTCTGGTTCTCCTGCTGATTTCAGAGTTATGATAATGAGTACTGATCTTAGATCTGAGAGTCAGTGTTTTTGTTTTCCCATCCCCTTGTCCCTGTTGAGCAGTAGAGGCAGGAACAATTTGCTTCAGGGGGTAAAACCAGATCATCACGCACCTTGGTGCATTTCCCAGGATGATAAGTTTTACGTGCAGGTCTCCTTCTTCCCCTTCCCCTTCCCCTTCCCCTTCCCCTTCCCCTTCCCCTTCCCCTTCTCCTCCTCCTCCTCCTCCTCCTCCTCCTCCTCCTCCTCCTCCTCCAAT